>JAPDPK010000031.1:6082500-6470000 GCA_031772115.1 Heritiera littoralis | reverse complement strand
CTCTCATACGTGAGCCATGAAACTTTATCCTTTAGTTAGCTAAACTTTTTCTCCATCGTTGAAGAGCTAAGGAATAAGCAAAGTAAAGCTAAGTGAGGCAGAAAGCACTCTGTTTCTAGGAGTGCAACTCAGTCAAGGTGAGTTCCATATTTCTATGGTTCTCTTGATATTCAATGGTAGATTTCTATGTTTTATACCGTAAGAAACATAGATATAGCCTTGTTTTAGTTAAATCTTGTTAGAATATATAAGAAACTAGAACAAGATGTGGTTTGGAAAATAATCGAGAATAAACAAGGAAAGTGCTGGAAATGGTGCGAAAGTGATGATAAAAATAGGTGAGCTCAGCTATCATAGGCGAGCTAAATAATATGGAGCATGGTGTAGTGGGCGAGGTCGCCACATGCTAGTTTAATTCATACGCAAGCCCACCTCTGAATAAAAAGCCGTGTATGGCGAACTCACATGCATAGGCATGGCGAGTTGAATTTTAGGCGAGGTCCCACATATAAGCCAATATGAATGGCGAGTTGAATTGTGGGCAAGCTCCCACATATAAGCCAATATATGAATGGCAAGTTGAATTGTGGGCGAGCTCCCACGTATAAGCCAATATATGAATGGCGAGTTATATTGGGCGAGCTAGAGGATTAGCCTCAAGTCTCGCCAAAGTGTTGGAAGGATTCGGACATAATATATTGATGGTCTTGATAATTTATTTTGCAGCCAGGAATTGAGAATTAATAAAGGCGAGTAGGAAGCTGGGCTTCGTAAGACCAGGTAAGGGAGATGTGTGTGAAGTGAATGCATGTTCTGTGGAGTTAAATTTTATGGAAATATTGAGAAACTGATTTGATTTGAAACATGCATTAGTTTGATAAACTGTTTCACAGACTGTGATTTGGGTGAGCTATAAAGCCGACCCCTATGTTGTTTTCGGGCGAGCCAAAGATAGGCGACCCCTTTTGTGATATTTTGGGCGAGCCAGAGAAAGGCGAACCCTGTTTTAATAAAATCCAGGTGAGCCAAAGATAGGCAACCCTTTTGTGATATTTTGGGCGAGCCAGAGAAAGGCGAACTCTGTTTTAATAAAATTCGGGCGAGCCAAAGATAGGCAACCCCTTTGATATAATTCTGGGCGAGCTGATAAGGACGAGCCAGTTAACTTGTTTTCTCACGCGTAAAATGGTGAGATTTCGGGCTGTTTTTACTATGTTTTGTAAACAGAAAATATAATGCCTTTTTGGAAAATAATCCTTTTGAGAAAATGATGAAACTTGTGAAATAATTCCTTAAGGGTTCTCTACAAGATATAAATTATGATTTTTGAGACTGTAGGCCCCGAGTTTCATGCATTACTATTCACGAGGCTGATTGACTCGCCAAATCATCAGAGGTCTCGAGGTCACCTGGCAAGTGTACCCGAGGACCACCTATAGATTGTGGTCATAGATCTAGTTGTATCCCAATGGAAACGCGAATTGGAGTTTTGGCCTAAGGGCACACTCTGAGAAAGCCGTGAGGGGCAATGGCCTACGGGTGCACCCCAAAGCGAACGATTTGTGTTCCTGAGGGACGATGATAGCATGATTTATTTGTAAGGTGATGCCTAGTCTCAACTTGCTGATTTCTGTTTACTGAAAGGATTTATTGAATCCTGTTTACTGTTTACTATACTATATTGTAAACTGTTTAGCCCGTGATTTGAATATTAAAGACTGTTTACTACATCCACTGTTTTCCTACGGAGTATGTTGTTAGGGAAAATAAACATTTTGGGGGATATAGTTTTTATTTTTATAAAGCAGCATATACCTTCCTTACTGAGCACGTTGTTGCTCACACTTGATTTTGTACTCCACAGGTTATTGATCTTGGATTAAGAGAATTACCTTCTAGAGATTATCGACTGCTAGAGTCAGCAGATTTTCGATATCGAAGGTATATGATTTTCTTTTATATATTCAGTGAATTTGTACAGTACTACTTTGAGTCGAAGGGAATGTGTGTGTGTGTGTGTATATATATATATATATATATATCTTAAGGAAATAATGTAACAATGCATATTTACATACTGGTACGATGAATAAGAGTACTAATATTTCTAAAGTGATTAACGGATGGTTAAGCATCACAGACAACTCAATCGATAAGTAAGTGTGATTTATAAGTAAATATTATGTTATACTATGAATTTGGGATGTTACAACTAGGCTATGCCTGGATTGTTAAATTAAAAAAATTTAATTAACATAATTCAATTTCCAAATTCTTTCTCTCCAAATTCTTGCTTAGAAGTTCAAAAATAACAAATTAAGCCCTCCAATATATCAATGTTTGATATGCCTCCTAACATTAAAAAAAAAAATACATAAAAGCGTCCCACACCTCAATGTTAAGAAGCATTTTAACAAACATGTTTTATGCAAAAAGTTTCCAGACAAAACCGAGGAATCAATCAACTTTTTCTCAAAATCATAGGAAATTCTCCAATAGTGACAATTAAAAAATATCTTTTTATTATAACAAAAATATTAAATAACTAAGGATAGAAGTGTTTGGATTTGACTCAAAATTTATAATATAACATAATTCATCATTAATCACTTGATCAAGAGATTATTGACGACAATTAAACAATTTTGAAACTAAAACAATAAACACATCAATTTTTGAAATTAATGAGACCAATCAAAACATATATCAAAGATTTTAAAAGCCAACTTTGTACAAACTACCTAATACCTATGAAAGTTACATCGTCCTTAACAAATATTTTCATCACCAGTCCTAAATAAGCATGTGTTGCACTTGACTTCCACAAAAAAAACAAAATAATAAATTTGTACATGTTTATTGAAAACAAAAGATAAGATTAAGTTTGTTGAGAGACGATTTCCTCCAGGATCAATGATCAAATTAGACGTACATTCATCAATTGCAAATCAAATTCATCTAAATTCATGCACACAAACAAATAAGTTCAAGCTCTGTTTGTTTCATCAATTCTTTTAAAACATAATATAAGACCAACTCAAGAGAAAATACTAATTTTTCCTATTAAACTTATTATTTCTATCAAACTGACTACTAAAATTATTTTTTAACAAAACAAACAGAAGCAAGAGAAAGAATAAAAGAATAAAACAAAACCTATGTTTCAAAGAAAAAAAAAACATAATGAGGGGATATTTGAGATTTATTCGTCAAGATTTAAGTCTTGTAGAACAAATAGCTATAGCACGATGTAATTGTTTAACACATGCAAATTCATTAAAAATAAATAAATAAATAACATTTACAAAAAATAGGATGCTGAAGACAGCCAAACGTGATCCTTACCAATCCTTTTTTGCGATACCTGTCTAAAGCAATTTCTTTTCTGTGTTAGTAGAAAAGAATTTTAGGAGAAGAGAAATGATAGAAAGATGAAAGCTAAAAACACTAAAAAAAAAAGTAAAATACTTGAAGTGAAGTTCGATAAGCTCAAAGTGATCCAAAGCTCAAAGTGTACCCTTCACTAATAGTCTAGAGCAAACAGGTAATAAAACCTAAAGCGAAATTCTATAGACTCGTAATGACTCGAAGGTCAAAGTGTAATACTTCATTAGTAGTCTAGAGCAGAGCTCGATAGACAAACAATATAGCCTAGAGTGAAACTTAATAGGTTCGATGGGTATGTGTTGAATTCATGACTGTGGAGCTGCTGATGTGGATTTGAATGTGTCAAACTAGCTGTTGGAGTTAGTGTTATCTACAAACTAGGAGATAAGATTTATTTTGATATGTAGCAGATTTTCTGCAGATATTTAGCAAGATTTTAGGCATTTCAGTTGCTCATATTTCTGTATAAATTGATGCTTTGATGTTCAATAAATATAAGCCTCTCTAAACCTTCATTGGTTTTATTTCTTGACCATCTTTACTTCTTAAAAAATCTACAGATTGGCATCAGAGCTTTATTCTTAAGGGACCTGTGAGATTTGAGTAAAAAAAACACAAGCCTAAACACCAATCTTCCCAATACAGAAACATAACCTTATAATTCAATGGATTCAGAATCTTCATTCACTGCACTTGCGCCACCTGTGTTTGATGGAACAGATTATCAAGGTTGGGCTGTTTGTATGGAAGCCTATGTTGAAGCAAATGAGCTTTGGGAAGCTGTTGAACAAGAATATCAGGTTCCTCCTTTGCCAAACAATCCAACAGTGGCACAAATCAAAAGTCACAAAGAAAAGAAGCAGAGAAAAGCGAAAGCAAAAGCAAGCTTGTTTGCAGCTGTCTCCTCTACCATCTTCACCAGAATTATGACACTGAAAACGAGCAAGGAAATCTGGGATTTTTTGAAGTAAGAGTATGAAGGTAATGAAAGGGTCAAAGGGATGCAGGTGCTAAATCTAGTCCGGGAGTTTGAGATACAAAGGATGAAGGATTCAGAAACAATCAAGGATTACTTTGACAGACTCCTCAGTATTGCTAATAAAGTAAGGCTTCTTGGTACCAAATTTGATGATTCTAGAATTGTGCAAAAAATTCTTGTTACTATTCCAGAGAGGTTTGAAGCTACAATCTCATCTCTGGAAAACACTAAAGATCTGTCAAGTATTACTTTGGCAGAATTGGTAAATGCATTACAGGCACAAGAGCAAAGGAGGCTTATGAGGCAAGAAGGATCTGTTGAAGGTGCTTTTCAAGTCAAATCACAAAAGCAGTAATGGTAGCAAGAACAAGAAAAAGAAGCAGGAATACAAAAAGCCCAAAAGTTTAGGTAACAACAAAACAAACAACAGCAGCAACTCTCAAACCTTTCCACCATGTCCCTACTGCAAGAAAACCAATCACTCACAAAACAAATGTTGGTGGAACCCTGATGCAAGATGTCACAAGTGTGGTCAGTTGGGGCACATGGAGAGGATATGCAAGTCTCAACAACACGTGGGAGAAGCTAAGCAAGCTGAGAATCAACCTCAGGAGGAGCAGTTGTTCACAGCATCATGCCTAGCCACTTGTACCTCAACTGAAAGTTGGCTTATAGACAGTGGCTGCACAAATCACATGGCCTATGATCATGAACTTTTTCAGAGAAATTGACAAAAGTTTTGTCTCCAAAGTTAGAATTGGAAATGGAGATTATATTGAAGTCAAAGGCAAGGGTATAGTAGCAATCAATGGGCACTCAGGTTTAAAATTAATTTCTGATGTTTTATATGTGCCTGAAATTAATCAGAACTTGTTGAGTGTTGGCCAGCTACTTGAGAAAGGCTTTAAGGTGCTATTTGAAGACAAGAGCTGCATAATTAAAGATGCAGCAGACAGGGAGGTGTTCCGAGTCAAAATGAAGAATAAAAGCTTTACTTTGGACTTGACGGGAGAGGAACAAGCTGCTGTTCATAAGGAAGATTCAAATGCTGTTCTGTGGCACAAAAGATTGGGGCACTTTCATCATGGTGCTTTATTGTACATGAAGAAAAATAATCTTGTGGAGGGCTTACCTGAACTTGAAGGGGAACTTCCTGCATGTCATGCTTGCCAATATGGAAAGCAAACAAGGCTTCCTTTCCCTCAGAACAAGGCCTGGAGAGCATCACAAAAGCTGCAGTTAGTTCATACCGATGTTGAAGGACCTCAAAAAACACCATCATTGAATGGTAGTAAGTTTTATATTGCTTTCATTGATGATTATACAAGAATGTGCTGGATTTACTTCGTGATGTATAAATCTGAGGTTGCTAACATTTTTTGGAAGTTCAAAGCTTGGGTGGAAACTCAAAGCGGTTGCAAATTACAGGTGATCAGGTCTGATAATGGAACTGAATATATCTCAGAAAAATTTGAAAAATTTTGTGAACAAGCAGGTATTGAACACCAGCTTACTGCCCCCTATACGCCACAACAAAATGAGGTCGTGGAGAGAAAAAATAGAACTATCATGGAGATGACAAGGTGCTTGTTGCATGAGAAAGAGCTACCAAAGAAATTTTGGGCTGAGGTTGCAAGTACAGCAGTTTTTCTGCTGAACAAGTTGCCAACAAAAGCTGTGCAGAAAAAGACTCCATTTGAAGCTTGGTATGGGTACAAACCAAAAACGTTTAATCTGAAAACTTTTGGTTGCTTGTGTTTCTCTTACATTCCTCAGGTTAAGAGAGACAAACTGGACAAGAAAGCAGAACCAGGGATCTTTGTAGGCTACAGCTCAATTTCAAAAGCCTACAGAATCTATTTACCACAAAGCAACAAACTGATAGTCAGTAGAGATGTTGAATTCATTGAGTCAGATAGCTGGAATTGGAAAAATGACAAGCAGTTTGAGTTCCAGGAGGAGAATGATGATGTTGATGATGTACCCGTCAGAGGCACCAAATTACTTTCTGATATATATGAGAGGAGCAATGTTGCTATACTAGAACCTGCTGGATATGAAGAAGCTGCAACAGATCAAAAATGGGTAGCTGCAATGGAGGAGGAACTTAAGATGATTGAAAAAAATCACACATGGGAGCTGGTGGACAGACCTGACCACAAGAAAACAATAGGAGTCAAGTGGGTGTACAGGACCAAATTCAATCCTGATGGTTCTGTGAACAAGTACAAAGCAAGGCTTGTTGTCAAGGGATATGCTCAGACATTTGGAGTAGATTTCTCTGAAACATTTGCTCCAATTGCTAGGCTGGATACAATTAGATTGTTGTTGGTACTTGCTGCACAAAGGGGTTGGATCATTTACCAAATGGATGTTAAGTCAGCCTTTCTGAATGGATACTTGGAGGAAGAAATTTTTGTTGAGCAACCAGAAGGATTTGCTGTTCAAGGAAAGGAAGACAAGGTTTATTTGTTGAAAAAGGCTCTTTATGGTTTAAAACAGGCACCAAGGGCCTGGTACAGTAGAATTGATGCATACTTGGTGAGCTTAGGCTTTGAAAAAAGTCTAAGTGAATTTACTCTATATGTAAGGAAAGCTGTTGACGAATTACTTGTGGTGTCTTTATATGTTGATGATTTGCTTGTTACAGGGAGCAGTAAGAAGTTAATTGGCTGGTTTAAAGAAAGTATGAAAGACATGTTTGGGATGACAGACCTTGGGAAGATGTCATTCTTTAGTATGCAAGTGCAGCAAAAACAACATGAAATTTTTGTGCACCAGCAGAAGTATACAAAGGAAATTCTAAAAAAATTCAACCTGGAGGAATGCAAGCCAACTACTACTCCAATGAATCAAAAGGAGAAGTTTTGCAAAGAAGATGGAGCTGAGAAGGTTGATGAAACGCTGTACAGAAGTTTAATAGGCTGCCTGATGTATCTAACTGCAACCAGGCCAGATATCATGCAAGCTGTAAGCCTTTTGTCAAGGTACATGCACTGTGCTAGCAAAATTCATTTACAAGCAGCAAAAAGAATTCGTAGATATGTCAAAGGCACAGTTGATTATGGCTTAAAATTCAGTCAGGTCAAGGATTTCAGTCTTCAAGGTTATTCTGATAGTGATTGGGCTGGATGTGTTGATGATATGAGAAGCACTACTGGTTACTGCTTTAGTTTTGGTTCTGGCATTTTTTCTTGGTGTTCCAAGAAGCAGGAAGTGGTAGCTCAGTCCATAGCTGAGGCAGAATATGTAGCAGCCACTGCTGCAGCAAATCAAGCTCTCTGGATCAGGAAACTCATGGCTGATTTGCAGATAGAGCATGAACAAAGCACAAAGATTTTTGTGGACAACCAAGCTGCAATTTCGATCGCCAATAACCCAGTGTTCCACGGCAAGACAAAGCATTTCAAGATTAAGTTCTATTTCTTGAGAGAAATGCAAAAGGAAGGAGAAGTGCAGCTGGTTCATTGCAAAACAGAAGACCAAAATGCTGATATATTAACAAAAGCTCTACCCAAAGCTCATTTTGAAGATTTAAGGTTGAAGCTTGGAGTATGCAGTTCCAAAGTCAAGGAGGAGTATTGAATTCATGACTGTGGAGCTGCTGATGTGGATTTGAATGTGTCAAACTAGCTGTTGGAGTTAGTGTTATCTACAAACTAGGAGATAAGATTTATTTTGATATGTAGCTGATTTTCTACAGATATTTAGCAAGATTTTAGGCATTTCAGTTGCTCATATTTCTGTATAAATTGATGCTTTGATGTTCAATAAATATAAGCCTCTCTAAACCTTCATTGGTTTTATTTCTTGACCATCTCTACTTCTTAAAAAATCTACGGACTGTATTCAAAAACGATTTGAAAACAAATTTTTCGTGTAGCACTTAACTCTCTTGAGATTCGAAGTAAAAAAGAAAACATAACCTTCAAACCTACTTGAAGTTTAACTGGGAAATTACCTTCAAACAATCGTTATTAACGAGTATCCCGTAAGTGCAATTCCAATTGTTATAACAAGTATTTACCATGAGTTTGGCTCTCCCTGTTATGGAATAGATCCCTTCTACCAAAAAAAATAACAATGAAAAAAAAAAGATAAAGACAATGAAATGCTGGAAATGGCTCCTTCAAAATTATGAATGTATGGTGTCCTTCTTATAGTGGCTAATCTGCTATACTCGTGAAAAAGAATTGGGACAGTTGAGCTCTGCTTTCAAGTTCCACATGCTATTTTACTGTTGCTTTGAAGATACCTTCCTAAAATAATAAGTGGGGGCAATGCAGTGATTTATACCGAGAAGCATGTAACTTTTTGAAACTAGAAAGCAAGCTTGGCTCTTTTGTCATATGCCTGCTATTATAGTTCTTTTTTTTTATCCCAATTCCCGGAATGCTAGGTGTCATACCATGCTTTGCCATATGCAGTGAGAGAAGCATTCCAATGACGGGAAATGTGAGTAGAAAAATGACGAAACAGGGGCCGGCTCAATGCCATAATAACCATCATCGTAGTCGTGGAAATCATGTGGGCACTCCCCCTTCAGGTTAAGGTAATTTGGTTAGCAACGAGCAAGCAAGTGTGGTGTAGCAGCTCCCTGGTCCTCGTATGCCAGCTGGCACAAGAGGATTTACTATGGGTGGAGGGAAGCCGGTTGCTATTATTACTGCATAATTAAAATTTATACTACACAACCTTGTAACTGTGTGCTATGGTATAATGGGGTAAGGAGATGTGTTCGAAGTTATGTTTGGCAGAGGGATATGGCAGGGGCTGTCCATCTAAGGTTATTAGTTGTTGATCAAGAGTATTTCCTATGGTTTCCTATGTGGGTATGGATGATGCAAAAACATATGCAAATGAGGTTTTTTTTTTTTTTCCGTTTTTAGTTTTGATTGATGTAGTGATCCCTATAGAATGACTGAATGAGTGAAGAGGCAATAATACATTTGGTTAGATTTTTTTTTCTATCATGTGCGTGTGGTTTAGTTGGTTGGCCTCTTCTTTTTTTGTATACAATATTGGAGTTGAGACCAGAGTCGTTTGCAAATACGCAAGGCTGCTATAATCAGAGAATGCGAAAATGGAAGTGCGATAAGAAAGTGTGGAATGAATCCTCCCTCCAAAATGGAATTGCGATATGATGACGAAGCCAGTTTCCAACTGCCATGGATTTTATTTTATTTTTTGTTAATTTTTAGTTCAAAGATTTAAAATAGATTTGTCTAATACTTTGCCAGATTAAGATCTAATTCAAGATTTAAAATGGATTTAAAAGTGAAGCAAAAGAAAGAATTCAGCAGTAGAAAGAATGTTGCAAAGATAGAATGGTTTTTCTCATCTTACTACTAAGGGATCAATTTTTGTTGGATTAGTACCGTAGATTGAGAATGCTGCTTTTGGAAATTTGTCGGTGGTTACGCCGCAAAAATCAAATAGTAGCATTAGCTGTAGTGGGAGTACTACTACTCCAATACTCCTCCACGATAATCAAAGGGCTGAGCCTGAGAGTGCAGTGCACCTGTGGCTGTGGGCAGAAATCGTGTACAGTATTTTATAAATCTTGTCCAAGGGCGCAATTACAGTTACAGACAAACTGACAAAAAGACAAGGAGCAAGCAAAGCAAAGATTTAGTTGAATTGAAAGCCTTGTTAAGGTTGGGTTGGGTTGTGGCGCGTATCATCATCGGGTCAGCATGGCTTTTGCTTTGGGTTTCAGTTAAAGATAGAAAGGAAGAAACATTCCTGTCCTTAAGCTCCTCAGAATGTCCCGCCTAACTCCTCGCTCAAACTTCTAATGCAAAAACTGCAACGTGCTCTCCTCCTCCTCCCCTCCCTTTCTCTGTCTCTCTCCTTAGACTCTCTCCATTCCGAATCTCCAATTCTCACTTTCATTCATTTTCCTTTTTCTTCCTTTCTTTTTTACGATAAACGAACAAACGATAATTAACTTCTATCGACATTTTTATGGATGGACATATCATCCAAGACGACGAGGACAGAGAGGCCCTCGCTGCCCTCAGCTCCCTTCCACCTCCCCAACGCAAGATCCACTCCCACAGCCAGCAGCTCCGTGCCGCCTCCGCCCAGAAACGTTACCACCAAGTCCGCAAGCACAGCCTGGATGACATCCCCAAGCCCCCGGACCATTTCTACAACAACGACGAGTCTTCCGACGATGAGTTCTTCCCCTACTCCTCCTCTTCTAACAACGCTCCCTCTGCTGAAGAAAATATCATCACTTATTCCCAGAGGCTGGACCAGAACCTTTCCTTCGAGGGTTTCCCCGATGATCCTGGCCTTTGCCACCCTTTGCCCGAGTTCATCGCCGCTGCTGGTGGCACCGGTATTTTCAAGGTCCCTAAGCGCGCCACGGTCCACCCTGCCCGCCCAGCTTGCCTGGAGCTCAGGCCCCACCCCCTCAGGGAGACTCAAGTGGGAAAATTCTTGAGGAACATTGCTTGCACTGACACACAGCTCTGGGCAGGCCAAGAGTGTGGGATTCGGTTTTGGAGGTTCCAGGACGCTTATAAACCTGGCCTTGGTGCCAAAGTCAGGAGGGGTGATGAGGATGCGGCGCCATTTCAGGAGTCTGCCAACACCTCCCCTACCATGTGTTTGTTGGTAGATAGCGGGAATAGGTTGGTTTGGAGCGGCCATAAGGATGGCAAGATTAGGTCTTGGAAGATGGATCACCCTGCCGATGATACTTCTCCTTTTAAGGAAGGCTTGTCATGGCAGGCGCATCGTGGTCCTGTGCTTTCTATCATCATGAGTTCCTATGGTAATTCATAAGCTTCCTTTATGTTTTCGTTTTCTAATTCTGTTGGTCATTTATGAACCAGTAGGCTGTGACATAAAATGATGTGATGATTGATCATTGCAAATAATAATAATAATAATAATAATGTACAAAAATTAAGCCTTTAAATTTTTGCATATGTTGCTTTGCTCCAGGTGACTTGTGGTCAGGTGGCGAGAGTGGAGCTATTAAGATTTGGCCATGGGAGTCCATTGAAAAATCTCTTTCTCTTAGACCAGAGGAAAAGCACATGGCCGCTTTATTGGTAGAGAGGTCATACATTGACCTCAGGAGCCAAGTTACTGTTAATGGTAACTGTAGCATCTCTTCTTCAGATGTCAAGTGCTTGGTCTCCGACAATATAAGAGCCAAAGTTTGGTGTGCTCAGCCTCTTTCCTTCTCGTTGTGGTACGTTTGACCTGTGACATTGTACTCTGTCTTTGAGGTTAATTAACATGTTGGTGATATATATATTGCGCTAGCAAAGTTCTATTATTCAAGGCTGCTAGTGCCATACATGCTGTTGAAATTGAACCTGAAAACTTGTGAAAAATTCATGCTTTTTTCTAAAGCTTGCAGGATGTAGTTAAATGGCAAGAGTAAATCTTTTATAATACATTTCCAGTTTTTATTTTATTCTCTTGTAAGTGATCACATCTAAACTGCTACTGTAATGATGAGTTATTTAATCTGCAGGGATGCTCGCACAAAGGAGCTCCTCAAAGTGTTTAATATTGATGGTCAGACTGAAAATCGAGTTGACATGCCATCAACACAAGATCAACCAGCTGTAGAAGATGAGATGAAGGTGAAATTTGTTTCCACCTCAAAAAAGGAGAAATCTGGGGGCTTTTTGCAACGGTCACGCAATGCTATAATGGGAGCTGCGGATGCCGTACGTCGAGTTGCAACAAGAGGAGCTGGGGCATTTGCAGAAGACAATAAGAGGTCGGAAGCACTTGTACTAACTGCAGATGGGATGATATGGAGTGGATGTACGAATGGGCTACTTGTGCAGTGGGATGGAAATGGAAGTCGCTTGCAAGATGTTATTCACCATCCTTGTGCAGTCCAATGCTTTTGTGCTTTTGGAACACGAATTTATATAGGCTATGTTAGTGGGATGGTCCAGGTGATGGATCTTGAGGGAAACTTGATTGCAGGATGGATGGCTCACAATGGTCCTGTAATAAAATTGGCAGCTGGCAATGGCTATATCTTCAGCTTGGCTACCCACGGGGGTTTACGTGGATGGAGCATCTTGTCTCCAGGGCCAATTGACAGCTTATTACGATCAGACTTAGCAGAGAAAGAATCAATTTACTCAAGACAAGACAATGTAAGGATTCTTACTGGATCCTGGAATGTTGGTCAAGGAAGAGCCTCTCAGGAGTCACTTATGTCATGGTTGGGTTCTGTTGCATCAGATGTTGGCATTGTTGTTGTTGGGTTACAAG
The DNA here is from genome assembly GCA_031772115.1 of Heritiera littoralis. Classification (NCBI taxonomy): domain Eukaryota; kingdom Viridiplantae; phylum Streptophyta; class Magnoliopsida; order Malvales; family Malvaceae; genus Heritiera; species Heritiera littoralis. Next base: position 6,457,375 of record JAPDPK010000031.1, on the reverse strand, counting down.
AAGTAGAAATGGGCGCGGGCTTCCTTGCCATGTCTGCAGCGAAAGAAACGGTAAGATTTATATATTATAATATAATGTCATCTATAATGTTCTGGCTGTTTGGTTACTTTGACAGAGACAAAAGTAAGATGTTTATAACTCCGTGTTTTGAAAATTAACTGAGTTCCTTTTCGCACCAAAAAAAAGAAGAAAAATAACTGAGTTCCATATAGAACATTTTTCTTTACTATTCTAATTACTATATATATATATATATATATATATATATGTGTGTGTGTGTGTTTGTGCGCGAGCATGCATTTGCAAAAATCGTTGAATTTTTTATCTTTCTATATATTATCACTATTATATTTATAACTATCCGTCTATACCCTGATCATATTTCTTAGTCTTTAATCAGATTTCAGAATCAATATTATTGCTTTGACCAACTTAGCAGGATACGTCCTATTCTAATAGTCCTTTATGTATTTGTTTCAATGCATAATTAACCTTTTTTATTTTTGTATTCATTGTTTTCAATCTCGTTCGGTTAACATTGTCAAAAGATTCCAAATTAAATCAGGATATGATATAGTATATAGTTTGCATAAGAAAAAAGGTACAAAGTTTTGTTTGAATTATAATCTATTACTTAAAGTAGCAGTGCTTGATTTGATATTCCAACTCTTATAATTTGCAAATTTGTATGCTTCCTGTTTGGTAATTTGGTTATGTAAAAATATTGAAACACAAACTCTATCTGTGTGTGCATGCAATAGGTATATAAGATGTAATTTTTTACATGCATTCCCTTCATTAACCTCTTGTATCTAAGTGTAGGTAGGACTTGAAGGGAGTTCTATTGGTCATTGGTGGCTCGACACAATTGGAAAAGCCTTAGACGAGAACACAATATTTGAACGTATGGGTTCGAGGCAGCTGGCAGGATTGCTTGTTTCTCTTTGGTAAGTAGCTATTATGTCAAGATTACATTTGAAATTCTGCCTCCACCTTGCTTTATTTCCTTCTCCCAGGTAACTGCTAAGGCATGTTTGATCTTCCTCTCAATGGTCCTATACTTATTATTTGTCTCTTAGGGTAAGGAAAAATCTCAGAATGCATGCTGGGGACATTGATGCAGCAGCAGTTCCATGTGGCTTCGGTCGAGCTATTGGCAATAAGGTTTTCTACCTTGATAACTTTATTTTCATGTTAAGAACTTAGGCGTTAATGCTTCTGCGCCTGAAAAGTAGAAGACGGAAGCAGCCATTTAAAAGTTGTCTCACCTCATCCTCTTTTCTCTTGTTTATATTATGACTTACGACTTGGGAAGGGTGATTTGTGAACTTTTTCCTAATTTCAACCATTGCAAGTATATGGGTATTCTCCCAGCAACTAGTGCATTATAACCTTGGAGGAGTAATCTGTCATGCCCTTATTATATGTTGTTTGACAAAATGACATGATGGACAACGAAATTAACTGAAAAGTTATATTTATCTGGTAGCCAGTAGTGTTGAGGTATCAAGATATTGTTTGATATGCAAAATCTGATTGAGTAAATATATTAATGCTAGAATCTTTTTTGTTTTGGCTAGTTTCTATACCTATTGTTGTAATTGTTAGAACTGGTAGGGTATAGAATGAACTGCAAGCTTCTTTACACCTTATTTTCCTGATTCTTTAATATATGTGATGCATACAATAACAAACAGACTGAACTGGTTTAACGTTTTCTTATTTATTTATTTACTTCCTCATTTCAGAAGTTGATGAATTGTAAACCAGAGAATCCAAACAGCATGATTGAATGGTGATTAAAATAGCTAAAAAAATATATGTTAAGGATAAAGAAAAGTAAAGAACCTTCTGAATGTCTTTTTTTTTAAAAAATCTTTCTCCTTTCGTTAAATTCGAACCTTTGCACTAAACAGACTGAGTTGTTTAGCCCTTCATAAATTGAATTTTTCTGACACTTTTGGCTCATCACTTGTCTCCTTGATAAAATTAAGATAATCTCATGGTTTTCTTGATCAAGTTACTTATCTTTCCATTGATTGTGAAAGCATTTTGCATCAGTTTAGTTGTTTTCACCTTTATATAATCAAGGGCAAGTTAATATTAATCTCAATACTAGTGTTTGATGGCTTTCTTCAGTTTATAAGATTGATTATGGTTCATTTAATGATTCAGGGAGGTGTAGGTTTGAGAATCAGAGTGTTTGATCGGTTAATCTGCTTTGTTAACTGTCACTTAGCTGCACATTTGGAAGCAGTGAATCGTCGAAATGCAGACTTTGATCATATCTATCGAAATATGGTCTTCACTCGGTCTTCAAATTTACTCAATAATGCAGCTGGTATGGTGCGATTACTGTATTTATGTTGCTCTCTTGCCTTCTCCACATATTTATTTAGGCTGCTTTATTCTTCTGGCTTGCCGCTGGTGCTCTGTGTTGCAGCTGGCGCCTCCGCTGCTGTTCAAACACTTCGGGTGACAAATGTATGTCCTTCCTTTGGTCAATTTTATTGACATCTATATTATCTTTACCATCTATACATCATTAGAGCTATCTTCTTTTTTGATCCCTGTTTCAAGATCACTGCGTTTCCACAGGCTGCAGGTGTCAACACTGAAGAAACAAAGCTTGATTTAGCCGAAGCAGATATGGTTGTCTTTTTTGGCGATTTTAACTACCGCCTTTTTGGTATATCTTATGATGAAGCAAGGGACTTTGTATCTCAAAGATGCTTTGATTGGCTTAGAGAAAAGGATCAGCTCAGAGCAGAAATGAAAGCAGGTAAGGTTTTCCAAGGAATGCGTGAGGCGCTAATCAGATTCCCTCCGACCTACAAGTTTGAAAGGCACCGACCAGGTTTGGCAGGTAAAATAACTTAGTGAAAATAATATGAGTTTCTTAATTATGACATTGAACAAATTGGTAGGTTTAGATTCTAAAGTGGGAAGTGTACTGATTGTCTTTCTGATAATATTCCTTTAATGCTTTTTAATTTTGCTATTTTAGGTTACGATTCTGGTGAAAAGAAGCGCATTCCTGCATGGTGTGACAGAGTGATATATCGTGACAACAGGTCGGGACCAGTTTCCGAGTGCAGTTTAGAGTGTCCTATAGTTTCATCCGTTTTACTGTAAGTTTGTTGAAAAAAGTGTTTTCTGTTGCTTTTTGCCATTTTCTATTCCGAAATCTGATCTGCAACCGCAATGTCTGATTAGGTATGAGGCTTGCATGGACGTGACTGAGAGTGATCACAAACCCATCCGATGCAAATTCCATAGTACAATTGCCCATGTTGATAGATCAGTAAGGAGACAAGCCTTTGGGGAAATCATACAATCAAATAAGAAAGTTAGGTCTCTTCTTGATGAATTACGTTATGTTCCAGAAACAGTTGTTAGCACCAACAACATAGTCCTTCAAAACCAGGACACATTAATCCTACGAATCACCAACAAAAGCGACAAAGATAAAGCTATATTTAAAATCATTTGTGAAGGTCAGTCCACTGTGAAGGATGATGAGGAGGTAGCCGATTACCATCCAAGAGGCTCCTTTGGCTTTCCAAGGTGGCTTGAGGTATTTCACCTTTCCTCAAGTTTTTCATTTTTGTCTTGGTTTTCATACCTGATTAGTAGGAAAAAGTACAAGAAAGAAAACAAAAGAAAGCCAAACCCAAACATGAATTTTTCGAGAAAAATAATTGGACCTCAAGTCCCATCCTACATTTTCATGTTGAAAATGTTAAAGGTTCAAAAATGGACCAGCAACTGCAAAGTTCTCTTGTGAGCCAAACATTCAGAGACATTTTTCTTTCTCTTTCTCCCTTCCTTTCCAACCTAATTGTATTTCCGAAATATACTTTCACCGTTTTTAGTCAGCAAGGCGTCCGTTAAAACTTCTCATTACCCCTGCCTTTTCCGTTTCAGACATTGCAATTTTTGTTTTTAAGAGCAAATTTTAGTTTTCCCTGTGACAATGACAGATTTATGCTAAATATTTCAAGAATATATCTTCGATTTGTTAGTGAAACATATGATGAACACGACAACAGTGGTAGGAAAGCGTACTTTGCCAAAACAGAAAAAGGAAAATGCTTATGTAGTTCTGCCCTCTTTGACTTAGGTTACACCAGCTGCTGGCATAATCAAAGCTGATCAATTTTTGGAGGTCTCAGTCCATCATGAAGAATTCCATACCCTAGAAGATCTTGTAGATGGCATCCCACAGAACTGGTGGTGTGAAGACACCCGGGATAAGGAAGTGAAATTGAGAGTGATTGTGCAAGGCAGTTGTTCAATGGAAACAAGAAGTCATCAGATCCATGTGCGTCACTGCTTCTCAGCAAAGACAGTCCGCATCGATTCAAAATCCAACAACTACAGGAAAGGTCAAGGAGCTAGTCTTCATCGCTCTGAACATGGGCAGCTCAGCAGTTCCTCAGATAAGACATGAGCTAGCTAGAAGTGAGGTCTGATACCATGTAGGGCAGATGTAGATGCAACAACTGGAACTGGAACTGGAACTGGAAGGTGTCTGTTGCCCCAGGAATCATTCCCTTGCAATCAGTTTGATGTAAATACTAAAGGAGCATGGCCTCCTATTTGACATGTTAGGACTGGTTTGATTTGTTGATTTGTTGTCATTTCTTATATTTAGCATTTGCCTCACTGGGAAAATTTTCTTTGACTTTAAATTTCAACTTTAGAAGTCAGAATGAAACATTGAAGATAAGGGCCTACTTCACTTATCTTTTGATGCATACTAGTAATTAGTAAAAGGAAATCCCCGGCCTTGATTGATTCACAGCCGGATCCGGTATGTTCAATAGCATTTCTTTTCCTTGTAGCAGTTCAACATCAATTTTAGTAGGGTAGATATCGCACTGTATGTTGTCCAGTGCTATAGACTGTAAAAAAACCATTCCAATATTTTCTATGGCTCTTAAGACATTTTTTCCTGCTGCTTTATCAGGAACAAAACCAAGACACATATTGCGAAAACGTAACAAGATTGTTAAAACAGAAAACACACATATTCGGAACTTGTCCTTCCCAAAGGTACAACAAGGTGATCAATTAATAAACCCAAGGTAAGAGGTATGGCACAGAACAATGCCATCAGGATGACAGGATAGTCTCTTTTTGAAAACTATGATCGTATGTAATTCTAACATTTTGAGAAAATGTAGATTATATTACCAACCAGAAACCAAGCTCAGGAATACATGATCTCTATTTACAATTCATTAGCATCAGCCAAATGTGCTCAGGGTCTAAAAAGTAAGTTCGGATCTAGATCCAATGCCATAGCTGTGCTAAATGAAAATTGGTAAGCCAAACTGCCCCTGGAAAGGAAGCCCCATGCAAAAGAACATTTCAGCCACAAGCAACAATAAGGCTGTTCAAATACTGTCTTCCTTCTATTGATCAACACAGTACTTGTTTCATCTCTTCATGCACACTAGAGTGTGGAATTCTCCACCTCAGGTGCATATAACTATGATAACTACTAGAGCTGAAGCAGCAAATGATCGCTTCAAATTCAAATTACAGATGGACAGGAGTTTGATCTTACTTGGTCTATTGTTCCATGGCTTAAAGCGCATACATCCTTTTATATTCACTGTTGAGGATCTCAGGATCTGAAGCCATAGACATAGAGAACGAACGGGAACGACTCTCAGCTTTCCTTATACTCCTCAACTTTGACTCCTCCATCCTATGTAAAATAACAAAATAGCACATGGAGCCAATTGTAGTAAGCATGATTGTGCTGCCAATTACAGTCGCACAGACAGCAAGCCATCTAGATTGTTTTCCAGCGACCACATATGTCAGTGAAATAAATGCAACTGAAATGAAAAGGCATGCCAGCCACATAAGCTTGTTAATTACAAAGACAAGTTGCTTCTTTGCCTTTTGTTCAATCACCACCACCGAAGTCTGGACAACAACAACAGCCAAGGAGATGAACAAAGCAAGGCTGTCAAAGACAAAGAAGATAATAAATGGTGCCTTGTTAGCTATATAAGCTTGCCCAAGTGAAAAACCCTCTTTTTTATCCTCAACATACTGCCCGGGGACAGTAAAGATGGCAGCAAAAGCAACAGTAGCAATAAGAACAGCAACAACAGTTGCAGAGTTTATAGCATTGTTTAGGCCGCTAATGTGGAGTTTCTTTAGTCTCTTCGCAATTTTTTGCACCCTGAAACCAGTCTGACGAGTTTGTCGGAGCTGGGACTGGACATCGTGTTTTATGTCACTGACCGTTTGCTTTAGTTGTTTGGCCGCATTTGGAGGCTTCTCATGGTCCTTAGAATTGGTTGCTCCTGCTTCCTTTAAGATCGAGACAAGTTCCATTGTTCCCATTTTTTCTGCAATGTCGAGTGGGCTTTCTCCTGCCTTGTTTGTTCTGTTGATGTTTGCACCCTCAACTGATAATAAGCAATGTACAATCTGCACAGCAAGTGAATCCAAACTTTACAACCAACCATTGGAAGATTATGTTTTCAAAAACACCATTTACATATTAAAACTGAAAAGGAATCCATAATCAGTCAGATCACCATGACAATACAAAATCAGACAAGACACCTATCTCCATGTGTGAAACCTGAATTACATTTTTGTGGTACAAGTTTAGACAACGACCTAGAAATACTACAATTTACTGAAACTAGGACTGAAAAAACCAACAGTGCTTCCATTTATCCATAGAAGTTATAAATAGATAATTTTGAAAATTATCTACAATAAAGAGAATGAATGAGAAGGCACCTGAGTACGGCCCTTCTTTATTGCAATATGCAATGCTGTATTTCCTTTATTGTCTTGCAAATGCAAAACTGAGGAATCAGGTTTCAACAATTCCAGCACTATCTCCTCATTTTGACCTTTCACAGCCATATGTAGTGCAGTTTGGCCCTTTTTGTCTTTCCTAAAACCAGTACTTGGATCCTTGCTAAGCAAGGATTTCACTACTTCCAAGTGCCCCATTCTTGCTGCTGAATGAAGGACAGTTTTACCATTGTTCCTTGCTATCTTAGCTAGGTCTGAGTCGGTTTCTAGAAGAAGATTGACTACATCAATGTGCCCTTGTGCAGCAGCTGTGTGTAGGGCAGTTGTACAACATAAATCTGTAGTCATGGCCAAGTCGGGGAAGGTACCCAAAAGTTCCTTTAGCAATTCTGCAAGAATTTGTTGGTCAAAACATTTTTAGAAACAGATAAGCAAAAAAAGATGGCTTGGTGAAAGTGAGAGTGAGAATTACAAGAACATCAAACAAATTTGGAAAAAGAGAAAGTTATAAGATGCCGCAAATTGGAAAAGGAATATATAAACATGTTACTTTCATCCTTCTCAAAGTACTGAGATTTAAACCAAGTGATCAGCAAGATAAAGCAAGTCCTACGATCAATAGAATTGAAGGATGATAAGAAGAGACAAAGCAATCATATTTGGAGTTAAATTGATAACAGACCAACAATAATTAATGGGAAAATGAACTAAAAGAAACCCAAGACCACATTTACACAAGCATTCAGGCATGCATCCTTTGCTTGTGCTTTAAAAGGTTATGAACTGTAAAATGAAATAAGTATTTTTCAGGTATCCTACTCACAAAAGCAAAACACCAGAATAGACAAATTAGAATGGAAACAGACACACAAAGGAAGAACCAAGCCACTCAACAGGGCTACAATCAGTGTGATTAGCAAGCGATAGAGTCATATAAATTAAATACATGTCATAAATAAAGTTAATATCTCAATAAATTTCACAAAAAAAGGGCATTGCAAAAAACGATTACAGATGCCATCTGCAATTATATGAACAATTTAAGAGTTCTATCACACTTAATGATGGTCCCATTCTTAAAAAGTTACTTCTAAAGGAATGAGAAGATGTGACACAATATGTGAGATGAGTGAATTCTTACCAACATGACCCTGCTTGGCTGCAACATGGAATGGATCATAGCCATTCCTGGCAGTCATAGATGCAGTCTCAAGATCCATACGTATCAACATCTCTGCAACGATGGCAGCTTGACCATTCTCTGCAGCAACATAAAGGGGAGTTTCCCCTTCTAAGTTTTGCTTCGACAAAAATTCCTTGGCCTCAGGACTATCAGAGTTCTGAAGAATCTCCCTAACTCTAGTCAAATTCCCTGTTCTTGCTGCCAAATGAAGAGGCGAGTCACCTCGTTTTCCTGGAGACTCCCTACTCTTCCTGCGTTCACCTGCGCCAATAAAACTCAGCTGCCTCTCCATTACTACACGAAAGCTCTTCTGCTTCTCCATAAAGCCCCGAAAACTCTTCTGTTTTTCAATCATCCCACGACTACTGGGCTGTTTCTCAGCTGTAACACCACGAAAACTCTGTTGCTTTTCCACCAGTCCTCGAGTGGTGGATTGCTTAAAACTTTGTTGCTTCTCCATGAGTCCTTGAGTAGGTGGCTGTTTTTCTGTCCTTAAACCATGAAAACTTTCCATGACCAAATGATGAATCTGAAGGAGTTATAAACAACTTTCAACAAAGTGTAAGTTGGTTGAAACCCTCGGGTTATTCCAGAACCACAAATTATGAACTTTTCTCCATGATCGAAAGCGAATCTAAACCTCTTGTTTTTAGTCTGTTTATCGGAACTCATACCCCACAAAAGTATCTCTATTTCTCCATGATGATTAACAAACTGATTGCCCAAAATTTCCCAAATAAAAATCACTTTCCATTCCTATAACTAGAGGAAACCAAGTTCTCAAGCTTCTGAAAGATGAAGACAACCTTAAGCAGTAATATCCAAAAAAAAAAAATCTTGCGGTAAAGAGTTGGTTCTTTAAACAAAAAGGTTATTATAAGCGAAATTGAAAATAACCAAGAAGCGTGCAGTTTTGATGATCAATTAAAGAGGGTTTCATACAAAGACAATATATGATGGAGAATGAAGCTCAATACCTTAGATTTGAAGCTCAAAACGTGAAGATTGACGTAAATAAATGAAATCCCAAAGTTTTACCCCTTATGAAAACTGATTCTTCGCCATAGATAATCAGCAGATCGAAGTTTGTATTTTATTGTACCAGAGCCAACACGAAGGTCGGAGTGAGAAAAACAGTAGTAGTGCATCGAAAGAAAAGAAAAGAAATATCAGGCATTGGCAGCCATTAACCAATCATGCTTGTGTGTGTATGTTGGTATAAATTAAATTCCACTTACCAGTACTATTTTAACAGTTTACCTCTAGTGTCTTTTTTCCCTTTTTTTTTTTTGTTACATAATAGAAAGGAGCCTCTTGCGTCTTTTATTCTTCGTGTTTTCTTCTTTTTTCAACTTGATAATATTATCGCGGACCAGTACTATTCGTTTGTACAGATTTGCGATGTTATGCTAATGGCATCTGCTGTGTTGTGTTGGCTGGGCGGCTGGCTGCTGTGCTGAACTTTACTCTGAATAAATAAGATGCTTTCTTATCTCAACTTGCCAAAAGTTCGACATCCCTGCTTGATTGGTAATTTCGGATATTATCGAAAATTATTTTATTTTATTTATTTTTATTAATTCGATAGGATAAACCATATTAATTGGATTGATCGAAATATAAAAGGTTTAAATTTAGTGAAGTGTCTAATATTTGGAGTTTGACTGATATTTTATATTTAATATTGTTATAGTTTTTAATATAAAATTTTGATATTTGAATATTATATTGAATGATTACATTTACTTTGTTTTAAAAACAAAAAATTTAGTCGATTAGATTCTTAAAATTAAAAAATTTGATTCAATAAAATAACATAATTTAATTAATTAATACTACTTAATGTAATATTGATGGCTAAAATATTAAAAAAGCTCTGAACTTTATTACTTGATTTAAGTAAGCCCTTATACTTCTATTATATTTAGATAAATCTTTAAACTTTAATTTATATTCAAGTAAGCCCTTATTTTAAATAAAAGATTACATGTGAGTAAAAATCCATTCAAATTAATTTAACCGATTAAAATTCGATTAATTCAGTTCAATTAAGTCAATTCAAGTTCAAGTCAAATTTTTAGGTCAATTTATTCGATTAAATTGGTGCCTAAAATTATGAATCAAACTAAATGAATTAATCAATATTTTTTAAATATATTATATAATATAAATAATTCAATATTATATAATATATTTTATAAAATCCATTTTTTATGTAAGAAGTTGGGTTTTAAAACCCATTCATAAAATCAATCGATTGCTCACCCTTATAAAAAATTGATTTATGCTAAAGGCTCATTCAAGTACAAAGTAAAAGTTAATGGCCTAATTGAATACTCAAATTAAAGTTTAAGGGCTTATCTTAATGCGATAATAAAAGTATAAAAGTTTATTTAAATAAAAGGCTTAATAGCCAAATAAGCCTTCAACCTTTAGGCAAAAATGGAATTCAGCCCTCAACGTTTTATTGTATGAAATTCAATCCATAAACTTTTTATTTCAGTGGAACTAGACCAAATCTATTAAATGAACTAACTGCCGTTAGTTTTGCATATGTGGCATGTCACGTGGCAGCTAACTAAGCTATCCATGTCAACTGCTACGTATGCAAAACTAACGGCAGTTAGTGTTATTTAACAGATTTTGACTTAATTGCATAATTGTAAAAGGTTGAGGGTTTATTTCCACTGAAATAAAAGTTTATGAACTGAATTTCATGTAATAAAACGTTGAGAGTTGAATTCTATTTTGACCTAAAAGTTGAGGACTTGTTTAACTATTAAACTTAAATAAAATAATAAAATTCAAAATTTTTTTTAATATTTTAGCCTATTGAAATTGAAATAGTAATTGAGGAATGATGTAAAGCACAAAAATAGTGGTAGGGTAACAACCAAAAAAAAAATAGTGGTAGGGTAGGTAAGGATAAAGGTGTTTATAGGCCCGGCAACTTAGTATCGGGCTTGGTTTGGTTGGCCTATTAGTTCTAGTGCGAGGTGGTTGGCAAGCAAAGCAACAAAAATATAAGGGGTAAAATTATCGCCTACCCTTACTTTTTAATTTTTTAAATTATTTTATTAAAAAATATATCTATAAGCGTTTTTATATTATTTTCAATCTTATTGAAATTAATTTCATAATCTATTTAAACTAGCATTGGTAGATCATAGATATTTAAAGTGAGTTGGATCTGAGCTCAATTTGAATTTTTGGATTTAATTTTTGGTCAAAACTCATATTTACATATAATGAATAAGTTCAAATTCATTTAAATTCGCTCAAAAATTATTAAATTTAAAAAATAAAATACACATAATAATTAATAAATATAACAAATTTTTTTAAAAAAGACTACAGAAATATAAAAATTCAAATCCAAGTCTAAAGAAAACACGGAATCGATTTAAATTGCGTAAAAAATCTAACATAATTAAAAATGTATTAGTATTTATTTTTCAATAGCTTCCTTCTTACTTGAAAATTTTGTTTAAAATTTACAAAATATAAAATAACATATTTTTATCAAATATGAGATTAATTAAATTATAAAAAAATAATATATATATATATATAAATAATGAGTCAAGTCTAGCTTGAACTTTAAACAGTAACTAAATTGAATTTTATTAGGTCTCAATTCTTAAGTCTATTTATTTAATAAGTTTAATACTTTTCTAAAGTTATCCAAAAATCGAATCACGCTTCAACTTTAAACATATAAATAACCCATGAACAAATCTATAAAAAAAAGTGGTGGGATCCGCCCAATCCCATTTCCTGTAATTACATTTAGATTTATGGCTAATTTAGATGGATAATGAAAATTGTTTGGTAAAATTAAAAAAATAATTCTTAAATAAAAAATATTAATAAAATAATATTAAAATATTAAAAATAAAGGGTAATAAATCCATTTGAAACGGCATGTCGATTTTGGTTGGGTTTGGGGCGTATGAATCAGATGATTCTTTGCTTCAAATTGATTATTTTATTAAAAATATATAATCATAGATATTTTTTTAACGTGCAATGACGATAATGATGATGAGTGTATATACAGATTGGCCCACTATTAATTGAATACAGATCGTTGACATCAATTCCAAGAAGTTGATGAGATCATTGACATCAATTCCGAAAAATGGATTCATTGGTAAATAAATATCATCTTATAAATAAAAAATTTTTTTTGTCTAAAAATTTTTTGTATGAAAGTTACTTTAGATTAATTCAAAGTCAAATTACGATTGAATTCGATACGGAAAAACTCTTCGAATGCTGTTTTTTCATTCACAAAACTCGAATATGATATTTTACTTAAAGAGTATTGAATTCCTTCCATTCAACTCAATAAACATGGATTATAAATCAAATCTTTAAAAATATCATGTGGATGCTTTCAATAAGTTATAAAAAAAAAAATCATTGAGATTAGCAGTTGCACCGGCCAATAAAGAGAACAATATTGAACAGTAGTAGTTTCTAGTTACTGGAAGTTTAGTTTGGTTTGGGTTTTTTTCTTTTTTTTGGGGATCTATGGTTGAATTTGAAATGAGAACAAATTATGATGCACATGTGAAAGTGATGGTGCTTGATTGCGTAATAAAACAAAAGTTTGTTGTTGACGTTGTTGACTCTCTCTCTATGTGTATGTAAATTATTCTTATATATAAGAGTTTGTATATGATGCACCGACATTGTATAGTTTTTATAAGAGTTCATTGATGAGGTGTCAACTTCTGATATAATGACAGTGTATAAAAGCTATATACTGTTAATACATCATCTATAAATCCTATATATAATATGTTTGAAGATGCAATTGACCTCCCATTCCAATGAAAACAAGCGTAGGAATTAGGAATCCACAGTCCCCACAAACACAAACAATTCTTCTCATTCAATCATTCTCTCACTAATTACTCAGATTTCTTACCCAGCCTGATTCAGTGAAAGTGGGCCTCTTTCCCTTTTACCACCATCCACTCTTCTCATTTCAACCTTTCTATTATAGCTCAGCCCAGAGACACAACTGCCCGTACTCTATATCTCTAGGGTAAAATACATAAAACCTCCTACATAAAATAAAAAAAAGGTTTAATATTTAAATATGTCATTCATATTTACCATAAAATAAAATTAAGTCTTCAACATTTAAATGCATAAAAATCAATCCTAAATGATTCAAAATAATTGAATTAAGGACATTTCTGTTAAATCCCTTAATTTTCGTTAAGTTTTATTATTAGTAGGGGTAACGGAAATTAAAGGATTTAACGAAAATATTCTTAATTCAATTATTTTGAGACTTTGAGGACTGATTTTCATGCATTTAAACGTTGAAGACTTAATTTCATTTTGTGGCAAATGTGGAGGACACATTTGAATATTAAGCCTAAAAAAAAAATATAAACCCTCCTTTAGTTTTAAAAAGATAATTTACCCCCTTTAACTATTAAATAAAGTTAGTCAACTGTTAAGATAATTAATCCTAATTCCACATCATCAAATTTTTTTCCAAGTCATCCAACTTTTTTATATTAAAATTACTATTTATTAATAATTTAACTTAACTTTTTAATTAAAAAAATTTACGTAATCTTTAAAATTAACATAAAAACCCTAAAATCAATCTAAACCTTCCTTTATTCTTAGCCAAAGCCTTTTTGTTTAAAAATTCAATCATTCTCTTTCAAAAACAAAATTTTGAAATCCATTATTGAAGGAATAAATTTTCTTGGCTAGCTTTCAACATTAATCAGGTTCATTCATAGCTAATACGGTGCCTTGGTGTAAAGTAAATGAAATTGGAATTAGGGAACTCACCGCAATCACTCTGCTACCTCTCACAATTTTTATTGCTACTTTGTAATAACACATATTTATTATGAAAAGAAAGTAGTAAATCCCATCAAAAGGAAAACAGAAACATTTGATAGTATCAAAAATTTTCAAAGCCTAAATTTTTAAATTTGAATGCTATGAAATTACACCAAAATACAAACCCTAAATCGTAACATCAAAACAAACAAATTTATAGCCCTTTATAAGAAATTCCCTAAATCAAAATCTAATATCAAAATGTATAAAATCTTTGAATATCTTCTTTCGCACCACGATCACAAGCTTTCTCATCAGTATCTTGCATTGCTATTTATCCGTGGATATTGAGTATTCCGGGGAATGCTCGTTACACATGGGTTGCTACTTACAGAATTGTTCTTGATTTATCTTTCATAAATTTGAAACGAAATTTTGAATTTTAACAGAGGGGAGAAATGGATCATTGGTTTGTTGGTTTGTTGAATTTTAACAGAGAAGAGAGAAGAGAAAAGAGGATAAGTTGGGTGGTCGGGTAGTGCTTAAATTAAATTAAAAATTAAATCATAAATAAGTTAATAAGAGTTTAATTTAAAAAAATAAGTGAGATGACTTGGAAAAAAATTGATGATGTGGCATTACAATTAATTATCTTAACAATTGACTAACCTTGTTTAACCGTCAAAGGGAGTAAATTATTATTTTAAAACTAAATAGGGGTTTGTGTCTTTTTGTATTCTACGTAGGGGGTTTTATATATTTTACCTTATATCTCTATCAAAATTTTAACTGAATGCTGATGTTTGTAGGTAGTATACAACAAGAAGTCAATAAATAATGTTATAACAACTTTAAGAAGTCAATAAATAATGTTATAACAACTTTATATATTATTTTTGAATTGAAGTACCAATAAACAGTTAAAAAAAATAAAAGTAGACTTTTTTCTCAGATATTTAGACAGAGTTCGAGTCTTGTAATTTTTACTGTTAAAAGAGCTTTATCATTTATTACTTTTAACTCACATGATTAATCTCATATGATTAAAATAAATAAAAATACCTATACTTACGTGGAAAAGAAAAGAATTGAAGCTGTGAAAATTTAAAAGTAATTCTAAACACATCCTATTTTTTAAAAAAATTATATAAATAATCTTCTTAATATTTTTGTAAATTTTTTTTTTGAAATCTTAAGCTCACCGGAGTTGCTGCCAGGCAGCGAGAAAGTGCTGCTTGGGCAGCCAAAAAAAAAGAGAAAAAAAGCCTCTTGAAAGTGAATTTTCGGGAGCATAAGAAGTTCCGCGAAAGTTCACTTTCGAGAGCATCATAAAGCTCGCTGGAGTGGGCTTCCGGGAGCATAATAAAGCTCCCGAAAATCTACTCCCGAAAGCTTTTTTTTTTCTTTGTTGGCTGCCCAGGCAGCTTGCTGCCGCAGCATGCATGACAACATTCATGTGCTACCTAGGCAGCATACAAGTGCTGCCAGGCAGCAACTCCGGTGAGCTATGGCTCATCAAAAACAAAAAATACCATAATAAGGGTACGAGAAGTCAAATTTTTTTAGATAATGTGTGTCTAATGATTTTTAGGGTTTGAATAAAATTTTTCGAAATTTAATTACCACTGGTATATACATACAGGGCCAAAAAAGAAATTTGCTCTTGATAAATAAAATAAAATTGATTAGGTTTACAAGCAACACTTGAGCAAAAGTACTCCGGTAATGGTTCCCCCCAGTTTTTGCAAGTCGAGGTGGCAGCTTTACGTCTTGCAATTTAATCTCTCTGCTCTGCATGGACTTCTAGGGCTGCAAACGTAACTGCTTCCTGGGTTGCAGATGTTCCTCGTATATTTTTGTTTGTCATTTGGCTAATCTCCACTCCTCAAGACTGTAAATCCAAAATTAATTGATTAATTTTTTGGTGCGAAATTAATTAATTAATTAATAATTAACTCAAGCCAATTAAACTTACATTACTTCAATTTAACTATCTAAATACAGTATTATTATCATTGTATAATTTACTTTAGTTTAGTTAATGAGAATATTGATTAATTAACAATTAGGTATCCTACATGTATATATATGAGCACAAAGTAATTAGGTAATATACTAAAAATGCATAGTATTATAGGTATATCAATTATCACCTGACCAAGACAATCTCGATTGTTGGAACAATAATTTTGATCAAGGATGATGTGGTTTTTTTACATTGTTCATGATTATGTTTTGGAGGACAACGTTTCTCACAGAACCATTACTTGCTCTCGCCCATGTCCCCGTTATCTGATCCAGTAAACACTGCATTTGTCAATGTTACGCTTTGGACACCTTCTTCGTCGAGGTTCCATCCGAGACTGCCAATGCTGTCATGTCAGGAGCACATTAATTAATTAATTTCTTAAAAATGATCAGACAGGTATGTGTATATATATATATATATATATATATATATACATACTAGTTATATTTTGTCCTATTCGAATCTAAATTAATCTTATATCAAAATAATATGAAGATATCGGATGATTTCGATAAAAAAAATAAATTTTGCAAGATTTTCTCTTCCCACAGAAAACCACGTTACCAACCCACTTTTTGTCTTCACCTGCCATTCTGTGCCTTTTTTCTGTGTATGCTTTTGTTAGGGCAGATTGGAAGCTCCATACTTTTTTGTTTCACCCTCTCACATCTCACCTGCCTTTCGGCCCACCTCTAGTACTCAAGCCTCTACCTCTGCCCTACTCTTAGGATTTGGATAAGCTGTCAGTGTTTCTTACTCAAGCAGTAAGAAAATTCATACAAATAAACATATCCAAAATCTCATGTTTAATCATCAAGAATAAAGTAATACGGAAGTGTACCTAAATTTATTGGAATCAATTTCTTGAGATTAGAGTCTTCTACGTCTAAACTTTTGAGAAAATTTGTATCTCACTCAACAATGAGATTTGATTGTGAGAATTACGTTATGTTTAGACTGGGGACTGTAATATATTTATACTTGAAGTATATTTTATTTTATTTTGGCCATCATGAAAATAAAATAAAATATTAGGTCTCTTCACATTACAATGCTCATACTAATTGAGATGTCTTAAAGTCCAATAACTTAAACTTTATTTGATCACTTGTTCGACGATTAAGAAAACATTTAAAAACAGGGGTCGCCACCAATTTTTTTTCTAGGTGTGATTGGTCACCTAAAAAATCTTATCTTTTCAACAAAACCTTAAAAACAATTAAGTTTATTAAAAAGACAAGTTTGGGATCTACGAAAACAAAGTCGGGTTCGAGAGTACTGTTACGTATGGAGAAGAATTAGCACCCCACGACGCCTATTTAAAAAAAACGATACCATCTTAACAAAGTGTTATCCTTTAGTTTCAATAAAAGGTCAGAAAACCATCATGCCATATGGGTCAGAATTGGGCTGAACTTTGGAAAATTATGAAGAACAATATGGAATGAACTAGAAGATGGGCTTTATACTTGGGGATAGGGAATTAAGTCAGATTACATATAAAATTTACGGTGCATTAATCGAAATTCAATATTTTCCGTTATAAATAGAAAGGCGTTGATAAGTCGGAAATTCTTATGAAGAATAATTCTATCTTAATGAGTAGGATTTCTAAGAATGTTTAGTGTATATGTATGTTTCGGAATTGAACTTGTATAACTTATCTCCTGCAACTCCGAAGCTAAATATACGGAATGGGAAAGGAGATGAATAAGGACCTAATCATTGGTTCAAGGCCACAAAGTGTACGGTTTGAATGAAATGACATTGTACAGGTAAGAGATGAATATATAGATTTGTAGGGATATTCGAATGCATAATTCAAGTGATATGAATTTTATATGAATTATGGAATATGAATTTGCCTTGAAATTGCATGAAAATCTGTGGTTTTTGGTTGGTGAACTGTGTTTAAACGTGCAAGGAGGCTAGGACCCGAGCAAACGTTATGTTGCCAAAATTCATTAAAAATATTTCTAATAATCCTAGAAAATATTTTGGTGACATGATTAATCTATTCCTAGCCTTAAAATGGTGAAAATAAATATTTTTCATAAATGGTTAATATATCGAAAAATATTTATTAAATATTCTTGATACCGATTTGGGTTAAGGTTTTATTACCGAAAACTTACTTCACGTGTGTTACAGTGAATTGTGTGGTTAGTGATGTGGAATAATAAATAGTGAATATTTTATAATTGATTTAAATTAATATTCACTATTTGAAAATACATATATTTTCCTTTATGGAATTAATAAAGTTTTATCATGTGTTGATTTTTCATAAAGGTTTTATCACTGTGAAAAGACTGTTTTGAGACTGTTAGGCCCCATATCATGCTCAGGTGTTCATGTGTACTCCCTCATGTGTTATGCTGTTGACATTGAGCCGTTTTCAGCGGTCCTGCCGTCACCTGCTTAGTGTACGACCGAGAACAACTATAGACTATGGCCATAGAACTTTATGATTATTTATTGTCCCTATAGGAATCTCACGTGTACCCTATTCCTTTCGGGACTTATAGCATGATATTATTAGGGTGTTGCTTGGTCTCAATTATTATTCCACATGTTATGACTGATTTTGATGAGAATTTGAGAATACACTGTTTACTGTGATATCTTATCATTGATTTATGAAATGTATGAACAGTGTATTTTACTGCTATATGTGTACATGTGTTTAAAGTGGATGATTTCAACGGTAAAAGATTAAAATAAATTCCAAGAGTGGTTCATATGATTTACTAAAGTGTTTTGCTAAATTAGATGACATTTTATATGCAGTAAACATTTTAATGCTCTGGGTTTTCGGGACAAGACAGGTATTCCACGCTCTATCTGGATTTTTTGGTCGACTATAGTATCTTTTCCTTTTTAGTGTGCTTAGCATACAAATAGAAAATTAAGGATTTTACTGCATATAGTCTTTGAGATATCAAAATTTGCATACAATTTTCTTACTGAGCCGTGGTTTGCTCACTCCTTTACTTTTATCATCACAGATTTGATGTAAAAAATAGCTGAGTACAAACTATGGATTAACTGCGCGTTGAGAAGCTTGAAGCACCATATATTGGATTCCCGAGGTATCATGTTTACATTTGTATATTCAGACATATACATACAGTGCTACTTGTTGAAAAATTTAAATTCAGCGGATGTAGACTAACTTTTACAGATGTGGACATAAATTGGCAATAAATATATATTGTTAAATTTGCTTACCATTTCAAACGAACAGTGTATAAAGGCATCACAGACAGCCTAACCATATAAAATTTGTGAAAAAACGTGGAATTATGTAGTCACGGGATGTGACATCTCATCCTTGGAAGATTCACATTTGCGTTAAATTTTACATGAATGCAAATGATACATACATATTATGAATCGTGCACATGCATTTTTTCTATAATAATTTTTTTATAAAATTTTATTTATTTATTTTAAATAAAAATCAATATTATTGAAGAATGAAATTAAGCATTCCAATACTTTGGTAATATTTAGTGGCTCTTCTCACCTAGGGATCAGTTAGGAAATCACTACTTGTGAATTTTATAACATCCCATAATCGGGATAAATATTTAATTATTAAGCTTTATTATTAACTTTTATTTGTTTAGATTTTAAAAAAAACATTTATTTTTATTTTTTAACAAAAATTTAAATTATTGAAAAATCGCACTAAATACTCCAATACGCTGGTAATATTTAGTGAATTCTTCTCACTTAGGGATCAGTTAGGAAATCACTACTTGTGAATTTCATAACATCCCATCATCGGGATAAATATTTAGTTATTAAAGCTTTATTATTAACTTTTATTTGTTTAGCTAAAAAAACATTCATTTTTATTTTTAACAAAAATTTAAATTATTGAAAAATCGCACTAAATATTTTAATATGCTAGTAATATTTAGCAAACTTTTCTCACCTAGGGATCAGTTAAGAATCACTACTTGTGACTTTCATAACATCCCATCATCGGACATTTGTTTACTTAAACTTAAATTTAAATTTTCGATTGTTTACTTAAATTTAAATTTTATTATTAATTTTTAAAAAAGACCTTATTTTATTTGCATTTTTAATAAAAAATTTAAATTATTGAAAAATCACACTAAATATTTCAATACGCTGGTAACATTTAGATGATTTCTCTCACCTAGAGATTTTCGAAGAATCTCTACTTGCGATTTTTACGAAATCTCATCATCGAACAATATTCATTTAAATTAATATTTTCAAAATACAATTTTTTAAGAATATAGCAATTTATATAATAAGGATCTTCTTTCTTACCAACATTATATAAACTTTTTATTATTAAAACTAATTTAACGTAATTAATCTAACAAAAAAAATATTTTACTGTATGGATATGTATAAAAATACGTAAAATAAATAACCATGCAATTATTTAAAATACATAAAAAAATAAAATAAATGAGAGGCAAGAGTGTACCCAAATTGATTTTAGGCTTAAACCCAAAGAAATTCTCCCAAAATAGCTAAGAATCAGGCCCAAACACCAAAGGGCTCACACGAACGGACTGGATCTGCTGGGCTAAAATGCAAGCCACAAACGAGTAAGGGGGCGGGCGCGCGAATCACGGGTAGGATCCGGGTGTGCGCGCAGGACTTTTTTTTTAATGTTATAAAAGCCAACTTTTTTTACTCTTTATTTTTTAGTTTTGTTCTAAAAAAAAAAACTAAAAGCTCTCTCTCTTCTCCAGCTGGTCCGTCCGCTGGAGCCACCGTGCGCCACTGCCGGAGCTCTGTCCACCACCGCTTATTGGCAGCTAATGGCAAAAGCTTTCTACTTTCCAAAAGCTCTCGGTCTGCTCTTCCTTTCTCTTCTCTTGGTTTTTCTCGAATCTCTTCCTCTAAGCCTAGATCTGCAAGGGAAGTTCCGATTTTCAATGCCCAAAAATTCCCTTCACTGCCAGCTTTGCCCTTTCACTTACACATACGTGCCTCTCCTAGCTCTAGTTGAACTACCCACCTAATTTTAACCTCAAAATGCCAAGAAAAACCCCACAAACCGACATCTCCTCTTGGGTTCTGTCGGATTTTTTTTTTGTATTTTCTTTGCTATAGCTTTTTTGGACTGCTTATGGGTTGATTGTGGCTTGGGGTATATTTGTTTCTTGAAGGGATATTGAAGATGGTGAGTGCTAGGCTTAGTTTGGGATCGGTTTCGGGGTAGTGGTGTTTGAGATGGTGCACGGTGATGAGATGATGATTCGATGTGAAAGCTGGGACTGTGTCTGTGGTTTTGGGGTTGAGAATGATAGTGCAATGGGTCTTGAGTGGTGCGGTTTAGGCTCAGGTTTGGTTTTTGGGTGGTGGTTCAGGGATTTTTGGTTTAGTTGAAGGTTGGTCGTGAGCTTGAAGTGGGGGCTGTGAGTAGAGGCAATGGGGGCTCTGTTGTGGTTGTTGTGTGCGTGTGCTAGTGATGATGGTGGCTGCTTTGGGTGGGTTTTCTAAGTGTTTTCGAGTAGCTAGGTTGAGGTTGAATGGGGCTGTGGTGGTTCACGGTGGTTTTGGTTTTTTTGTGTGTGTGCTGGATGGCTGAATGGTGGTTCTCAGTGATGGGTTCGACTGGTGAAGAGAAAAATGGTTATGGTTGTTGAAGGTGGTGAGTTGAAGCGATCCAAAATGGTGATCAGCTAGAAGATTGAGGGTGTTGTGGGTTTTGTGGTTGTGGTTATTAGTGAAGATTGGTGATGGGCAAGTTCTTTCTGGAAGTGACCGAATGCTCGGTTTTTTAAAGAGAGTAAGCTTGGCCTGGGTCCGACGGAGATGGGATGGATTCGTAGAGAAGGGTGGCGACGGGTATGGAGAACAGGACCCCCATTAAATGCATTGATTAGTTGTTGATTGGATTAAAATATAAAAATAAAGTAAAATAAAATAAAATATTTATATATTAATATTAAATACTAATCTTAAAATAAAAAAAATCAATTCATCTGTAACTTGGGCCTTGAAGCCCATGCACCAAGAATTTGGATTTTGCGGGATAATGAAGCTTAAAATCTAAAATGGAAAAATATAAAATTTTTATTGATTTGATTTAAATTAAATATATTCACTCTTTTTCTCAAGTCAAAAACTTAGTTTAATTGAGCTCAATAACAAATCATTAGAAAAATTTTAACAAAACTTAAAAAAATTGAAAAGTATCAAATTTATCAAAACAATTTGTAAATTCGGACAAAATTAGGTATCTACAATCACTTTGAAGTGGACTAAATAGATAACCTGTAATGTACAATTAAGTGATATATGTAGGCCCACTAAAGAATTTCTCAACAATCTCTCACTTGAGCCACATATGTCACCTGATAATTGTACATTTTAAAATAACTTTAAGAGCTCTAAACTTGCTATCTTCACAAGGAAACACTTCTAAACAATCTCATCCATCAATTATACTAATATAGGATCAAAGCGATCTTCGTTACATATATTCCGTTACTAGACCCATCAATGGTTACGCATATTAATATAATCAATGACATGATCAAGTATGGATGTGTAGCATGAAAATTACATGCAACGTGATCCCTTAAACATGCCTATTTTCAACTGATCTTACTTTCAAAAACTTCATGTTTAACTGCAATTTGAAAGAATAATACTTTATTTCAGAGTTTCAGTAATAACAACAAACTTTATTCTGATCAGAAAAATGTCTTAATAACAAATGAATATAAATGAACAAACCCTCACTATACAAGCATATCATCAAAGTGAACCACACCCATATGAGCTACATGCTCATGAAACACCTTAGGTGGTACACCTTTAGTAAGCAGATCCGCAATCATGGAGTTCGTATTGATATATTCAATAGATATATGAAGACTATGAACTCTCTTTTTAACAACAAGAAACTTGATGTCAATATGCTTTGACTTCGATGAGCTTTTGTTGTTCTTAGAGTATAATTCTGTGATTTTATTATCACAATAAATCTTCAATGGCCTCTCAATACTATCGCTAACGCATAGCCAAGTGATAAAATTCCTCAACCATATTGCCTGGTTTGATGCCTCATAGCAAGCTATAAATTTCGCTTCCATGGTGGAAGAAGCTATGGATGACTGCTTTACACTCTTCCAAGACATAGCTCCTCTAGCTAACATGAAAATATAATCAGAAGTGGATCTTCTGCTATTAAGGCAACTAGCAAAATCGAAGTCTGAATACCTAACGATCTCTAAATGATCTGACCTCCGATATATGAGCATTTAATCTTTAGTTCTCTGTAAATACCTCATAACCCTCTTTACTGCTTTCTAACGATCCATTCCAAGGTTACTTAAATATCTGCCAAGCATACCAACTATGTACGCAATATCCAAACGCGTAAAAACTTGAGCATACATGAGACTCCCTACTGTTGAAGCATAAAGAATCTTTTGCATCTCTTCCTTTTCAATATTATTTCTTAGGCATTGAAGCAAACTGAATTTATCACCCTTAACAATGGGCGTGTCTCCTTATGCACAATTTTTCATGTCAAATCTGCTAAGCACTTTATCGATAAATGCCTTTTGCGATAAGCCAAGTATTCCTCGAGAACGAGTTCGATGGATCTGTATGCCTAACACAAAAGATGCATTCCCAAGATCTTTCATCTCAAATTTATTTGAAAGAAATCTCTTGGTTTCAAGCAATAAGCCTATATCGCTACTTGCTAGCAGAATGTCATCAACTTATAACACCAGAAGAATAAACTTGCTCCAATTGATCTTGTGATAAATACATTGATCAACAATGTTCTGCTTAAAACCAAAAGAGGTGATCACTTGATCAAATTTTCGATACCATTGACAGGATGCTTGTTTTAAACCATAAATAGATTTCTTTAATTTGCACACAAGATGTTTTGATTTATCCGACACGAAATTTTCTGGCTGCTCTATATAAATTGTTTCTTCAACGTCACCATTGAGAAACACTGTCTTTACATCCATCTGATGTAGCTTCGAATTATAATGGGCTACAAGTGCCATAATGATTCTAAAATAGTCTTTCGATGAAACCAGAGAGAAAGTCTCTTTAAAATCAATGCCTTCCTTTTGAGTAAAACTTTTGGCAACTAGAAGTGCTTTATATCCTTCGATATTGCCTTTTCGAATCCCTCTTGATTTTGAAAATCCATTTACAACCAATCGGTTTCGCTCCTTTAGGCAATTCGACAAGATCCCAAATGTCATTGTCCTCCATGGATTTCATCTCATCTTTCATGGCCTCAATCCATTTATGAGAGTGAACACTTTATTTGGCTTCACTAAAAGATTTTGGATCATCTTCTAGTCCTATATCAAACTCGTGTTCTTGGAGATAAACAATGTAATCATCTGGAATCGCCAATCTCCTCTCTCTTGAGGATCTCCTTAATGACACTTCCAATTAAGGTTGTTGTTGCTCTTCAATATGATTAGGTGGTAACCTATGAGTGTCTTGGTAATCCGGATTTGCACCTTGAACAATGTCAGACATAATTGTCTGATCATTCTCAATTGCAACTGTAGGAACAGTAACATGTTTTTCCTCAAAGACAAAGTTCCTACGTTTGGCACTCTCATCATATTCAACATCTTCAATAAACTTAGCATTCCTTGTTTCGAAAAAGGATCTATTTGAGGGATCATAAAACTTGAAACCCTTCGATCTTTCTGAGTATCCAAAAAAGTAGCAGCTTATTGTTCTTGAGTTCAATTTCCTTTCGTTAGGCTTGTATGGCCTAGCCTCAGCTGGACAACCCCAAATATGTAAATGCCTAATACTAGGCTTCTTTCCTGTTTATAATTCATATGGGGTTTTAGCTACTGCTTTGCTTGGAACTCGATTAAGAATGTACAATACAGTCTTTAAGGCTTCTCCCCAAAGTGACTTTGGCAAAGAAGAATGACTAATCATACTTCTAACCATATCCTTTAGGGTCTCATTTCGTCTCTCAGCTACACCATTTTGACTTGGAGTCCCTGGCATGGTGTATTGAGGAACGATGCCATATTTTGCTAAATACTTTGCAAAAGGGCCTGGACATTGTTCACCAGATCAGTCATATCTACCGTAATATTCACCTCCACGATCAGATTTAATGGCTTTAATTTTCCTACCAAGTTGATTTTCAACTTCAGCTTTATAGGTTTTGAAAACGTCCAATGCTTGAAACTTCTCATAAATCAAGTACAGGTACCCGTAACGAGAATAATCATCTATGAAAGTAATAAAATATTGTTGACCATTCCAAGAGGTTGTAGGGAATGGACCACAAATATCAGTATGAATTAAATCCAAGACGTTTAAACTCCTGTTAGCACTAGTTTTCTTAATATTTGTTTGTTTTTCCTTAATACACTCAACACAGATTTTGAAATCTGAAAAATCAAAGGAATCAAGAATTCCTTCTTACACAAGCCTCTTTATTCTTTGTTTAGAAATATGTGCTAAATGCCTGTGCCATAATATGGAAGAATTCTCATTAATTAATTTGCGCTTTGTACCACAATTATTTATATGCAAGGATTCATTAATGTGTGAGGCATGAAGATTTAATTTATATAGATTATCAACCAAAGAATCTGTGCCAATAAGATTTGAATACTGAAAAAGACTAAATTTTCCATTTCTAAATGAATAAGAATATCCTAATTTGTCCAAATAAGAAACAGAAATTAAATTTCGTCTAAATGACGGTACATAAAAAGTTTCTTTCAAATCTAAGTAGCAACCAGATTCTAACCTTAATCAAAATAAACAAATAGCCTCAACAGGAGCTCTTTGGCCATTTCATACGTAGATGAATCTTTCGGCATTAGTTGGCTTTCTGCTCCTTAGACAACCCTGCATAGTCACACTTATGTGAGTAGTTGCACCCGTATCTATCCACCAAGTGTGATTGGGTACTAAAGCCAAATTAACTTCAAAACAAACAAAGTTGAGAAGTTTACCCTTTTTGGCAAGCCATTTAGCATACTTGGAACAATCCTTCTTCACATAACCACCTTTATGGCAAAAGAAACAAGTGATCACCTTATCTTGTTTTCGTTGCCCCTTAGGCTGTGAAGTTCCAGTATTTGCAGTGCCTTTTCCTGTGTTCCTTTTTCTCTTTCTGTTGGCAGCATTGTCATTGGAAGAATATGCTAAGTGAACACTTTCTATCTTCTCTTGTTTCAACCTCTCTTCCTCTTGCACACACTGAGCAATGAGCTCATTAAGAGTCCACTTCTCCTTTTGCGTGTTATAACTTATTTTAAAAGTACTAAATTGTGTAGGAAGAGATATTAAGACTAAGTGCACGAAAATATCCTCAGACAACTCTAACTTTAGTGCCTTTAGTCTTGTAACAAGATTAGACATTTCAATAATATATTCCCTTATGTTTCCTTTGCCATTATACTGCATTGAAACAAGCTTGGACAGAATGGTGCTTGTTTCTACCTTTTGATTTGCAACGAATCTGTCTACAATCTGTTGCAGGAAACTTTTAGCATTTTCTTCCTCAAGCATTGCGTCTCTAATGGTATTCAGAATTGAGTGCTTCATGATCATCAAACTCATGAGGTTTGAACGCTCCCATTTTACAGAAAGTGCCATTTTCGTAGCTGTACTATTATCTGCAAGGGCAAGAGGTTTGTCAAACCTGATCACATGGTCTAGATCCATACACCCAAGCACAATGGTAACATGCTCCTTCCATTTCTCGAAGTTAGTGCCGTTAAGCTCCAGAATATTATTCAAATTGGCAGATATAAAAGAAACATTTACTGTAAACAGTAAAGCAACAATAATAAGCTCACAATTAACAAATAATAATTTTGAGCCACACAACATTAAAATTTAGTCTTTGGACAGAAATTTTAATTTGTAAGCGGTACTCTTAAACTTTATTAGTAAATATTGATAATCAAATCCTTGCCAACAACATGCCTTCCTTTGGGACGACATATTGCATGCATGGTAAAAATAATTTTATCACATATTTACTACCTTATTGTGTTTGTATTCTGGCCAAAAAATAACCTTCCTTTGGGCCGATTATTTTCCGCAGGGATTAAAAACAGTCATTTAAATTTTTAAATGACAACCTTAATTTTCAAAATAAATAAATTAACATAAAAAGGTCACTTTGATGGCATTTTATATTAATTTACTTTATTTTGAACTTTATTTTGAACATATTATGCACATACAAAAAATATAGAGTACACAAATTTATTCACATTAATAGGGAGAGTGAGTACTGTCAATCATCTCAAAATATCATGAAATATTTTGTCATGAAATATGCGCATAATATATTAAAACACCGAAATTACAATAAATGTTAAATAATAAATATTTAACAGTTTGAAAAAATTTCATAAAAATCACCAAAAATTTTAAAATAAAAAATTAGGCTAGAGTGGAGAAATCGGTGGCACGTGGGGCCCACATGCCACCTCTGCGAGTGGTGAACAGTCTCATGCGGGACTGTTTGCTTCTTCTTCTCGACTCGTCCGGCTCCTGAAACAGACCCGTTCGGGGTTTGTTTCACATTTTCTTCAATTTTTTGCCACTTTTTAAAGTTATTTTTGACAAATTTGAGCCTTTAATCATGTAATTAAGACCTTTGTCTACAAAGCCCATGCAAAAAACAAGATTAAAACAACAAATTTAGTGATAAATTTAATTAAGATTCAAGAAAAAATCCATGAAAGACTCTTACCCCTTTTCTTGATTTCTTTCAACCAAAACAAAAAATCTACCGAAATTATGACTTTGATTCAACCATATAAGTCACAAGAAACAATGATCATTAATCAATTTGAATTAAAACACATAAAATATTGTTGTTTTGGTTAAATTTTAATTTCGGGATTTAAAAATTTAAAGATAAAATTCATGAAAATTCCATAAAATTCCAGAAAATTGTTCACATGACTTTAATCATTATTCCATAAAGAATAAAAGCCCTAAGGTTTTACACAAAAAATTTTTAATTCTCAATGATCAAACATAAATAGGCTCTTGATACCGCTTGTAATAAAATTCATACAAATAAACATATCCAAGATCTTATGTTTAATTATCAAGAATAGAGTAATACGAAAACGTACCTAAATCCATTGGAATCGATTTTTTGGGGTTAGAGTCTTTCACATCTAAACTTTTGAGAGAATTTGTATCTCACTCAACGATGGGATTTGATTGTGAGAATTACGTTATGTTTAGATTGAGAACCATAACCTATTTATACTTGAAGTATATTTTATTTTATTTTGGCCCATCATGAAAATAAAATAAAATATTGGAACTCTATAGATTGCAAAGCCCATACTAATTGAGATGTCCTAAAGTCCAATAACTTAAATTTTATTTAATCACTTTTAAGTGGACTAAATAGATAGCCTGTAATGTATAATTAATTGATATATATAGGCCCACTAAAGAATTTTCCAACACAAGCCTCTCAACTTCTTTGAAGAATTATGCTTAATATATTTCAATGCATTTTTGAGTTAGAAAAACAAGTCAGAATTGATGGTCAAGACCCGAATTGAGGCCCAAGAACTGTAGCAAAGTGCGGGCATGCATTCTAGTTATATGTAAATGAGCTTGATTATTTATTATCATCAATTAATTAATGCTTGCTATAAGCTAATGCTAGTATGATTTAGTATATAAAATAACCATGTATCATGTGTATTAATATATACCTTACACCACGTCTGCTCATTACTAGGTTCTTGGTGCCTGGACCAATTGATATACAAGAAAGCATCTGGCGATTGCCACACCTGTCGAGGACTGAACGCTGATGCCATCGATATTGGGGCTCTGGTCTAGAGCTAGAAGCTTCACGTTTTGAACAATCACATTGTTACAACGGTTGATCACAAAGTGAGTGAGCTGAGTGTTCATGGATGTTAAGCCGCTCACTAATACGTTGTTAGCCCAATTGAATGTTATGGACTGCGCGGGATAAATGATGAAACAAGTTGATTAATTAATAATTGAGGCTATTGCAGATAACTTTAGGAAGGTTTAAAATAAATAAATGAAAAATTATAGGATGGAGCTAGCTCGTATCATATGTGTCGTAACGGCTTCGCGCTCGACGAATTTTTGAAAAACCTTTTAAAAACAAAATAGGAATCGCCACCAATCTTTTTTGACTAGGTGTGATTGGCCACCTGAAAACGTTTATCTTCTCAACAAAATCTTAAAATTAATTAAGTTTTATTAAAAAGATAATCTTTTGGTCTGCGAAACAAAAATTGGGTTCGGGGGTACGGTTACGCGTGGGGAAGGATTAGCACCCCCACGACGCCCGTTAAAAAACGGTACCATAATAATCATGTGTTATCCTTTAATTTTAATAAAATGATCTTAAATTAATATTTAAAAATAATTCCTATTTTATTGCAATCAATTTTATTCTTTTAATTTTGAAATCATTTCTTATTTGTACTAATTTTGAAACATTTAAATTTTATTTTTTTATTTGAAATAAATGAAAATCTTTTGTATTGAAAATTATTCCGAAGTACCCCAATACTCTGGTAGCATTTCGGATAATTTCCTCACCTAGAGATTTCTTAAGAATCACTACTTGTGAGTTCTATAGAATCTCATCATCAGAAGATTCACACTCGTTTCAAAAATTATTATGAATGCATATGATGCAAACAGATAATAAATGATGCAAATGAATTTTTTGATTTTTTATATAAATATTTCTTTATTTATTTTAAATAAAAGTTCTTATTATTGAAAAATTGCACTAAGTATCCCAATACTCTGGTAACACTTAGTGAACTTCTCTCACCTAGGAATCAGTTAAGAAATCACTACTTGTGAGTTTCATAACATCCCATCATCGGACTTGCATTTAAATTTAAATTTTATTATTTATTTTCTTTTTCTATTTTTTTTAGAAAAAATTATTTATTTTTATGTTTATCAAAAAAATTAAATTATTGAAAAATCACACTAAATATTCTAATACTTTTGGCAACATTTAGTATGAATCTTCTCACCTAGGGATCAGCTAGGAATCACTACTTGTGACTTCCGTAACATCCCATCATCGGACTTTTATTTGATTAAATTTAAATTCCATTATTAATTTTCTTTGTTTTAAAAAAACATTTATTTTTATTTTTATTATATATATATATTTTTATTTTTATGGAAATATATTAAGAATATCTAAAATAAATTATAAAGCAAACAAATAAGTAAATAAATAAAGAGTAAGTAATAAGTAAAAAAATCTTTACCCACACAAAATTGGGCTTGAAACCCAAATAAGCCTTCAATAAGCCCAAAATCCAGCCCAAAGGCAGGAAAGCCCAAATCTGCCAGCGAAAGCGGGTCGGGCAGTCGGATCCGGAGCCGGGTTGGGCGTGCACGCGGGTCTTCCCTCCTCGGCTGGCCGGGCGCGGGTCGGATCCTCGCTGGTCCGGGTCGGGTATGGAGCGGCAGGGGTCTTCTCCTCGAGCGGGTCAGGTGCGCGGACCCGGGTCGGATCCGGGTCCACGCGAGGATCCTACAGTTTCTTTTTTTTTTTGCTATAAAAGCTAACCCTTTTTTTTAACCCATTTTTCTTTCTTTTTACCAAAAAAATCCCAGAGCTCTTGAGCTCTCCGCCATGGCGATTCCCGGCCGCCGCTGGGGTCGCTTCCGGCCACCGTCCGCCGCCGCCGGTGGTCGGATCACAAAAAGCTTCCCACTTTCCGGAGGCTCTCCATCCCCTGAGTTCGATTCCGGCCTCCGATTCACCAAAAAAATCCCCTAACCCCGCAGATCTGACAAACCGAAGCCCTTTCCCTTTTTTTTTATTTTTGGTTTTTTTTTTGGATCTGGTTGTGGTTTTGGTTTGTTTGTGGTTTGTTGGTGGTTTGTTTTGCAGGTTTGGGGTTCAGGCCTCGGATTTGGAGGTCTCGGTTTGGGTGATTTCGAGTCTAGGGGGTTACGGGTTTGGTGTTTTGTTTTTGTTTTCGATGGTGGCTTGGTGTTTCGGTGATGGTGCGGTGATGCTCGGTGGTGAGGAAGCGAGGTCGAATGATGGGTGTTTGGGTAAGGCTCGATGGCGAGGGATGATGCTGGTTGTTGATGTCGAGCCAGAAGAGGTGGCCTCTGGTAGTGTTTGGGGATGGTCTTGGAGATTCCTCGTGAGCTGAGGATTGAGGGGATTTTCTAGAGGGAGTCTCGATATGGTCTGGTGTAGATGGGATGGGCGTGGCAGGAGTAGCTGGTGGTGGTAGTCGGCGATGGGATGGGAAGTAGGGGACTGGCGGGGACAGGGTGATGGACTGATTGGACAGAAACAAAGAAAATAAAAATAAAAATAAAAAGATAAAAACTAAAAACTAATAAAAATAATAATATAAAACTAATAATAATAATCATAAATGATAATAATAATAATAATAATGAAACGAATAATAATAATAAAAATGAAAAATAATAACATATATATGTAATAATAATAACAATGAAAATTGGACAAAATTAGGTGTCAACAGCTGCCCCTCTTTGCTCATTGCTGAGTATCAGGAATAGAGCAAAGACAATTGACAGTAATTTTGTCCGGCTCATGAATCTTTTTCTTCCCTTTCTTTTCTTTCTTTTTTCTTTCTCCTTTTTTTTCTTTTTTCTTTTTTTCTTTTTTTCTTTTTTCTTTTTTTTCCGTATGCACTCCTCTTGCAGCAGAGGCAGTGAAACTTTAAAGTTTTTCTCTCTTTTTTTTTTTTGAAATGCGCTCCTCTTGCAAAAGAGGCAATGAAACTTTAAATTTCCTTTCTTTTTTGTTTTGTTTTTTTTTCGGGAAAGGTCCTCTTGCAGCAGAGGCAATGAAACTTTAAATTCCTTTCTGAAAATGTGCTCCTCTTGCAACAGAGGCAATGAAACTTTAAAATGAAAGATTTCACATTCAAAGATCTAGGAATTCACATCTAGAAATTTTGTCTCAGGAATTCACATCCGAGTGTTTGTTTCGGGAATTCACATCCGAAAATTCAGGTATTCACATCTGAATAATTTGTTTCGGGGATTCACATCCGAACGTTTAGGAATTCTCATCTAGATAATTTATATTGGGAATTTCTCGTCCGAACATCCCATTTATCTCGTTCTATCATTGATGTGTTTAATCCTATCTAGAACTTTGTTTGAAGAGCTTCAATTCAAATTTAAACTTTCAGGAATTCTATTTCTTTTTTCTTCCTTCTCTTTTTTTTTATTTTTCTTTTTCTTTCTTTTTTCCTTTTTTTTCTTTTCTTTTTTCCTTTTTTTTTTAGACTTAAATCGGGAATTCACTTCCAATAATTTAAGGGTCCTCGTTTAGAAAATTTCTATTTCGGGAATTCATATCCGAAGATCTAAAATATCATTTCGGGAATTCGCATCCGAAAGTCTAAAATTTCATTTCGGGAATTCGCATCCGAAAATTTGACTTAGGGATTCACACCCAAATATCCAGGAATTCTCATCTGGATAATTTATATCGGGAATTTCTCGTCCGAAAATTTGACTTGGGGATTCACATCCGAAAGTCCAGGAATTCTCATCTGGATAATTTATATCGGGAATTTCTCGTCCGATTGTTGGTTTCGGGAATTCACATCTGAAAATCTTGACTTAGGGATTCACACCCAAACGTCCAGGAATTCTCATCTGGAATTTATATCGGGAATTTCTCATCCGATTGTTGGTTTCGGGAATTCACATCCGACAATCTAGGAATTCACTTCTAGAAAATTTTGTTTGGGCATTCGTATCCAAATGGTGGTTTCGGGAATTTCACGTCCGAAAATTTAACTTGGTGATTCACACCCAAAAGTCCAGGAATTTTCATCTGGATAATTTATATCGGGAATTTCTCGTCCGATTGTTGGTTTCGGGAATTCACATCCGAAAATTCAGTAAATTTCTCATACTTCAACACTTTTTCTTGTTCTAAAAAAATTTTATTTCATCTTAATTTCTTATAGAATTCAAAGTTCATCATCTTAAAATCCAAATTTTTGCTTGAAAATTCTTGAAAATCCTGTTTCCCAAAATTCCACTCAACTTAAAATTAAAAATTTCCTACTCAAGGTTAAAATCTTTTCATTTCTTTCCTAGGTGCATGTGATGAATGCAATGCAAAGGTTGTTAAAAAAAATCATGCAAAAATGATGGTAACAAGGTTCACAAGACCATCCCTTCCATCATCTTACCTTTCCTTCTTAACACTGGTTCCACAATCTCAACTGGTTTTCCTTCATTCTTCACTACCTAATCACTCTGGTATATTCCCATTGGAGACTTCAAGCAATGATATACTTCATTATCATCTCAATTCTCATTTGCCCCCTATCTTCCCAAAAATTTGGTAATGCATGAATTTTCATGAATAGCACTATTCATTTATTCTTCATCATTTCAGTTTCATAACAAATGCAATGTCATCACATTTTCTTGATTTTTTATTGGTATGAAATGGGATAAAAATTAAAGGAGGGGTATTTATGATAAAGGGAATAGGAATAATTTTGTCAAAGAGCAAGGCAACTTGAAGGAGAGAAAAGGCAACAATTTTTAAACAACAAATATTCAATCAATCTTGATAGAAAATTTGGGATTCTTTCTCTAACAAATCTATTTCCTTGATGTCCTTAATCTTTTGAGTTAATTGTATTGAGATTAACCCCTATTTGACAAAATGTTTCCACCATGAAAATTTAAGGCAGAGATCTCCTCTACTTGCCAACTTGATCCTCCATCCTTATTTGACTCGAACCGCCCTTTTCGGGTTTTCGATTTGAGTCATTATTTTTCTTTTTCTTTTTTTTTTTAATCATTTTTCCTTCTTTTCTTCTTTTTTTTTTTGTCATTTTTTTTCACCTTTTTTTTATCATTTTTTATTCATCCTCATCATGGTCCACGATCAAGGAATCACAATCTTCACGCAATTTCTTGGCCCAGTGTATGGTCCTTCGACTCAAATATTCACATTTGATCAAAATGGACTTTTAAGGTATGTAATGTAGGCTAAGGTGAGGGGTTATGAAAGAAAGGACATAACAGGCCCAAAATTTGTGTTTTAAAGGGTTATAAACCAAAGGATCATTTTTTAATTCATGACTCATTTAGGTACTTTGCCCCATTCTTCATCCGTTCTTTTTCATTCTAATTCCACTTCTTATTTTTCTCTCTTTTTTCACAAATAACTTTAAAATGCAAAGGGGTTTTCTTTTATTTGCCCCTTAAATTCTTTCATAGATTTCAAGTGAACAAACTTCTTTCTTTTTCTTCCTTCTCTCTTCCCCTTTTTTTTTTATTTTGCCCCTCGATGTGGAGGGTGATCCTTGGTGGGTTTCTTAAAAAATAAAACAAACATACTAGGCTCAAAGGGGTTAGCAATGGACAATTTTCTTACAGTGAAATGTAGGTGAAAGATGGCCATTCTTCCTTTCAAATGTGAAAACTTTTATCAAAGAATCATTTACTGAGCAAACACCAACTTGTGGAACCATCTGTTACAAAATTGCATGTCAACTCTCACCTCTATATACAAATCATATTTTCACTAAAATATTTATGCTAAGATTTTGGACAAGATTATCAACACGAATAAAGCTTTGGTAGAGTTCTAATCCCAAATTATTATCATCATTGATATCATATTTATCGTTTAAAAATAAAAAATGGAGGAAATGTGGTGAGGTATATAAAGAGGATAAAGCCAAATTTGAATCGAGGAAGAGAGAGAAATGCGACGAAAATGCGTATGCTACTTCATTAAGATGATAAAAGATAAATGAAAGTCTATACATAAAAAGCCGTTAAAGTTGGGCCATAACTTTAACCAAAAACAACTTCACATCATCATGGATGACCCACCAAAAGGATCCCTTTTCTAGTTATACCCTGGCATGGTTGGACAGAGATTAACATTTGATCATTCTATCGTCTCAAGATTCAATAAACCCTTTCTGATCAGACTTTGCACCTTACGCTTAAAAGCAGGACAACTTTCTATCGAGTGACCCAAGTTTCCATTATGATAGTCACATTGAGCATCAGGGTTGTACCACTCTGGATATGGAGGCTCCAAAGGTTTTAGCGGGATTGGGGTAACAAGTTGGTTCTCGACAAGGTATTGGAATATTTCAGTGTAGGACCAAGGGACTGGATCAATGTCGGTCCTTCTTCGTTTGTTTCGAGATCCTCTTTGGTTATTTTGGGTAGGCATGGGTGTCTGGAAACCCATTTGCCAACTAGACTGCGGGATTGGCTGATGGGTATTTAAGCCTGGAGAGGTATTATTTGTGATGGGGTAGTGGGTTTGGTACATGGGATAAGGATGATATGGAGCAAAGTCTCCCACATGTTGCCCCTCATAATTCATAGCATGAACATCTCCTCCATTCCCCGATGTATCACCTTTTCTTGCATTCATGGCGTCATCTCCTACAAGCTTGCCACTCTTGATTGCATTCTCTATTATTTCACCAGAAATTACCATATCTGCAAAATTTTTGGTGGCATTACCGACCATCATTTCATAAAATGGTGCAGGGAGTGTATTGACAAACAGGATGGCGGTTTCCTTCTCTGTGAGGGGGGGTTGAACTTGGGCAGCTATAACCCTCCACCTTCGAGCATATTCTTTAAAGCTCTCCTCATGCTTCTTCCTCATGCCTTGTAAAGATAGGCGGTCTGGTACCAAGTCTTCAATGTGCTTGTACTGAGCGATAAATGCTCGAGCCAAATCTTTCCATGAGCGAATATGGGCTCGATTTAGTTGGGTGTACCACCTGGCAGCTGATCCGGTAAGACTGTCTTGAAATATATGCACCAATAATTCATCATTCTGAGCATAGGCAGCCATTTTCTGACAGTACATCTTAATATGACTTGTCGGGCATTTGGTTCCATCATACCTTTCAAATTCTGGAACCTTGAACTTTGGTGGGATAACTACACCTGGTACCAAACAAAGCTCGCTTGCATCCAAAGAGCCATATAAATCCATCCCTTCGATAGCTCGTAATCTTTCTTCAAGGAGATCAAACTTGGTTTGAGACTTTAAATTCTCTGTCGCTGTTGATACACTCATCTTCAATTTCCTTTGTTCTTTAGGATCATCTGAATTATGGACAGAGATTGGGTCTGATGGGTTCCTGCTGGGGTTTGGATTGTCATACCCTGAAAATGGCGTATGCTGTGAAGTATAGACTTGGGGTGGAATGGGACTATGTGGATATGGACATCCACCATCTTGTGCCCGCCTTTCGTGGGTAGTTGCTTCCTGTACTGGCTCCTTTCCCTTACTCATCTTGGTCATCATCTCCATCATTGCAGCCAATTGCCCCTTCATCTCTTCTTGTGCCTTTTCTATTTTCTCCATTCGACTAGCTTGTCCTTCTTCCATGGTCTAAGCTTGTGAGAGTCCTGAATTGCTTTGTAATCTTAGGTAGTCGAGAAGTCTTGAACCTTATTACCACAATTTTCTAATTAGAAAAACCTTATCTTACTTCTTTCAATTTTTTTGGAACAAACAAATTTTTTTCTTCTTTTTTCTTGAAAAATGAAAAGTATTGACATATTTACTGAAGTATAACAAGTGTATGATGTGAATTTTATGAAAACCATGTTATTTGTATATGTATGCAAATGACATGTATTATAGAAATCTATGAAATGGAACAATTTTTCTTCTTCTTTTTCTCCCTTTTTTTTTTAATTTTTTCTCTCTTTTTTGATTTTGTTAGTTTGTATAACTTTCTTGATTTTACATGTCGGGTATTTATGCCTTCACCTTAACCAAATCTTAGGGAGGAATAATTTCAATGAAAATAACCAATCAATAGCACATGTACACAAATTTGATAAAAAGAAAATTGAAAGAATAAACAAATTCTAAATTGTAAAAACTTAGTCTAGTTTCTCAAAGACTTATCTACAAAATGTGATTCAACAATGTAAAATGCATACCAAAGTTCAAACTAAAATTTGCCCCTTACTTATCATATTCACTTATTAACTTGAGAGGTCAAGTCCAACACAAGTAAGAGAAATTGAAGAGTAATCTTAAACCATATCAAAATTGTTTCAAAAACTCTCCCTCTTCTTTTTTCTTTGTTTTTTTTTTAATTTTCTATGAGAAAGAACATATTCTTTTTTTTTTATGAAATGCCATGTAAACTATTTAAGACATGACACAATAACAAGGCATGATGAAGGACATGTTTATGCAAAATGTATTTTATACACAATGCAATGGTAATGAAAATCAAATTTGGTTTTATTTCACCTAACTTTCATGATTCTAAAATGCAAATGACATGACTATCAACATATATATACACAATGATGATGAAATGAATTAAAATGATATATGTCCCTAACATGCTTGAGAAAAACGAATATTTGTATTCACAATACCTAGACACTAATCTTATTATTCCTCAATCCAACATGCAAGAAAGATGGAATTCCTAACTAAACCTCAAACATTCTTCTTCATTTTTCTAGAAATCATTTTTATTTAATCACCAAACAAACATTTTTTATTTTCTATTTTTTTTTCTAAAAAATAAAATTCACATTCCCTATTCTATTCTTTTTTCAAAAATTGATTTTATTTCATTTTTATTCCAAATTAATCTTTTTCTTTTATCACTAAAATTTTCTTTTTATTTTCTATTTTTCCTAAAATTCACATCCCCTATCGATTCTTTTTTCAAAAATTAACTTTATTTCATTTTTATTCCAAATTACACTTTTTTTTTTGAATTCTTTTCCACACAACTTCAAGGACAATTTTTTTGCTGACATCTTTTTGTTCCAAAATTTTTTTTTTATGAGATAATCAAGAAAAGGAAAAAAATTTTTTTATTGTTTTTATATTTTCATTAAGACTCCTATACAACCCAAAAATAAAAAATGTTTTTCTTTATTTATTTTTTTTCTTGTCAACTTATTCTTTAAATTATTCAAAAAAGGAAAAAAAGAAAAATCAATGAAAGATTTTGTTAACTCTATTTTACCTTTATTTAGAAAAACGTCAGCTCTCTTCGTATTTTTCCATTTATTCCCATTATTTTGAAAGAAAAGTTTGTTTTATTATTTTTCTCACACTTTCTTTTTTCATTAAAACTTAGATTTCTTTCTTTTTATTTTACAAAATCCCTTTCCACAATTTATTATTTTTATTATTATTTTTTTGAAAAATCCTTTTTGAAAAACAAGAAAAATTTCTAAGACTTTAATTATGGACAATTCAAACCAAAATCCATAGTACCTTTATTATTGATACAAGAAATGGGGTCAAATAATGTTTCCTCTTGTGTCCTAATATCAGGATAATTTCTACAAAAATTGGACATGATTCTACCTAAGGCTGGCCTCTTAGGTTTTTCTATATGCTGAGCTGGGTTTTCAAATCTAAAGGTTCCCAAATTATATCTTACTGTCGTCCACACTGGACTAGTAAGATTTAATTTGAGTTGGAGTATTTCGATTGCCATTGCGGAGATGATTACCTCACGAGAGCAAAGATACTCTACTCCCTCTTAAGAAGGACGGAACTCGGGTATAGAGCTCATGTGATGCAAATGCAAGTGCAAGTGTGTGCATGAGGGAACATGTCAGACTCAAATTAAATTATTATCTCTATCCTAAATGCCTAAACAATTTATTAACAACAAGTATATACAAGTATAAAACATAAAATAAATAACATAAAATGCAAATGCAAACCAAATTATTTTCAAAATCCAAGTGAATTAAGTTTAAATATTAATCAAGACAATTAAATTAAAACTTTGGATAACACATGATTAATGCATGGCTTGACCCTCAAAAAGCGTCCCCAGTGGAGTCGCCAAGCTGTCGTAACGGCTTCGCGCTCGACGAATTTTTGAAAAACCTTTTAAAAACAAAATACGAGTCGCCACCAATCTTTTTTGACTAGGTGTGATTGGCCACCTGAAAACGTTTATCTTCTCAACAAAATCTTAAAATTAATTAAGTTTTATTAAAAAGATAATCTTTTGGTCTGCGAAACAAAAATTGGGTTCGGGGGTACGGTTACGCGTGGGGAAGGATTAACACCCCCACGACGCCCGTTAAAAAACGGTACCATAATAATCATGTGTTGTCCTTTAATTTTAATAAAATGATCTTAAATTAATATTTAAAAATAATTCCTATTTTATTGCAATCAATTTTATTCTTTTAATTTTGAAATCATTTCTTATTTGTACTAATTTTGAAACATTTAAATTTTATTTTTTTATTTGAAATAAATGAAAATCTTTTGTATTGAAAATTATTCCGAAGTACCCCAATACTCTGGTAGCATTTCGGATAATTTCCTCACCTAGAGATTTCTTAAGAATCACTACTTGTGAGTTCTATAGAATCTCATCATCAGAAGATTCACACTCGTTTCAAAAATTATTATGAATGCATATGATGCAAACAGATAATAAATGATGCAAATGAATTTTTTGATTTTTTATATAAATATTTCTTTATTTATTTTAAATAAAAGTTCTTATTATTGAAAAATTGCACTAAGTATCCCAATACTCTGGTAACACTTAGTGAACTTCTCTCACCTAGGGATCAGTTAAGAAATCACTACTTGTGAGTTTCATAACATCCCATCATCGGACTTGCATTTAAATTTAAATTTTATTATTTATTTTCTTTTTCTATTTTTTTTTTGAAAAAATTATTTATTTTTATGTTTATCAAAAAAATTAAATTATTGAAAAATCACACTAAATATTCCAATACTTTTGGCAACATTTAGTACGAATCTTCTCACCTAGGGATCAGCTAGGAATCACTACTTGTGACTTCCGTAACATCCCATCATCGGACTTTTATTTGATTAAATTTAAATTCCATTATTAATTTTCTTTGTTTTAAAAAAACATTTATTTTTATTTTTATTATATATATATTTTTTATTTTTATGGAAATATATTAAGAATATCTAAAATAAATTATAAAGCAAACAAATAAGTAAATAAATAAAGAGTAAGTAATAAGTAAAAAAATCTTTACCCACACAAAATTGGGCTTGAAACCCAAATAAGCCTTCAATAAGCCCAAAATCCAGCCCAAAGGCAGGAAAGCCCAAATCTGCCAGCGAAAGCGGGTCGGGCAATCGGATCCGGAGCCGGGTTGGGCGTGCACGTGGGTCTTCCCTCCTCAGCTGGCCGGGCGCAGGTCGGATCCTCGCTGGTCCGGGTCGGGTATGGAGCGGCAGGGGTCTTCTCCTCGAGCGGGTCAGGTGCGCGGACCCGGGTCGGATCCGGGTCCACGCGCGGATCCTACAGTTTCTTTTTTTTTTTTGCTATAAAAGCTAACCCTTTTTTTTTAACCCATTTTTCTTTCTTTTTACCAAAAAAATCCCAGAGCTCTTGAGCTCTCCGCCGGGGCGATTCCCGGCCGCCGCTGGGGTCGCTTCCGGCCACCGTCCGCCACCGCCGGTGGTCGGATCACAAAAAGCTTCCCACTTTCCGAAGGCTCTCCATCCCCTGAGTTCGATTACGGCCTCCGATTCACCAAAAAAATCCCCTAACCCCGCAGATCTGACAAACCGAAGCCCTTTCCCTTTTTTTTTTATTTTTGGTTTTTTTTGGATCTGGTTGTGGTTTTGGTTTGTTTGTGGTTTGTTGGTGGTTTGTTTTGCAGGTTTGGGGTTCAGGCCTCGGATTTGGAGGTCTCGGTTTGGGTGATTTCGAGTCTAGGGGGTTACGGGTTTGGTGTTTTGTTTTTGTTTTCGATGGTGGCTTGGTGTTTCGGTGATGGTGCTGTGATGCTCGGTGGTGAGGAAGCGAGGTCGAATGATGGGTGTTTGGGTAAGGCTCGATGGCGAGGGATGATGCTGGTTGTTGATGTCGAGCCAGAAGAGGTGGCCTCTGGTAGTGTTTGGGGATGGTCTTGGAGATTCCTCGTGAGCTGAGGATTGAGGGGATTTTCTAGAGGGAGTCTCGATATGGTCTGGTGTAGATGGGATGGGCGTGGCAGGATTAGATGGTGGTGGTAGTCGGCGATGGGATGGGAAGTAGGGGACTGGCGGGGACAGGGTGATGGACTGATTGGACAGAAACAAAGAAAATAAAAATAAAAATAAAAAGATAAAAACTAAAAACTAATAAAAATAATAATATAAAACTAATAATAATAATCATAAATGATAATAATAATAATAATAATGAAACGAATAATAATAATAAAAATGAAAAATAAAAAAATATATATGTAATAATAATAACAATGAAAATGGGACAAAATTAGGTGTCAACAATATGTAATTTTTTTTTTGGTCTAAGACCTTTCGGTATCCGAAAGCCACTTTGGGCCCCAACTAATCCGGAGTCGAGCTACGGTCAGACCCAATTTGGGGGGAGCTCTCCCAATGCTGTTTTCTCCATTCACAAGACTCGACCTCGAGACCTTGCTTAATATTATTAAGCAATAATCATTCTAGCCTAGGTTCTATTTAATTTAAATTTAAGTATATAATTTTCTTAATATTATTAATATTTTATATATTAAAAATAAAAATATAAAAATGTTTAAGTATATAATCATTTAATATTATTAGCTTAATAACCAAATATGCCCTTAACTTTTTGCAAAAAAATAGAAATAAACTCTCAACTTTTAATTTTACTGTATAAACCCCTAATCTTTCAAAATAATGTAATTAAGTCTAAATCAGTTATAAATTTTTGCAGTAAAATAAAAAGGTTGAGGGCTTATAAGACTTTAACCTCTTATTTATTTTATTTAATTACATTTTTTAAAAAAGTTGATAGCTTATTTATAGTAAAAATGAAAGTTTATATACTTTTAAAATAAAATAAAAAGTTTAAGGCTTATATCCATATTATGTAGAAAGTTAAGGATATATTTAGTTATTAAGCCAACATTATTTAAATTATGAAAATAATACAAAAACTAATATCATGAAGTAAAGCACAAGCAAATAAGGACTGAGAAAAAAAAAAACTAAAAACACTGTCAACATGCAAAAAGAAAACGAAAACAACCAAGCCAACACTGAAGAAGAAGATCAACGAATTCGAAGCGTGAAAAGAATGAAAAACGGACAGTTCAAGTCTACAGACCATGAAATGCGAGAGGGCTAAGGCTGTGGTGTATCCTACAGAGACTCTCTTCTGGGCAAGAATACTGATTCATCTAACACACAGGAGGTCAGACCCCCATTCCTCGATGAGGAATCCGACCATGAAGAGGAGAACATGGATGATATTCCAACCATTCTCCTCTCTAAGGAGGAGAAAAACAGAATTAGAAATCCTTGGAAGACAGCCATTATTGTTAAAACGTTTGGCAAAGTGGTTGGATATCACTTTTTATACCCGAGACTCAAAGCTCTTTGGAAACCGAATGGTGAAATGGAGTGCATTGACTTGGGAAAGGATTATTTTCTCTTCAGGTTTAAAAATCAAAAGGACTTCCAAAAGGTGATTTACGGAGGGCCATGGTTTGATGGCCAATACTATCTGACTATGCGGTGTTGGGAACCAGGATTCATTGTTGATTCCCCACATGCTTTCTCTACTATAGCAGTATGGATTCGATTGCCAGGGCTCCCAATCGAGTTTTTTGACAAGGGCATTCTGAACAGAATCGAAAATTAGCTTGGCACACTGCTTAAGGTCGACACTTGTACTGAAATAAATTCAAGAGGAAAGTTTGCTTGCATTTGCGTTCAGGTCGACTTGGACAAATTGTTACTTCCAAGAATCTGGATTGGTAAACTTATTCAGACTCTTGTTTATGAGGGGGTTAACTTATGCTTCAACTGCGGATTGATAGGTCATAGGAAAGAGTCTTGTGGAATCAACAATGAGACAAATATTCCTACACAGACCAAAGACAATAAACAAGATTTACAAAGTCAGAATGTGACAGGAAACGAAGAAAAGGATGGATTTGGTCCTTGGATGATTGTTTCCAGGAGGAAACCAAAGCAAAGGAAGAATCCGGGTAGAGAAGACCCGGATAACAAACCGACCCGAGAAGGAAAAGACAAAGGCAAAGGTAAAATGAAGTGGCAGGAAAAGGAGTCAGGACAATGGTCAAATTTTCATTCAAAAATTGTTGAAAGTCAGAACGATTTGATGGATCTAGGAATGAGATTTGTCAATTCTTCAAACCTTGAAACACACACTAAAGACCCAGTTGATCCTAACCAAGACAAAGACCTGCTAGTTTCAAAGAAAATACATAATCAGGAGTTCGGCTTTACATTTGGACAGCCAGGGCAATATCAAATTGGCTCAAGCAATAATAGCAGCAAAAGCCAACCCCTTCCCAAAGAAAATAGCTCGACAACAACCCATGGCAAAACCACGAGACGAATTCTAAAATTTAGAAATAATGTTCCTGCTTATCGACGAGAAAGTGATAAACCTGAAGAACGCCTTGCGGATCCTCCTCAAATGCAACACACAGGAAATGGGATGGAGTGTGGAGGAAATCTCCAGAGCTTTGAACAATCTAGTGATCTCAGTAGATGTGCAAGATCTGAACCCATTCATCAACTTTTTGAAGGAACAAGCTCAGCATTACATTCCCAAAGAGGTCACGAGACTTCTATCATTGAACAACATAACACTAACACAAGTAATTTTGGATACAGTAAGAGCCATGAATCTAAGGGAGGAATTGAACTCGACATTCATCTTCACAACAAGGTCGATGGTCAATCCAATAACTTTGATCCTCAAAATGGAAAAAATCGAGACGACGCTAACAAGGAACTACTGTCTCAAGGCATGGCCACAGTACCACCACTACCGAACTTGTCGTGCGTGACACAGAGAGAGGAAATAAAGTTGATGCCGGACTTGGCCAGGTGGCTTCTCAATCACATCTCTCTTGAAACTTTCCCAATGAGATGATTCTACTAGAACGCAAGAGGGGCAAGTAGCCCCA
Source organism: Heritiera littoralis (assembly GCA_031772115.1). Taxonomy (NCBI): domain Eukaryota; kingdom Viridiplantae; phylum Streptophyta; class Magnoliopsida; order Malvales; family Malvaceae; genus Heritiera; species Heritiera littoralis. The sequence goes on along the minus strand of JAPDPK010000031.1, from coordinate 6,413,546 downwards.
ACTTCAAACGAGCCTTCATGGATCTTATTAGATTGAATAACCCGTGCATTGCTATTATTATTGAAACTAGAGTATCAGAGAGAACGCACAGAGAATTGTGACTCTCTAGGATTTTCCAAGTCCTACAGAGTTGATGTTGGAGGATTCTTGGGGGGGCATTTGGATCCTATGGTAGGAAGCAGAAGTTATTGTTAAAGTACTTCACGCCTCTTAACAAGTCATACATGCCACGATCTAGGTAACTTCTCAACTTTCCTTTTCCAATTCTTCTAACTTGTCGTCTCCATGGATTTTATCTACTATATATGCTAGACCCCAGTTTGCCATGAGACGACTTTTATGAGAAAATCTGTTTGAATTCTTTAAAACTCATTCAAGACCTTGGATGATGATTGGAGATTTTAATGAACTTCTTCATGAGTTTGAAAATTTTGGGGGTAGACCGGTTAATCATTATAAAGCTCGGCAATACCAAAATTGCATGAACCAATGTGGCATGATTGACCTTGGTTTTGTGGGACATCAATTTACATGGACACGTAAAAATCAACAAGGCCAGATCATTCAAGAAAGGCTTAATCGAGCTTGGGCTAACGGTGACTGGAAAATGCTATTCCCAAATTCAGTGGTTTTCCATTGTACAAAGGTATATTCAGACCACATCTGCTTCTTCTTAATACTAGCCCTGTCAACCATCATTATGGTCCCCGCCCCTTTAGATTTGAAACCATTTGGTTTTCTTATCTTGAATTCAAACAAGTTATGGAATCTTCTTGGAGACAAGCTAATCATCAAGTCTTGGAGGCAATACAAAAATTTAAAGTCAACATCATGGAACGGAATAGGGATGTCTTTGGTAATGTTTTTCATAAAAAGAGAAGAATTCGTGCTAGACTTGAGGGAATCCAAAGAATTCTGTCAAATTCTTCCAATACTTGGCTTGGCAAACTTGAAGATGAATTGGAAGAGGAATATCAGCACATTCTCAAACTCGAAGAGGAAATTTGGGCTCTTAAATCTAGGGTTGACTGGATCTCTGATGGAGATCGTAATACTAGATTTTATCATCTTAGTACCCTCCGACTTAGGAGGAATAACAAGATTTTGGCCTTCAAAGACCCTGTTGGTAATTGGCTTTTTAATCTATCGAATATTAAGAAGTCAATTGAGGGCCATTTTAACAAGTTGTTCAGGTCTGAACTTGAATTTAGTTCGACATCTCTCACTTTAAATTGCACCATCAGAATTGGATTAAATGAGACTGAAACTACCCAACTTGGTCAACCTATTTCTGGATGGGAGGTTCTCAAAGCTATCAAATCGATGAAGCCCCTTAAAGCCCCAGGGCTGGACGGTCTTCATCCTATATTTTTCAAGAAATGCTAGGACCTAATGGGCTCTTCAGTTTGTGAATTCGTTAAACAAACATTTGCTGCAGGCAAAATTTCAGAAGTGGTTAACGAATGTCTCATTTGTCTCATCCCTAAGTCTCAGAATACTGAATCAATAAGCCAATTCTGGTCGATTAGTTTATGTATCACTATTTACAAAATCATTACGAAGGTGATTGTCAACAAGATAAGACCTATCCTTTCGAGGATTATTCACCCTCTTCAATCTAGCTTCATTGCAGGACGAAAAGCGCAAGATAATGTTATCATCATGCATGAAGTGGTTCATTCTTTCAAGAGGAAAAAAGGAAGACAAGGATGGTTTGTGGCAAAAATTGACCTTGAAAAGGCCTATGATAGGCTTGAATGGGGATTCATTCGAGAAGTCCTCATTTTCTTTAACTTCCCAGATAATTGGATTAAACTCATCATGGATTGTATCTCATCAAATTCTATGACAATTTTGATCAATGGAGAACAGAGTGAGAAAATCATTCCATTGCAGGGAATTCGTCAAGGACACCCGGTATCTCCTTACATCTTCGTTCTTTGTATGGAATATCTTTCGTTAAAAATTTGCGAAGTGTGTGACAACAATCATTGGGAACAAATTCAACTTTCGAGGGGAGGTCCCAAATTATCACATCTTTTTTACGCTGATGATCTGATTTTAATGAGTAAGGCTACATACTTCACTTGTAGAGCTATGCGGAAAGTTTTAAATGATTTCTGTCAAATCTCAAGACAAAAAATCAATGTCAGGAAATCCACTATTTTCTTCTCTCAGAACACATCCGTGAATATCAAAGATCATATTTGTTCAATCCTCGGATACTCTCACACAAAGGAACTCAGGAAATACCTTGGTTTTCCTCTTATGAAAAAGCACAAAACAACAAATTTTCACTTCATCATTGAGAAAGTTCGTGGAAAACTTGCTGCTGGGAAAGTAGGTACTCTTTCTTTTGCTGGTAGAGTCACTCTTATTAGATCTACTCTCAACTCCATTCCATTGTACTATATGCAAGGTACTGATCTCCCAAAAAGCATATGCGATGAAATCAATAAAATCACTAGACTTTCTTTGGGGATTATATGACAATCACAAGAAAATACACTTGGTTAATTGGAATACAATAACCTTTCCAAAAAATGAGGGAGGGTTGGGAATAAAAGATATGAAACAACTTAATGAAGCAAATATGGCAAAACTTGGTTGGCGATTTCTCACTGAAACTGAAAGCTTTTGGAGAGAAGTCCTTCGAGCTAAATATTTCAAAAACGACTCTTTTACCAACAAATCCTACTCTCATCTCTAGTCTGGAATGCGTAAAGGAGCAAATCTCCTTGAAAAAGGAATTCAATGGGTTATCAAATCAGGTAGATAGACTATGCTTTGGAATGATGATTGGTCGGGTCTAGGACTTCTTAATTCCATTATCTTTGGACCGTGGTCCCCATAGGAAAGTTCAAAAGTGGTCGAAGATGTGGTGTCTACCCAAGGAGAATGGAACTTTGATTCTTTTGGTGCACCTATTCCAGATGACATTCAACAATGGATCAAAGCTGTTCCTAATCAAATGGAGAACCCTACGAATGATTCTTTTGCTTGGAAATTCTCTACTGACGAGAAATTTTCTATTGGGTCTCCTTATAAAGTGGCCAAAAACTACTCATTCTCTCCAGCTAGTTGTTGGAAAGAGATTTGGAAAACCCCTTCTCTTCCCAAAATTCATTGCTTTCTTTGGAAATGTTTACATCACAGTGTGGCGACTCGTCAAACATTAGCTTCAAGGGGTATGATGATTAATCCTCTTTGCCCTCGTTGTCTCACTGAGAATGAAACAGACTCCCATTGCCTCAGAGATTGTAACCTTGTTAGACCTCGATCTCGTTAGTAACCATGAGAAGGATCGTAGCTCCTTTAACTTGGAGTTCAAAGATTGGATCACTCATAACATTACCTCCAAAGAACTTTCTAGCTTGGATTCTATTCCTTAGAGGGTTGTGTTTCCTTTTTGCCTTTGGTTGATATGGACTAACAGAAATGGTATCATTTTTGATAACAAGTTCATCACCAACAAAAAGTGGATTAGCTATCTCCAAAAAAAATTAAAGAATTTTAGGCAATTATGTGCCCAAATAACCTGAGGAAACAAAACTTACAATTGAACATTTGTTGGATCCCTCCAGCTGCCAATACTGTTAAACTTAACTATGATGGTTCGGCGTATGTTAACCCAGGCAAAGTTGGTGCTGGTGGCATTTTTCGAAATGCCAATGGAGAGTGGTTGGGCAGATTTGCCCGAAATCTTGGAATAGCCTCCAGTGTTTGTGCTGAACTTTAGGGCTTAAGAGATGGCCTTCAAATGGCTATCTCAAAAGGTTTTTCAAACCTTGTTGTGGAACTTGACTCCATTTGTGTACTCAGGTATGTTTTAGATAATGTTCCCCTTTCCCATACTCATTGTGCGATTGTTTCTGATTGCAGAGCACCTCTTCGCCAGCTGGGAAATGTCAAGATTTCACACACACACACACACACACACACCACACACACACACACACACACACATATATATATATATATATATATATATAGGGAAGCAAATGGATGTGCTGACATGATGGCCAAGCTTGGAGGAAATTTATCTTGTTCTTTTGTTTATTTTGATCATCCTCCTGCTTGTGTTTCTCAATGCTTGTTATTTGATAAACTTGGCTGTTACATGCCAAGGACTGTTTCTTGTAACCCTTAGGGGTATGATCTTTTGATTTTATTGAAGTTAACCAGTTTACCAAAAAAAAAAGATATATATATATATATTATGTTATTTACATTACTACTACTTTTAGATACCCGCAAATTTGTATCTATGTATTAATCTTATTATCAGCACGCAGTTAAATAAATGTTAAACGCCTGGATTTCAAAAAGTTGGCTTGAAGAGTAAGTGGCCCAGCTAAAGCCCAATTTTTTTTCATCTTGTAGAGATAAAGAATAAGAAATTTAATTGAGAAGCTGGAAGTGGCCCAACATGATATTTCTATATTTTTTCGCACAACGACTAGAACTAAATTTAAAATTTTTAAATATGACAAAATGATATGATACGTATAAAATATATGAAAGTAACATGAGTAAAAAATTTATAAAATTTTTTATATAAATATGGAAAAAATTTAAAAAAATTATATGGCATATTGACATAATTTTTTTGTTTTACATTATACGAACGCAATTTTATATAATACGAACACGAATTTTATAGACCAATTGTCAGATTTAACTAAAACCATTGAATAAGATTGTATTTACTGTATTATATTTGGGAATTAACCATGATTTAGTTAGACTTTTGATATTAACACTTGAATGTTCATTTTATAAAACATTTTTATATACAGATGCACTATTCTATATATCAACAATATATTAATACTCTTTAACTATTCTTTTATACTTAATTAAAATGCTTTCTGCACTTTCCAACTGTCCAATTACCGTACAATAAAATTTCCATCTTTTCTTAAAATTAAGTAGAAAAAATTAAAATATTTTATACAATTACACAATTCCTTGAAATGTAATATATCTTGAAGATAAAGTAAATAAGAGAAATAAAAGAACAGTGCAAAAGATATATATTGTTCCGAAAATTTTAAATTAAAAAAATTATAATTTAACCGAATAAAAATAAAAAGGATGTTAGGCTCTATTCATAAAGCCTAGAATATTCCGATTCAGTTTGCACAAACAGACCTTGTCGAGCCTAACATAGCAAGCAAGCCTCACACCGAAGCAGTCCAACTTGGACAAATAGGCCTCGTATACTGAAACTGATAGTACGCCGGAGCTCTTAACTCTACTCCGGCCATCACTACTTATTTCTTCATTGTTCTTAGGTACCAAACGCCTTTCCAAGAGGATCTCCCGAGTTATTACGAAAAGAAAGCTTCTTCCTATTGTTTTAAGTCCCTCAACAAAGGATTTGATAAAAAGAGAGAGAGAGAGAGAGTATTGATTGGAAAAATTAAGAAAAAGTATTTTCAAACAAAAGCCAGAAAGAAACATGGATAATAAAAATCTTCTAAATGCACCAAGTTCCAAAGGTTTAAGACGGACAAAAAAAGCATTACCTATAGAGTCAAAGAAATTTAAATTAAAAGAAACATCTATATAAATAAAAATAAAAATAAATTGTTAACAATAAAAATGAAAATAACCCACAAAGGGATTATTTTAATATATTGTCCAAACAGTGGTGGAGCCAAAATTTTCATCTAGTGGAGGCTTAATTTGAGCTATAAAGAAAAATTTTAAAAATTAATAATTTTGTATTTTATCATAATTATTAAAATTTTTTCAATTATTTTTGGGGTGATTTATATTTGAAATCTATACATAATAATTTCGTTAATAATGCTTTTGAATATGATTTTTTTAATGTCTACAACTAATATATCATTTAACCATTAATCTTTCTTTTTATTATGCAAGCAAGTTTTTAAAATATTTGCTAAATATGTTTTCTCTACTATGACCATGACAACCAGTAGAATCAATGTTAGCTCAATAACAAAAAATTAATAGACATACATTTTATCGTTTTTAATCTAAATAATTCTTATAGTAAAATTGTTCATTCTTTTTAATTTTAAAACAATTCTAGAATATACTTATGAAGTTAACTGTAAAAAGAATGCTCAAAAAATTTCTTTTGAAAAAAATTTAATAAGATGAAATTTTTTTTATTTTTAAAACATATAAATTAATAATTTTTTGGGGTCAGCGGCCAACGGGGGCTCGAGCCCCCACTGGTCCCAAGGGGGCTCCGCCCCTGGTTCAAAACAATTTATATTGAAAGAAAAACTATATATAAAAAATTTAAAAAATTGTAAAAAAATAAATTATTTCTGTTGAGATTGGGCAAGAACGCCTCCAACAAGTTAGATATTAATTGCAGAGCTTCCCCTTAATCTTCAATCCCACACACGACACATGCATTACCTTCCCTTTTAATGTTGAATGGCATTCTTTTTTCTGGTAACTAATAAAAACATATATCGATTAGATAATGATAGGACTCCCATTGCCATTCATGCATGCCACTTAATCTCTCATCATTATTAATTTTAATTAAGTTGAAGATAACTTAAGTAGAATGAAAGATCCGGCCGGTATTTTAGCTTGCTTAATTTTGATGGTTAGTTCCTAGAGTGTTATATATACATATATGTATGTATGTATGTATGTATGTATGTATGTATGTATGTATATACATACATATATATATATATATATATATATATATATATATTATATATATTCCATTAGCTAGCTTGTGCTTGTTCAAGAAGAAATCCCCCAGCCATGTGAGAAATTGTGACCAACTCCACTTCAAAGTCAGAGTTATAGAAATTACGATTGATAATACCATGGTGATTATTTACGGTGCTTTATTTATATGTTAGAAAGAAGCAATTGACTTAATGTAAATACAATGAAATTAGGAGTATTACTTGAGCTTGATCAATCCGTTAAGTAATTGGTTTGTGCCTTTTTTTTCCGGCACATCTATAACTACTATTTAAAGTAGTCTTCTAATTTTTACTGTTCATATAAGCTCTCACTTTTTATGCCAATTGTTACCTCTTCATTGGTTCTAGAAAAAAAATGCAAAAAACAAAAACTATCCTTTTTTTATTATTTTTCTTCGTCAGGACCTTATTTATTAAATTTATTAATTTTTTTAATTAAGTTCTTCAATTAATACTATTCATCCTAAGTCTCTAATTTTGTCACATATTACGTGCTTAGTGGTGCAACTTTTTTTAAGGCTTTCAATCTTTTTAGCTTTTTAACTCTTTTTTTTTATTCTAAGCGCGACAATAATTTTTTTTTATATTGTCAATTTATTTAAGATTTAGATTTATCAGGTATATATAAAAACAATACCAAAAGATTGTTTGGTTATCACATAATAAGTATTTTTATTTTACTCGCCACATATATATTTTTTTTAATTTTTATAAATATTTATTAACCTTGATAATAAATTTTAAAAATATAAAAACAATTTCCAAAAAAATTGTTTGACTGACACATAAAGAATACTTAATAATTAAGTAATACTTGCAAATACATGTGATTTACACATTTTAAAAAAATATATAAATTACAATGGCAAATGTATTTATGTAATATTTAAATGATTAAATTTTATATATTTAAATTTGATAATTAATAAAATGTAAATATTCTTAATATTATATATATTAAAAATAAAAATTTAAAAATGTTTAAGTAAATAATCATCTAATATTATTTAAATTATGAAAAAAATACAAACACTAAAATTCATATGTGTGTGTGTGCGTGTGTATATATATATATATATATCATGATATATATTATGTTATTTACATTATCACTACTCTTACATATCCCACTACTAGAAAATAGGTATTTTGCAACGACAAAAGTCGTTGCAAAATGCAATTTTGTTGTTGCTAAAATTTTTTCGCAACGATTTTTAGTTATTGCAAGGTCGTTGGAAAAAGTCCCGTTGTTAAAAGTACATGCAACGACTTTTGTGTCGTTACCAAATGTATTTATTGCAACAATTTTTTCTTGTTACTAATTAAATAGTGTTTTAGTAACGACTTAAAGTCGTTTTTTTTAAGTTATTGTAGCGGAATATATTTGGTTGCAAATCCTCTTTTGCAATAATTTTAAGTCACTATAATAATTAATTTTGAAACGACTATGTCGTTTTCTTTAAGTTATTGCAATGGAATATATTTGGTTGTAAATCCTCTTTTGCAACAATTTTAAGTCGTTACAATAATTAATTTTGAAACGACTATAATCGTTGTTAAATTTAATTATAAAATCACGATTTTGTCGTTTCTAATAGTTTTTATAACGACTATAGTCGTTGATAAAAAATAATTATAAAACAGCAATTTTGTCGTTTCTAATTTTTTTCATAACGATTATAGTTGTTGCTAAAAATAATTACAAAACAACAATTTTTTCGTTTCTATTTTGTTTTTATAACGACTATACTCGTTATTAAAAGAAAATTTCGAAATCATAATTTTATCATTTCTAATTTTTTTACAGTAATTATAGTCATTGCCAAATATAATTATAAAATTAATTTTTTTTTGTCGTTTTTAATTTGTTTTACAACAATTATTGTCGTTGTCAAAAATAAATTCAAAACCATATTTTTGTCGTTTCTAATTTATTTGAAAACATAAAAAAATTAATAACCAATATTATTGTTGCAAATAATATTTTCACTACAATATTTTTATAGTTACAATTAATAAAAAATATATTTATATGATAAAAATAATAAATTATCAAAGAATTAATAATTTGAATAATTGCTATTAATGAAATTTAGAAATCAATAAAATTTCATGAACAAAATGTTATACAATTAAAAAAAGAAAATTAGCATTAATAAATTAAATATATATTCATTATTAAGTCATTTACAATACATTTATCTTAAAATATATTACAACAATTAAAATTCATAAATAAACAAAAAAAATTCTCAATGTAATCTTGTTCTCCTACAATAAAAAAAAATTTTCATGATCTAAGTAACTTGAAATAATGAACATAAAATTCAAAAACAAAATTGAAATAAGGAAATGAAAAAAATTTTAAAAGACTTACCCACACTGTTTTTTAGCATTTATCAATAATATTTAAGCCAATAACAAACTAGATCAGTAAGCCAACAGAGCAACAAACCCAGTAAAAAATAAATGAAATAAAAATCAGCAAGTCCCATCTGTGTTATACAATATAGGAAAAAACCGAAAGTGAAAAAGGAAGATGAGAGGGAAAAGAAAGAAAGGAAATAAATGGAAATAGGGGAAAGAAAACTGATATAGGTATAAGGAAAACAGAAATTAATTGGCGGCAAATGAATAAATTTAGTAATAGGAAGCGAGAAGCAAAAAGAATCTCGGCCAACAATCTCCTTGTACGCATGGCTCTCATCTTCACTGCTTTAATCTTTCTTATCTTTTTTTTAATTGTTTTTATTCGACTCACTCTCTCTTCTCTCTCACGTGATTTCTCTCATTTCCTTAACTCTTGTTTCCCCTTCATGCTCTCTCTCGATCTATGGCCTATAGGTGTTTATGATTTTTGTTTTAAAATTTTGAGAACAAAGGCAGACGTGATCTACCTTAGCAGATCATGTAGTGGGGTTTGGTGGGTATCCCACCAAACCCCACTAACTCAAACATTATTTTATTTTTATTTAAATTTTATTTTATTTTATTTATTTATATAAATATTTATCTATTATATATTAGACTAGGTATATAGTTTTAAATGATATATATATTTCAAAAAAAAAATAAATAAACATATATCTTATAATTATATTTCCCTTTTTGTTTACTCATTATATCTATATATATTTTTATATATATTATTATATTTACATATATATATATATATACACACACTTATTATATATATTTTTATCCTTTTAATCTATATATATATATATATATATATATATATATACATCTGTATATTTTTGTTTAATACATAAATGTGTGCGTATATATATATATATATATATATATATATATATATATATATATTATATCCTTAATTTAGATCCTCCCTTTTTAATTCAATTAAATTTCAAAGGATAAAATATTTAATTATCATTTAATTAAATAAACTCTCATGACTCTTAAAGACTCCATATGAAATTATAAGTCTAAATAAATGGATTTACTCACTAAGTTCGAAAAATCATGATTATCACACTTTTTTTTGTTGTTACAAATGTGATATAAATATCATAACAACTTTAGTGTCGTTGTGTAAAATATAAAAAAATAATCAAATAATCAATGATTATTCAAAGTCGTTACAAATATAAAAAGATATCGCAATGATTTTTTTTATCATTGTCAATTTGACATGAATTCGCAACAATAATAAGTGTCGTTGCATAAAATATAAAAGAAAAATCAAATAATCAATGACTATTAAAAGTCGTTGCAAATATAAAAAGATATCGCAATGATTTTTTTATCATTGTCAATTTGATAAGAATTCGCAACAACAATAAGTGTCGTTGCATAAAATATAAAAGAAAAATCAAATAAACAACGACAATTAAAAGTCGTTGCAAACATAATAAGATATCGCAACGACTTTTTTTATTGTTGTCAATTTGATAAGAATTCACAACAACAATAAGTGTCATTACATAAAATATAAAGAAAAATAAAAAAAGCAACGACAATTAAAAGTCGTTGCAAACATAATAAGATATCGTAACGATATTTTTTTATTTTTGTCAATTTAATAAGAATTCACAACAACAATACGTGTCGTTGCATAAAATATAAAAAAATTTAATTAAGCAACGACTATGAAGAGTCGTTGCAAATGTCATGAGATTTTGCAATGATTATGTTAATCGTTGCAAATTTTGGTTGCTAAAGACTCTTTTTCTAGTAGTGTCCGCAGCGTAGGCTAATACTTGTAGAGTTTATATATGATGCACTGACAGTGTATAGCTTATATACACTATCAATTAAATACGAGATGACACCTCATATGGAAGTCCTTAAAATAAATATTAACAAAGTTTTTAAATTTATTTTTAAAGGCCTATACACTTTTAGACTTTACTTATTGATGATGTATTATTCTATGGTTAACTGACAGTGTATAGAAACTATACACTGTCAGTGCATTATATATAAACTCATACTTGTATATATAATTGGACAATTTAGAATTTGTGTTAACTTTAATTAAACAGACACTGCTTATTAATTATCATAAATTAAATAGTTGTTACTACTGCTTAAGGAAATTAACATGTTGAAAATAAAAAGAGACGACAATAATCAAACTTTAGCATAATGATTGTTACTTATTTTTAGAAAGGATCAGGTCCAAAATTTTGTTCCTGATTCTCTTATTATGCCTCCTATAAAAAAATTCTATTATATAACTAGCTATATAAATCAAATACAAATCAAAATTAAACAAGCATCGATATCACTCATAATAATGCACACTACGCAAGACAATGGATCAAGAATTAAAAGTAGAAGTAACAAGAAATATTTGGTAAGTACAAATGAACTAATTAGGTATTAATGCCAATTAAGTTGCATTAATTAATCAATAAGGATACCAACATTAATTACCACATTACATAGTTATATATATAATTATACACATACAAATATGTATATATACAGAGAGAGAAACCAAATAATAGCTAGTACTTAGCCTATTGATCATGATTGACGCCGTTGCTTACGGCCTAACATGCATGTTATCGAAGAACCTTAAGAGTATAAAGCGTGCATATCATATCATAATATATTATATTAATAAAACATAGTCGGAATTTTTTTTTTTAGGTTCTTCAGCATCTTCTTGTTAAAGAAATGGCTAAACAATTTAATTAATTCTCACATCATCATATGCAATATTTTGTTCCCACTTCAAGAATTTAAGCATAATGCATGGCTTCTATTAATTAAAACCACCAATAATGATTTGAACAAGAAAAACTGCGGCTTGCCACATGGAGATATCACCACATGCAGTACTTATCCTGCTACTTTGACTAATTTTAGGTTTGTATTATATAAATTCTACTATAATTACTCTTTCTTTATTCATCAACATTAATATATACTAGCTGTAGCTCCTACGTTAATAAAAAAGTGCATGAACTTCTTGATTTATGAACGTCTTATCAAAGTTAATCTTTAATTTGTTGAAGGCGTAATATTAATTTATTACTAGACTATGCATGCATGTTCTTCTTGAGTAAATGATTAAGACTGACCCAGTATATACAATAATCCCAATTATTTATGTATAAATATATATATTTATATATCTTTTTTCTGTGGGTTTAATATTTAGCTAGGTCAATTCACATGGGTTAGCACTGTGATTGATTAACTTAACATGGAGCATGATACGAATTCACTGTGAATGGCTAAAGCTACAAAATTAAAGGAATTAATTTCCGCGCCACTCGGAAGCGTTGGAAATCCTATATCATGGTTCGTGCCCTGCCTAAGCTTGTGGAATTGCAAAAAGCACTTACAACATATCCATGGTCCATGGAATCTCCTTCATAAAATACAATACCAAATATAAAATTAAAAAAGATTGGACTTAACTCAAATAATTCAAACAATTATTTTTAAAAAATAACATTTACTATGTTTAAAATTCAAATCTTAACACAAGTAAACTCCTTCCTTCTAAGAGTCAGAAACTACTTAGTTTTATAAACCAACGTTACCTGCTGTTTTATGTTCTTTCATGGGAGTAGTTAAAGTTACTGTCAATTTGTCTTTTGGGTTTGAGTTTTTTATCAAAAAGATTTTTATTTTGTTTTTTTGGTTTTATAAATTATGCATATCAATAAAAATTACAATCATAATAAATCTTTAACAAATATATATTAATATATAAATAAATGATATATAATTGAATGGAACACCCAAAACTTGAATCAAAGATGTAAAAGTACTATTACCGTGATCTTTTTTCCAGTTGTTAAGACAAAATTTCAGTGATAATATATTTTAATATAACAATTAAAGACCACTTCAAATTGTTAGACAAATTGAAATATTAAGGAATGAACAAATTGTTTAGCAAACAAAATGGAAATATCAAAGAAAAAAAGGTTTAAAAATGGCGAGAACAAAGTGTGGGTTGAGGAAGGGGAAAAAGTAGAGAAGGCGTTGGGGCGTTGGGACAGGGACACAGTAAGAAACCCGGATTTCGTCCCCGTTTTTCACTTTGTAGTAATATTAAAAACATGGGCTCGTTACCGGCCCTTGTTTCGGCTTGTTGGCTTGGTGTGCTTGGGTCAGAGGGCCGAGCCACATGTCCCTGTTCGAGGGCTGGTAAGAGAAAAGATGAGAAAGAAAGAGAATGAAGCAAAAAATAATATCGGTTTGTTTGTTGTGAAAATTTTATTGTTTATTATTTTTGGTTTAAATATTAAATAATATTATTTTTAAATAGTAAAATAAATAAAAATATTTGTATTTACATAAAAAAAAATATTAAAATTTATGCTGTCATGTCACTTTCCACGTTCCCACATTTGAAACAATAGTAATGCTTTCGGTTATCAAAAATTTTCAATCATCCTAACTTAACTTCAGGTTGGATTCGTAAGGAAGTATCATGTTATAGATCAGATTTAAGGTTCAAATCTTGGAGCTAATACCAGAATAAAAGAATTTTCTTGAATGTATTATATTTATGTGAAGGTGCGTTCTTAAATTCATCTAATAAAATATTAATATCAAAATACGTGCATACTTGTCCGAAGACTTTCTAACTGTATAAAAGAAACCATCGTATCCTCATCTTATGATTTCAAGCAACCACGTACATGCATCTGTCCTTTTTATTATTTTGACATAATTTACCTTTATTTTTTCTGTTTCTTCAATTAACGTTAATGTCTCGCCTTGACTCTCGCCTTAATTTTATTATTACTTCACGTCTTTTTGGCTCCACGTACTTTATCACTACTTCTAAACTGTTTTCTTATATCCATTTCTCTTTAATTTCTTGCAATTTCCCCTAACTATACTTTGACGAAAGAAGATCCATTAATGGAAAGTGCACTCAAAAAAATTAAATTGAATTCATTTGTTGCAGAGCCATATATAGACATAAATGTGGAAATTTGAATTTTGTCAATATTATGGTTGCTTTGCTTAATTTGAGGGACTGGGGTGCAAATAAGAGATCATGATCAGTGTCCAAACTCCTAGCTAATTAAATTCACAAATCATAAACCAAATGCAATAGTAGACCAGAGTACACATGGCGAGAGGCGAGCTCAGCTGTGTATGAACTTAGGTATATATATCTTTTTCTAAGTAAAGCCAGAATCAAAGGCTTAATTTTCACAATAATACACCACTAATTAATTAATAAAAAAAACCTCTTCTTTTGGTGTTAGTGGTGTGTGAACAAAAAAAAAAACCCTTCTTGAATGCCGGCGCAGCTTGCTTCTGATTTCTGCTAATTAATCCTGCAGGATAACCTGACACAACACTGTTGCACTTCCATTCAAAACATCTTGTTCTATCTTCTATATATAATATATAAATACCCCTCAAACCGTTACAACTCCCACAATCATCACTACTCCCTCACCTTTTCTCTCCCTTTCTGTTTCTTTCACATTTTCCATCGACTGCATAAAATATAAAAAGCATAATAGCGAATTGACACGATGACTACTCACCATCGCCTTCTTTTCCTTCCACTTCTGTTTCTCTTCTTTAACTCATCATTGGCCGCAGGGGTTCTTAATGTCATTAGTTTTGGTGCCAAAGCCGACGGCACAAGTGACTCAACCAAAGCCTTTCTTGCTGCATGGGCTCAAGCTTGTGCCTCAACAAAAACTGCAACCATCTACGTACCAAAAGGGAGGTTTCTGCTACGCAATGCGGAATTTGATGGCCAATGCAACAACAATGCTATTGCTATTCGAATTGATGGAACGCTGGTGGCTCCCGAGGACTATGGGGTTCTTCAAACTGCCAACAACTGGCTTTCCTTTCAGAATGTTGATGGAGTTTCCATTTTTGGCGGAACACTTGATGGGAAGGGAACTGGCTTGTGGGCTTGCAAGAATTCTGGCAAGGCTTGCCCCAGCGGTGCTACGGTAAGTTGAATCACACAATTGCCCCTATCCATCTTAATTTAATTAATTTTGTTGCCGTAATGTATATACCTATAACCTATGGATGATCGAAAATCGAAATTCAATTCAATTTTAGCTCAAGGAGACTGGGCGAATTTTAAAAATCGCTTCTCCTGTCCTTTTTCAAAGTAATAATAACAATAATTTAGTGCCCCGTCGTTTTCATATACCGTGCATTTAGTTGCTACAGACCTGATAGTGAAATGGAAATCAAAGGGCTTAATTTTTAATTAGACGTTGTTACTGTTTTAGATTTTTGGCAAAAAAAAATGGCTGGGATTGAAAGTTTATTAAAAAATGATTAAACTTATAAAAAAATAGTTATAAAATTTAACCATTGAATTAATAATTATTTTTTATCCTCGTTTTTTTCATCTTTTTTTATTATGTAAAGCCCACGTTTGGCTCTTAGTAGAAGTTGAAGTCTTCCCAAGCATTGATTTTAAGTTTAGCAGGCCAATTAGGATTTAGGAATAGTGGTAGTGGACATATAGTGGTCAATACCATCATATTCACCTGGTTGGTTAGAGATTAATGTTCTAGTCTAGGCAAGTGGGATGTCTACGAGTAACTGTCAAATAACTCGTTAATTAATAAAGAACTCCATGTTTGCCCGCCAATGCAATTAATCCATCCAGTTAGCCGGCATTTAATTTTTATTTAGAATGGAAGCCTTTACGTACTGTGTGATGATTGAAGAATCTCCAATGGCACGATAAATAAACCAACATTCAAGAAAAGAGCTATTACGTAATTTGAACATGAAATCGAGGTCAACCATATGCATAGGCTTGCTTTGATAATTGATATATATAGCTTCAAGTATTGAACATTATATTAAAATTTTAATTAATGGAAAAACACGTCGGAGCTTGATAATTAATTTTATTATTACTTTTGAATGCAGTCACTTAGCTTTAGCAATTCGAAGAATGTTGTCATCATTGGATTAACATCACTAAACAGCCAGATGTTCCACATCGTGATAAATGGCTGCCACAACGTAAAAATGCATGGAGTGAAGGTCTCTGCCGCCGGTAACAGCCCCAATACTGACGGTATTCATGTGCAACTATCGAGCAGCGTCACCATACTCAACTCCAGGATTCAAACAGGCGATGACTGCGTGTCAATTGGCCCTGGTGCCACTAATCTCTGGATGGAAAACATCGCATGTGGCCCCGGTCATGGCATCAGGTAAAAGCAAATAGAGAGATGACTAATTTTTTGTAAACATGTATACATATATATATATATATATATATATATTTATATATTCTGATATTGGGCAGCATTGGGAGCTTGGGGAAGGACCAAAACGAGGCTGGAGTGCAGAACGTGACAGTTAAAACAGCCACATTCATCGGTACCCAAAACGGATTGAGGATAAAGTCTTGGGCCAGACCCAGCAATGGTTTTGCCAGGAATATTGTTTTCCAACATGCTGTTATGAAGAATGTCCAAAACCCCATCGTCATTGATCAAAATTACTGCCCCGGCAACAAAAATTGTCCTGATCAGGTACGTGAACGCCATTTGTTTTTTGTTGACAAATAATCAGTTGATCGATGCGCTTTGTTCACTACTGATCAGTGATCATAGGCATATATCCAATCGCATTAATGGTGGCTGGCTAATCTAATTTGTACAGGTTTCGGGGGTTAAAGTTAGTGATGTGACATACCAGGACATACATGGAACATCGGCGACGGAAGTTGCGGTGAATTTCGATTGCAGTTCAGAGCATCCGTGCACTGGAATCAGACTGGAAGAGGTGAAACTAACATACAAGAATGAGGCAGCTGGAGCTTCCTGTAAGCACGCTGGTGGAACTGCTTCTGGCCTTGTTCAGCCCACAAGTTGTTTGTAGTTCCGGCACTGAAGCCCAGCAGTTATTTGTCATTCTTATTGTGTAATATCTAATCAAAGGGGGAAGAAGAACAGTGTGTAGCGTAGACCGTAGAGTAGAAGGTTGTTTAATTGTTTGAGCCGGAGGCGTTGGTGGCCCATTGGGCTTGATAGGAGCCTGGCCTTGCATTCAACACACTATAGTTGTGTAGAAGAACAGCCCACATGAGGTTGATTTCTTTAAATTTAAATTTTAAGTTTAATTAATCTTAACAAGTATTTATCAATCGGATTTATCAATCAAATAATTAATTAGTAATTTTAATACTTATCTATGAATCAGTTTGATACTTGATGAGACGATGATAATTGCAAAATTGATAAGGGTAAATCAAGTTGTCCTTAATTTGAATCTAATCTAATTTGACACACAAAAAAGGAATAAAATAATAGCGCCCTTTTTATCATAGCACTGAAGTTTAACATGTAGATTGTAGACTGACTACACGTGACATGCTTCCACCTCTAAAAACATTGAAACCAGGCACCCTGCCTGCCTGCCTGCCTGCATTCATTATCAATATTCATCATCGTTATTATTATTGAAAAATTATCTTGTACATTGTCAGTAGAGTTTTTTAATTCCATAAGCAGGATTAGGATGATGATATGTATCTCATTTTATTTATTTTTTATTTTTTTAATATTTTTAAAAGACACATGTCATCATCCTAATTTCGTTTGTCGAGTTAAAAAATTTCACTGATAGTGGATAGGATAATAATTCATTATTATTTGCATGCGTCGATTAACGACTGCCTTTAAATATCGGATAACCAATTTCTTTTTTTTTTTCATATTGAATAGAAAACAATGCTTTTTTTAAAGTTGTATTTGTGTATCTTGAGCAGTTGAATTCAAGATGTAAATTTGTATATCTTTTATTTTTTTTGAAATAATTTGTATATCTATTAAGTAATACTAATAGAATGAAAGTTTATAAGAGACAAGGCGTTGTTGTGCTTAAGCTTGAAGAGTTAAAGCGAAGCAAAGAATTGCGCACAAGTCACAACATGGCAGCATAGAACAAGAAATGGCCAACCAAATGCCAAAGTAGCTGCATCTGGTGACGGCTCTGTCGCATGTGCCTTTTCTGCTCACGTTAACTCTAAACACTTTCCTTGTTTTCTTAATTCATTACTTCATCATTTAACTAAAAAATTAACTAACTAACCCGGGAAAGCTGGAAATGGAAATCTCCCATTTCAAGAAACATGTAGTATATGGTATACCTGCAGATATTATATTCCCCCGTTGCAGCACATGTCAGCAATCATGCATGCCCTCTCTCTTCTCATGCCTTTGTTTATGTGTTTTCCTTTTTTTTTTTTTAATTTTTTTAGTTTCTTATTTTCAGCTCCCTTTTCTTTGCACACCTTTCCGATCTCGATCTTCAACAAATCATTTATCATAGGCTTTTATATTTTTGATATCTTGTTGGTGAATTGAATGTATGTATACCACTTTAACAATAATAAAAATCTGCTTTCTTCCATTTTCTTCTCCGAATTTAGCTATATCCTATGCATGTTTAATAATTAATAAGATATTTATTATTAGTTGATCATGAACTTCCTTTAGTCACTTTTTTGGTTTGGAAAATAAATCAAGCGCTAGCTAGCTAGCTTTGGCAAGTATATTATATAGGATAAGCGCGCTCATTTCTTGCTGTGTAAGAGTAGATTGTTGCTAACTAATTTTCAAGGGATTACTTACACAGTATAGCCTTTCTTTTCCTAAAAGTTGGAATTTTAATTGAACAAAGTAGTTAGCTAGCTATTCAAGAAGATGACAACTGCAGGATGACAATTTTACTACATATGTATACAAATACTTCATGCATTTAAATGTGATATATTTTTATCTATAACGAGACTTTTCACCTAAATACGCACATGTATAAATAATGCAAGTCAGACAATGCATGGACTGACATATATCCAAAGACCAAACCCCAAGTTGGCCGCCAGCAGGATTGCTTATCCTTTTAGTAATACCAAATTGCCAATGCATTGCCATTATTTAGACCTTGCTTATACTCCAGTAATTTATAAATACCCCTCTCATCCGTTGAATCTCCTCAGCACTCAGCCCTCTACTATCTCGTCTCTTATCATTCAGTACTCACAACTCACAAACCAAAAAGGGAAAAAATGGAACTCACAACCAATTCTATTTTTTTTCTTGCACTTATTGGCCTCTTCCTCGCTTCATCCAGGGCAGCTGATCCATTGACTTACACCACTTACAGCGTGCTTAACTATGGAGCAAAACCAGATGGCAATTTTGACTCAACCCAAGCCTTCCTCGCTGCATGGACTTTGGCTTGTGGCTCCATAAAGCCCGCTACTATATACGTTCCGCCAGGGAGGTTTTTGCTACGCAACGTGGTTTTCCGTGGCCACTGCAAGAACAATGCTATTGTATTTCATATTGATGGCACGCTTGTGGCTCCATCGGATTACAAGGTTATTGGAAATGCCGGAAACTGGCTTATCTTTGAGCATGTAAACGTGGTTTTTATTTACGTTGGGATACTTGACGGTCAAGGCGCTGGCTTGTGGACATGCAAGAGATCAGGCAGCAGGGGCTGTCCCAGCGGCGCAACGGTGGGTTCAACGATTCATTGCACATTGACACGCATTAATTAATTACATCAGTAAACAAAGTTGTATAACACACATAGTATCTCCCTTTTAATGAACTTATTGTCTTCTTTTTTCTTTCTTTTCTCATTTATTTTGATACCGTTTGCCCAATTTGAAGCTTAGAGATCAGTGATATTAATTTTCTAATTCTACACGTATTTGCATTTTGGCTTTGCAGTCGTTGGGATTTAGCAATTCGCAGAACATTGTAATAAGTGAATAACATCGCTAAACAGCCAAATGTTCCATATCGTCATCAATGGGTGCAACAACGTAAAAGTGAAAGGTGTAAGAGTGTCTGCCTCTGGCAACAGCCCGAACACTGATGGCATTCATGTGCAATCCTCGAGCGGTGTTACCATCCTCAACTCCAGAATTGGAACAGGCGATGATTGTATCTCATTTGGTCCTGGCACCAGAAACCTGTGGATTGAGAACGTGGCATGCGGACCTGGCCATGGGATCAGGTAAATGATCATGATCATCACTTAGTTACGCGCATATATATATAACAAAATATATATAGCTATGATTAGGGAATGGTTTTTTAATATGAGAGATTTTGGGTGCATGGTTGGATTTTGGAAAAGCATTGGGAGTCTTGGGAAGGAACTGGAAGAGCCTGGCGTGCAGAATGTGACAGTTAAAATTGTGACATTTTCTGGTACTCAAAATGGGGTGAGAATAAAGTCTAGGGGGAGACCTAGCACTGGTTTTGCTCGGAATATACTTTTTCAGCAGGCAGTCATGATTGATGTCGAAAATCCTATCGTGATTGATCAACATTACTGGCCTGACGAAAAAATTGCCATGGTCAGGTACATAAATCTTAATTTATTAAATTTGAGTTAATTAATTATGCGAGCTTATATGGGAATTATTAACTAGAAGTCTTGTATATAACTCGACTTATATATAGGTTTCGGGGGTTAAAATTAGTGAAGTGACATACAAAGACAGGAACATCAGCAACGGAAGTTGCAGTGAAGTTCGATTGTAGCTCAAAGTATCCCTGCACTGATATAAGGCTGGAGGATGTGAAGCTCACATGCAGAAACAAACCAGCTGAAGCATCCTGTAGTAATGCCGATGGAACGGCTTCTGGTTTTGTTCAGCCCTCAAGCTGCTTGTAGTTGTAGGAAGCGGTATGCATGGCAATCAAAGTCCTAGCTAGGAGCCAAGGCTCTTCCTGTTAAATGTACTTGATACCAAAATGTAATAATTAACTAGCTAGGCTTGCTTGAAGGCTGGCCGTTGTGCGTTTTTATTTTTATCAGTACAGCCACATTTCTTCTTACTTTTTTCTTTGGGAATTCTCTTTATCACGATGGATTTGTTGTAATTACTTTTATATATGATATGACAAAGTCTACCCGTGTTTGGGCCAGGCCCAATGTTGTGAGAAACTACCACGCAGCAAGAACTCACTGGTCCATGTAGCCTTCGGCGACAGATGGTAAACGCATCACACCTGTCGCTGGGCGACAGACTCGGTTGTGCCCACGTGGCCCTCGACGACAGATGGTAAACGCATCACATCTGTCGCTGGCGCGACAGACTCGGTTGTGCCCACGTGGCCTTCGGCGACAGAAGTAGAGGTGCGCGATCACACCTGTCGCCTGCGACAAACTCAAAGTCTGTCGCCTGCAATCACAACTCGACACGTGGCACACATCTTCGGCTCCTGCTAGCGACAGATCCCTGACGTCACAATGTTCCGCGTGGTATGAGTCTCTCGCCGGCGACAGGCTCAGGAAGCTCCCGATCTTCAAGGAACTTGTGATATATTGGGACACAAACTCTCAGCAAGATAAGGGACTTATCCTTAAACAATTAACCTAGATTGTTGACCTATAAATAGGTCCCCAGGTACAATCTTATTCTCTAATTTTTGACTACTGGCTTTTACGCTTCCCAATATTGAAGAACTTTTTGCTGACTTAAGCATCGGAGGATCTACGCAGGGAATCACCCCTGCGTCCCTCTGACTTTTCTTGTTTTACAGAAGCTTCTTAGACACACGTGGAGACTTAGTACGAACATCGACCTCAGCGTATCTTTATTGTTGTTTTGTGCAACAACAATTGGCGCCGTCTGTGGGAAACGTATAAAAAAGCCAATCAAAATTTACTAAGATGGTGAGAACAAGATCGACGAACGCAAGGACTGGCAGTGAAGAAAATTTTGTAAGTTCCCCGAAACAACATATTCGCCAGAGGAACCAAGTGAACAGGGAGGAAGAAAGAATCACTGTGTCAGCGGCAGAATTCGAGGCTCTGAGGCGACAGAGCGAAGAAACCACTCAGGCGCTACGAGCCATGGTGGATTGTTCCACGGAGTTCTCCCGCAGTTGAATCTGCCGCCTGCCGTGCAGAACTTGGTAAGAGGAACGAGTCAAGGAGTCCCGCCGCAGATGCCTTGGCGACGGGAGGATGCGACAGTGATAGACCCCTCTCGTCGGCGAGAGGCTCCCCCCGTCGCCGAGAATGACATTCAACAGGGTGCGACGGGGCCTGAGAACATGAGGCCCACCGCCGGTACTCAGCGAGAGACTGATGAAGCGGCAGGCCTAGACCCGGCGACAGGCTCCATGCGTGGGGCGACAGGTGCCTAGGCGACAGGATACCGACAGGGCGACAGGGTCTACCGCCCATCACCATGACCTATCAAATTTTGATGGTACCAACCTAGAACATGGTGTTGGAGGTGCTGGAAAGAATGGTGTCGAGGATCAAAGCACTTGGGGAGCCGGGTCGGAGTTTGATCCCACTTGGTGCACACAGATGATATGAACAAACGCACCCCAAGCGAAAGGTAAGGAAGTAGTTGTAGACCTACCTGATTCGTCCCATGCTAGAAATCAGCTTGCTCCCCCCGTAGACATGAAGAAAATGATAGAACAGGTGTTAGAGGAAAAAAATTAGTGTCTGCGGAAGAGACCCAGAGAAGAAGAGTACCGTTTTGCACAACCATCATGCAAAAGCCTTTGCCCTCAAAGTTCAAAATGCCGCAGATGACCGCATACACCGGGAAAACGGATCCCTATGATCATATGCAAAATTATGAGGCCCTGATGTTGCTACATGGATGGGAGGACGAGATAATGTGCAGGGCTTTCTCCTTAACTCTGTCCGGACATGCGATGAAATGGTTCAATAACTTGCTGGAAGGGTCTATTGCCTCTTTTGACCAGTTGCGAAGTGAGTTTCTTAAGGCATTTGCGGTGAACAGTCAACGAAGAAAGGAACCGACCTATTTGCTCACTATAAAACAAGGAGCTAAGGAGTCTTTGAAGAGTTATGTGGATCGGTTCAGAGACGCTACCTTAGAGGTACGAGACCTGCAAGTCGGTATAGTTGTGGCAGCTATATTACAGGGGACAAGGTCTGAGAAATTGCAAGAATCCCTGTCGCTAGATCAGCCAACTACCATCTCAGACCTACTTTCCCGTGCTAATAAGTATGTAACCCAGGAGGAAGTAATGAAAATGGTGACGACAGGAGATTCCAAGGATGGAAGGAAACGAGGAAGGGAAGTCACTGAAGCATCTTCTAGCCAACCAAGGAAGTTTGAAAAAGCTCCCACACTGAAATGCTCAGCTTATACCCCACTCACTGAATCTCGAGCTTCCGTATTAGCAGCTATCGAGGGGTCAGGTCTTATACAGACTCCAAAGAAGGGGTCAGGGAATCTGGGCCGTGACTCAAGGGCGTATTGCGATTATCACTCAGCGCATGGGCACACAACTGAAAAATGTAGAGAGTTGATGAATCAGCTAGAAAAGTTGGCACGAGAGGGAAAAATAAACCGTTTTGTATGGAAAGGTGATAGAACTAACTATCCCACGCAGAACAGAAGAAACGATTTCAGAGATAGAAGAGGTGAAAACAGAGGACCTGTTAGACGAAATGAAGATGAAAGAAGAGATAATGACAGAAGGGTAGAAAGAAGGAATCGAGAGGAAGATAATGAACCCACAGGGCCAGCTATTAACGTGATATCCGGAGGTGAGTCATTAGCTGGCGCTTCTTCCTCGTCTCGCAAGACCTACGCCTGACATGCTTATCAAATTAATTCAGTGATGGAAGAAAAGCATGATGAAGAGCCTATTACTTTCACGCCAGCTGACAGGGGTGATGTAACGATCCCTCACGATGACCCAATGGTGATTTCGGCGGTAATAGCAAAACACCCAGTGAGTCGCATCCTAGTTGATAATGAGAGTTCGGTAAGTTTGATTTACTGGAGTTGCTTTGAGAAAATGAGCATCTCGAAGGATCGACTGGAGCCAGTCACCACACCTCTGTATGGATTCTCAGGAGAAAAAGTAAAAGTGGAGGGCACATTTCAGCTACCTGTAACATTGGGTGAAAGCCCGAAGTGTGTCACTCGACAAGTATTATTTATGGTTGTGAAGTCAACGTCAGTGGCATACAATATGATCCTCGGGCGGCAATTGTTAAATGACATGAGGGCTGTGGTGCATCCCTGCTATTTGTTAATGAAGTTTCCGACTCCCCGCGGTGTTGGACAAGTGAGTGGAGATCAAAAGAAAGCCAGGACATGTAATATCGCATCTACCACATGTAAAGGGATGCAGAGGAAGGAAACCCTTACAATTGAAGAACCGCCTAAACCAAAACCTGATGAGGAAATGGAAACGATCCAGTTAGATGACGAGGATGAAGGGAAAATAGTATATGTGGCAAGCCAGCTGCCTGAACAAGTAAAAAAGGAGATGGTCCGATGCTTAAAAGAGAATTGTGATGTGTTTGCATGGACTCCAGCCGATATGCCAGGAATAGACCCTGAAGTTATTTGCCATCGGTTGAACGTAATCTCAGGGGCAAAGCCGATAAAACAGAAGAAGAGGAATTTTGCTCCCGAGAGGCAACAGGCAATTAACGAAGAAATCTTAAAGTTGTTGCAAGCAGGATTTATCAGAGAAGTTAATTATCCGGAGTGGTTGGCCAATGTCGTGATGGTGAAGAAAGCCAACGGGAAATGGAGAATGTGTGTGGACTTCACAGATCTGAATAAAGCTTGTCCTAAGGATTCGTATCCACTACCTCGAATCGACAAGTTGGTAGACGAAACTTGTGGGTATGAATTACTTAGCTTCTTAGATGCCTTCTCGGGATACCACCAAATCATGATGCATCCGGACGATGAGGAGAAGACTTCATTCATTACCGATATCGGGACATATTGTTACCGAGTAATGCCATTCGGTCTGAAGAATGCGGGGGCAACCTACCAGCGCATGGTAAATAAGGTGTTCCAAGACCTGCTGGGCAACACCATGGAAGCCTATGTCGATGATATAATAATCAAAAGTCGACAGGGAGAATCACATGCCAAGAAAATGACAAAGGTGTTCAATGTGTTGCGGCAGTACAAGATGAAGTTGAATCCCAACAAATGCTCATTCGGGGTAAGGTCTGGAAAGTTTCTGGGATTCATGATTACTAATCGAGGGATAGAGGCTAATCCTGAGAAAGTTCAAGCTATTCTGGACATGAGGTCGCCTAATACAGTAAAAGAAGTTCAAAGGTTGACAGGAAGAATAGCAGCCTTGAGTCGTTTTTTATCCAAATTAGCTGAAAGAAGTCTACCATTTTTCAAG
Source organism: Heritiera littoralis (assembly GCA_031772115.1). Lineage (NCBI taxonomy): Eukaryota > Viridiplantae > Streptophyta > Magnoliopsida > Malvales > Malvaceae > Heritiera > Heritiera littoralis. Next base: position 6,388,192 of record JAPDPK010000031.1, on the reverse strand, counting down.
GCGATAAAGGCAGGAAAGAACTTCAAGTGGACAGAAGAATGCAACGACTCCTTTGAAAAGTTGAAAGACTACCTAAAAGAGTTACCTCTGTTATCCCGGCCACGTCCCGGAGACCACCTCCTTATGTACCTCGGCGTAGGAGAGAAAGCTGTAAGTGCAGTCCTACTAAGGAAAGAAGGGGATAGAGATTGCCCGATTTATTATGTAAGCAAAGTCCTGCTAGATGCTGAGGCAAGATACCACTTAGTTGAAAGAATAGCTTTATCCCTGGTGATGGCAACTCGGAAGTTACGGCCGTACTTCCAAGCTCAATCGGTGACTATCTTAACAGATCAGCCCCTTAGGCAAATATTGCAAAAACCAGAACACTCTGGACGTCTAATTAAGTGGGCCATCGAATTGAGTGAATATGACATTCACTTCCAGCCTCGCCAAGCAATAAAAGGACAGGCATTGGCAGATTTCATTGTAGAATGCACTGGCCGAGAGGTACAAAAGGAAACTGAGTTGGCCTGGTGGAAATTATTTGTTGATGGAGCTCGTAACATGGACGGCAGTGGAGCTGGAATTGTGCTAATATCGCCTGAAGGGGAAACCTATGAGTATTACCTGCGTTTCGATTTCCCAAGTTCAAACAATACAGCCGAGTACGAAGCCTTGATAGCTGGGATGAGACTTGCTGAGAAAATGGGGGTCAGCAACTTAGTGGCACATAGCGATTCGCAGTTAGTGGTAAACCAGTTCTTGGGCGAATATGAAGCACGAGAACCCGCTCTAGTCCCTTATCTGCAGAAGGTACAATTGTTGGCACAGTCATTCAAGCACTTCCAGCTGACTCAGATAAATCGAACAGAGAACAACCACGCAAACGCTCTTTCAAAATTGGCTTCTTCTAGAGGGGTCAAAAGGGGTATGGTCAAAGTGGAATCCCTCGCTAGGCCAAGTATAGAAGAAGAAGATGTCTGTGATGTCGAAATCGGAAGTGATTGGAGAAGCCCAATCAAAGACTACATATTGGGGGGCACACTCCCCACTAAAAGAGACGAAGCTCGAAGGCTGAAGTTAAAAAGTGCCAGGTTTACCGTGGTGAATGGGGAACTCTATAAACGGGGGTTCACAATGCCTCTGTTGAAGTGTCTAGGGCCTCAGCAGGCCGAGTACACCTTAGTTGAAGTTCATGAGGGAATATGCGGCGAACATCTGGGGGCTCGAGCCTTGGCCTCGAAAATACTGCACACGGGGTTTTATTGGCCTACACTGAGGAAGGACGCCACAGACAAAGTGAGAAGATGCGAAAAGTGTCAGAAATTCGCTCCTATAGCTACAGCGCCTGTTTCGGCTCTTCAGAACACTCTCCAACCAACTCCATTTGCACAATGGGGATTAGATATCCTGGGGCCTTTTCCCCTAGGCTCAGGACAAAGGAAGTATTTGCTTGTAGCCACAGACTACTTCACAAAGTGGATAGAGGCCGAGCCTTTGGCTACAATCTCTGAGAAAAAGGTGGAAGCAATGGTGTGGAAAGACATAATTTGCCGATTTGGGATCCCCGTGTGATAAACGCAGATCATGGGAAGCAATTCGACTGTGATGCTTTCCGAAATTTTTGTAATGGCCTGAAGATTCTCCTAAGAATATCTTCTGTGTCTTACCCACAGGCCAATCGGCAGACAGAGGTAAGCAATCGAATTATACTACACGGGTTGAAGACTAGACTGGACAAGGCAAAGGGAGCATGGGTGGATGAGCTCCCAAGTGTCTTATGGGCCTACAGAACGACGAGCAAAGTGTCAACAGGCGAAACACCATTCAATTTGGTATATGGCACTGAAGCCCTCATCCCGGTGGAAGTTGGAGCTGAGTCACCCAGACTAATCCCTTACATTGAAGAACGTAATTCTCAGGGACTAAGGGAAAACCTTGACCTGATACATGAGCTGAGAGACCAAGCAAAAATAAGACTGGCTGCTTACCAACAGAGAGTAGCTGCTTATTACAATGCACGGGTCAAGAACAAAGAGTTGCAAGAAGGGAACCTCGTATTGAGAAAGTCGGGAATTACGAACGCCCATAGGGAAGATGGAAAGCTCCGGGCTAATTGGAAAGGACCATACAGAATCAGAAAGATGGTCGGACCTAGCACTTGCACCTTAGAAACCTTGCAAGGAAAGAATCTCTCGAAGACTTGGAACGCCAACCATCTTAAGCTATATTGGCAGTAAAAATTGTAATTTTTGCTTTCTGATTGTTATTCTTGTCTTTATTTTCCCATCTATTGCTACATTACTTCATAGATGATATTATTTTTCTGATTCATGAATAAAGTCCAGCCAGTCATTTCCTATATTCTCTAACGCAACATGTGAGATAGATTATGTGCTACAGGAATTGAAATGATACAACAGCTGGCTACCAAATAAGTCCCTAAGCGAAAAATGCGCGAGATGGGCACAAATAAGACCTTAAGCGTGAAGAAGACGCGAGACGGGCACAAATAAGTCCCTAAGCGAAAAATGCGCGAGATGGGCACAAATAAGACCTTAAGCGTGAAGAAGACGCGAGACGGGCACAAATAAGTCCCTAAGCGAAAAATGCGCGAGATGGGCACAAATAAGACCTTAAGCGTGAAGAAGACGCGAGACGGGCACAAATAAGTCCCTAAGCGAAAAATGCGCGAGATGGGCACAAATAAGACCTTAAGCGTGAAGAAGACACGAGACGGGCACAAATAAGTCCCTAAGCGAAAAATGCGCGAGATGGGCACAAAAATGACCTTAAGCGTGAAGAAGACGCGAGACGGGCAAAATACCAGTCCTTGAACACGAAAAGTGCGTGCGATAGGTAAAAGTACAAACTATGTAACAAGTTACGAGGTACGTTACAAAATCTCCAAATTCATGTGTTGTAATAAGTCGACAAGTTATGGTTAACACTTTGGCTATTTTAGTCTTGATTATCCTTAAGCGAAAATAACGCGAGATATGAACAACGCTCGAGAAAAGTTCATTTTAAAGTCAAACACGGTTTCAAAAAAGAACTTGGGGAGCAACATGATAAAGTCAAACAATACAAGGTACTCTACTAATTTCAAATAAGCAAAAGAAACAATACAAGGTACTCTACTAATTTCAAATAAGCAAAAGAAAGAGCTACAGAATGAAATGATACTTTCCATTGAAAATGAATCTATACATTGGAGAACAAACAAAAAGTACATTGGAGTTAACAAACAAAACAAAAACTCTAATCTACGGCAATAACCGAATCAGCCGGCTGGGAAGACGCTACATCAGCACTTACGGCGCGAGAAGCTTGAGGCTCAGGAACTGGAGAAGTCAAAGAACCAGGATCCTGGGAAGACGAGGAAGCCACCCCGGAAGCAGGAACGTCACTTGAGGGCCCAACCACAACCGCAGAGTCTGGCACGGGATCAACGGCAGCAGAATCTGAAATTTGGAACTCGTCGCTGTCCAACCCCACCAGTGCCTCGATAGACTCAGGCTGATCGTCTGTGTCGATAGGCTCAGAGACGTCACGCACTGCCAGAGGCTCAGATCGATCAAATGCCTCGGAAGACTCAGGTGTATGTAGCGGCTGTCGAGGAGGCCACGGACCCTCAAGGTTGTCCAGATTATCTACGGCTCCTTCCGTTAAATAGGCCTCCGGACTTTGTGCGTCGGGCTCATACTTGGTCCAAGAAGGAGCATCGTAGTACTTAGCCTCCTCGGTGAAGAGCAATTCAGGGAAAGCCTCACTAGGCCGATGTTTCTCCAGCCAAGCGCGAGCCAAATAGAAACCATACTTAATAAATCCCGTCGAGAACGCCGCCTTCTGGTCAAAACAATGCTGAGACAAGCGGTATTCACGAACGGCCTCAATTCGGGCTTCTCTTTGACGATCCAATACATTGTGCAGCTCCTCAATAGCCTCATCTCGTTGCCTCTCCATGGCTCCCCGATCCTCGACGGCCTTGTTATAAGCATCTTGGTACCCTTGAAGTGAAGACACCTTCGCCTGCTCTTCTTGGAGCCTTAACTCAAGATCAGCATTCTTTCGCTCTAGGTCAGCGTTCCTTTTGTTTACCTCCTCCACCCTATTGACATAAGGACGAAGCTGGTTGACCTCGTTTGAAAGCTCCATCTTCTGATCCCGAAGCTCGCGAATCTCTTTGCTAGCTTGTTCTCTAAGAGCCCGGTGCCGAGCATTGACGGCTATAATCTATTGAGCTGACTGATGAGGCAAAAAACAAAAGTAACTCAGAGAATCTTTCAAACAAGAGAAATAGTTACCAAACAAATACGAAACTCTTACCTTCATAGCGAGATAGTCAGAGTTATCCTCCGCATCCGGAATGTTTGAAAAAAGCCCCGCCTCGTCACAGGGGAGAATGGTGCTCCAAGCCAGACGAGACGCTATCCCGACATCCTCGATGCTATCATTGTCGTTCACTCCGGGATAGGTCTGAAAATCGTCCCCACTGACGACGACCCCACTATCGATCAAATAGCGCCTTAAAGAAGGGTCTACCACCTTGGGCAAGACTGGTCTTGTAGGCATTGAGGCTTCAACAATCAGCCTCTTCCTGTATTTGCGCCTCGGCTGGCGAGGCGCCGACCTACCCTCAGCAACACGAGAGCCACCTTCTTGAGGGACTAGATCACTCCTTTGGGAATCGGAGCTCTCGCGATCGCCTGGACCTCGATCAGGGACAAGAGGCCTCTTCCGTTTGTTTCTCCCAGCCTCTTGTGTAGGACGGCTAGATTCACCAGTAGAGGGAGGAGGAGGTGTAGGAGCACGAGCCGGTCCAGATGGAGCTCCAACAGGCGACCGAGGAGGAGGAGCTATCGAAGCAGCAACACTAGCATCCCTCCTACGCATCAAATCTCGGAAGTTCATGCCTGCACAATATATAAAGAAAGGATTAGCTGACCAAGTAAAATATCACGCACATGAGTACAAAAAATAAATAAATAAAAAAGGATGGAAAACCTAGAAAACCACCAAAGTCCTCTAAACTATCCAGATTCGAATCCAACGGAAAATCAACGAAGGGGCTCCCAAAGGCGTCGGCTTGAGCCCACTCAGGGCCATCCCCTAAATAACCACTAGTACCCGCAGCGTCAGGGGACTCGTCCTCCGAATCTGAAGAGGACTCATCTACAAGGCGGCCCACGGGGGTAGATGTTTCAGCTACTGGGACCGAGGATGGCTGACTAGGGCCAGCATCAGATAAACGGGGAGTTGTAAGCAGGGTAGATGGGGCAGCAGAAGCTTCAAGAACAGTCCTGCTTACGCCCCAGCCAGCAGCGGCAATGTTTTCCGGGGTTAGAGTAGAAAATAAATTACGCTCCCCGGTAGAACAGATTCGCCGAATAGTCTAGCCAAATTGGTCTTTTAAAATTTCTGTCCTAAACCTATCCGAACGCTGTGAGTGATCAGAAGCATCACGATTCCATCTAGAGCGAATTCGCAGATTGCTTGGAATCTCGACAATGACCCACTCGCTCTCAAAACCGCGCAGTTTATTGGGGAGATCCGAGAAGATTTTATTGTTAGGAAACTCCCCGACTGTTAACCGTTGAAAAGAGAACGTTATCAACCCTTTCAGCCTACGAACTCTGAAGAAGGCGCTTAAGAGAGGAATAGTGGGAATGATACCTAGGTGATGACATACTACGGAAAAAGCTACCAGCTGAGCCCACGCATGTGGGTGAAGCTGACACGGGACAATGTCTTTGTATCTAAGAAATGCTTCACCAAACTCCGGAAGAGGGAAGCCAAAACCGAAAGACAAAGAAGCCTTATGGACAGCTACGCCACTTCTAACCAAGGCAGGTGTGACCTCCCCTTGCACTGGAAGCCTATAGCCATAACCCGAGGGAAGAGGGAAACGCGTCCTAATGTCCTCTAAGTCAGCACTTGTCAAAGTGCACACAAGACCACCCATTTTAAGTGTTTTACCTGGGCGTAGCGAAGACATGGCAAAAAACTACCCGGCGACAGAGTAATGGCGACAGACCCTTTGGGCGACAGACCTGCTGAAGCGACAGACCTTTTGGCGACTGACCTGATTTCTAATAGACTAGCGGAAGACCTAAAACTCTATGCGGAAGACCACGATACCAGCGGGAGACCTAAATCTAAGTTGCGAAAGGCAATAAACATGCGGTAGATGTAAACTTACTGTTTCTGAGGTAAGCGAGAGACTGCTGGGGGAGAGCGACAGGTTCTTTTGGTGACAGACTCTTTTTTTGGCGAGGGGACTGCAAATGGGCAACAGACGGCTGCTCAGAGGTTTTCGTGGGGTCTCTCGTCTGGTCCCAGCGGTTTATATAGCCGCGACAGGGAATGCCAAACGTCGCGACTGATCACGTCCCTCGAGAAATAGACCTTTTTTCACCTGCAAAAAATACACAAAAAGCAAAGAGAACTAGTCACGGTGGGTTAAGGCCCAAAAACACCTATTTATACTCTCTTGGTTGGAGAAATCCAACAAGAGAGTGGGGAGCAATTGATATGACAAAGTCTACCCGTGTTTGGGCCAGGCCCAATGTTGTGAGAAACTACCACGCGGCAAGAACTCACTGGTCCATGTGGCCTTCGGCGACAGATGGTAAACGCATCACACCTGTCGCTGGGCGACAGACTCGGTTGTGCCCACGTGGCCCTCGGCGACAGATGGTAAACGCATCACATCTGTCGCTGGCGCGACAGACTCGGTTGTGCCCACGTGGCCTTCGGCGACAGAAGTAGAGGTGCGCGATCACACCTGTCGCCTGCGACAGACTCAAAGTCTGTCGCCTGCAATCACAACGCGACACGTGGCACACATCTTCGGCTCCTGCTAGCGACAGATCCCTGACGTCACAATGTTTCGCGTGGTATGAGTCTCTCGCCGGCGACAGGCTCAGGAAGCTCCCGATCTTCAAGGAACTTGTGTTATATTGGGACACAAACTCTCAGCAAGATAAGGGACTTATCCTTAAACAATTAACCTAGATTGTTGACCTATAAATAGGTCCCTAGGTACAATCTTATTCTCTAATTTTTGACTACTGGCTTTTACGCTTCCCAATATTGAAGAACTTTTTGCTGACTTAAGCATCGGAGGATCTACGCAGGGAATCACCCCTGCGTCCTTCTGACTTTTCTTATTTTACAGAAGCTTCTTGGACACACGTGGAGACTTAGTACGAACATCGACGTCAGCGTATCTTTATTGTTGTTTTGTGCAACAACAATATAGAAACGCCTTTTAGTGTTAATATTGGTAGCTACGTGCTATTTATTATTAACTTAGGATAAGCTAAAAATTCATTTATCTAAAAGAGGCCGCTGATAACCTTCTAAAGAAAAGAACATCATTGGATATACATGGTGTTATGATTGGATCATTGTTTCCCGATAATAAAATATTGAGCCAACAACCTCTTGACTTAGTAGTTAAGAATGAGTTGTGGCATATTATAAGTCTTGAGTTCGAATCCAAGCACCCTTTCTCCAGTTATTTAATATTCTTCTTGTAAAAAAAAATAATAAAATATTGAAAATAAATTGGCATTTAGATGCAAGCATGAAGCGGTATGATATTACCAACAACCTCTTGATAGAGTAATTAAAAAATAATTATGACATATTATAAGATTTGAATTCGAATTCAAACAACTTTACATTTATCTCCAATTATATAATTCACTAGTAGCCAGAAAAAAGAAACACTATGATATTGATGTAGTGAAGATATATATATATATATATATATATATATATATATATATATATTAATTGTACAACTGCTTGAAATCTTTTCTTTCTCCGAAAAAGAAAAGAAAATACGCCTTATATAAAGACAATATATGGCATCGCAATATTTGTTAATCCTTGAAAAAGCATGTACAGGGCACCGAAACAGAAATAATTAAAGTTTGAAGAGAAGAGATGGTGATTTATTTTTGGTTTGAGGGCTTGAGTAGCCTGAGGCTCATTCATTGGGCCTTGCTTTCATCTCGAACAGGCTGTCCCTCTGCGTCTGGGCCTCAAGTCTGTTATCTGTAGGGGAACACCGAACACCAATACCGACAGTAACTGACTTGAAAAGAATCGGAGTTACCGGACTCACCGCCTAAACACCTCAGATGGGGAAGAGAAGAGGGACTGTATATTCTCCAAAACCATATAAATCGGACCATCCCATCCCCATCGCTGCCGTTACTCCTCTTGCTAATCTATCGCTCACCTCTGTAAGTTTTCCATCCTACGCTATTTTTCATTCCAACAACACTCATGTCTAATTGATTACTGGGGTTACAGGTGCTGTTGCATGATTGGTGGCTGGACACGGCGCAGCCCAGGGGTTTAGCTGTGGGAGGCTTTGAATGCAGAGGGTAGCTCTACCTCTATCTTTAACTCACCTTTAATTTTCTTTTCTTGACAGAAATCGAAAGAATCTGTTTTCTTTTTGAAGCACGATTGATTCCCAGTAATTAATTAACTGGAATTAGTCAGAGGCCTCCCCAAACTCTGACGTAATATTAGGATCAGACAGTCCTTATTTTTTAGTTTTGATGAATGGATTAGCTTTTTCTTGCTTTGGTGGTTTTAGTATTACTGGGTTATGGATAAACAGGAGACAAGGACGAAGAGTGTTGTGTTCTGCAGCCATTGCCAAAAGACACGACGCCACCACTCTTGAGACTGTGGATGGCATCACAATTTCTATCAGCGGCTTCATCAATACCTCTCGGACGCTTCAAAATGGCTTTCCACCTCAGGTATCGAATTAAGGTCCTTCCTTCTATCCCTGCATATTTGCCAAGAATATCACCATACCCCTAATATTGTCTTCTTTAAACCGTGCCTTGCTGCCTTGTCAATTCCAAATGTATCTTAGTACTTTAACTTATTCATGAATAGAATAACAACAGTACAACTACAAAGTATAACTTGGGATATGCTTCCTGTTGGAGTCACAATGCAACCACTGTCATTTTTGTCGTGCACATTTCTGACTCCTCGCATTTTGCAAGTATTGGAGCTAAAATTTCTGGTTTAATCTGTGAAGGTTTGCAGTCATTTCCTCTGTGGATTTCCATATGATTGGGTGGAATATGCTTCCCAGTGTTCTAATGAAGAATCTGTTAGTACAAGAATTGCTGATCTGCCAGCTTCTTTAGACAATCTCCCTGCTACTAGGGTACGTGATCTTCTAATGTTCTCTGCTGGAGATTCTCAAAACTCTATTCTAAAGAGAAATATTTTTGATCACGTGCTGGAAAAACTCAGTACCCATGCTTCTCAAAATGCAACAGTTTCAGTTGATTCAAACATGGGAAACAAACATCCAAATCATTGTCTTTATTCTGCTGATGATGACAATTCGAATTGTCGTAAGAAGGTTAAGGTTGATCAGAATCATATAGATGAAAATAGCTTCTCATATTCAAGGATTAAAAGAACAGTGGAATCTCAGAATGAGGTTCAGTCTAGGATGAGTGCAAGCATCCTTGCCCCAACTGCAGGCGTTACCACCAGAAGCATGACAAGGTTGAAGTATCTTACAGAAAAGCAGGAGGGACTTTCATCTAATTGTTCTCCACAGCACAGAAAAGGTGTTCAACTTTCATCACCAGAGGCCAAGGAAAACCATTATGGAGAAAATCAAGAACAGAAGCAGGTTAAGAATCTGTCAGCCAAACCCTTCATCATATCTGAAAATAATCCTCAGCTTTCAGCATCAGAGCCTTGCACAGTGCCTCCAAGGAAGATTGGAACTAGAAGTGCTTTAAGAGGGAGTCGTGCAAGAACATTATCAAAGGCAGAAAACTGATTTTGTTCATCTTTCATTACCAGAGGCCAGTGAAATCCAGTCTGGACTAGAGAATAAGCAGCCTGAGGATCTTCAGCCACATCCTTAGATTTCTTTGTGCCGAAAAATAGTGCTCAACTTTCAACACCAAAGCTGTGGAAGCGACCTAGGAAGATTGGAACTAGAAGTGCATTAACAGGGAGGTGGTCAACGACATAGGCAGACAACAGGTAAAGAGGGAATTCCTGACAAATCAGCTATAGAGAAGATGCAGAGATAAAACTGCTATCTGTGGCCAATCTTCTTAGTAAGCTGCATTGATGAGCTTATGAATCAGAATTGATAGCCTGCAAAAAACTACAACTGATTAATCACCTTCCCAATTCAGTTAATATTGGACGGCTATGCAAAGCTTATTTAGAGTTTATTATGTAGTTTACTTGTGTTTATCCCATAAAACTTGTGGCTTGCCAAAGATCACTTGTCATTTCTGTGACTGAGCTTTTCTGAAAAATGACAATTTACTCTTCTTCCAGACCTAGCCTCTGTGGAGAAAATAATTGGTCGCAACATTATGTTATGCGGAAGGGCACAGTTGCTATGGATGTGCCAAGGTGTAGCATTGTTCACACTTCACAGGAATGCAAGTTTGAGGGCATGCTGTAGGTGTTCCCAGGAGCCACGAGAGTTTTGCGCTGAGTGTGAGGTTGAGGCATATTGAAGCCTTGAAGGTGCATATGTTAATGTAATGTATTATTCAAACTGCATACAACAATAAAAAAAAAAAAAAGATTACAAACGGGCACTGCTCAATGCCTAGGGTCTTCAACTTCAACTGTGTATAATTTTAGGAATTCACAAACAACTATGAACCATTTTCAAATTAATGGAAACGGGCTAATCTGTTGGTTGGAAGGTCACTTCAAACGAAATTTTACACATTTGACCATCTTTTCTTCCTCTCCTAATTATTCCCACCACCGCACTGTACTAAATCAACCTGTTTTTCTAACAACAAAAATTTTCTACTCACCTGCTCCACCTTCAAAAGTTTCTCTAATCCTCAAGCCACCATCTCCATGTCAGGATGTGAAGTAAATTAAACACGAACACTGAACAAGTATATGAGTTAGCAATCATCAAGTAAACCCCACAAATGGCAATTCTTAAAAATTCAAGAAAAACGTTGCCATAACCATCAACGTTAATGCTATTTTTAAAAAATAAAAAAAAAATAAGAAATTGCCAAAAAAATTCTAAACTCGATACAGCAAGTTAGCAACTTCTGAAAAAAAAAAAAAAACCCTGCATACAGAACACTCTTCAGGAGGAAAGATCCAGTGTACATGACATCTCTTCGAAAATTCCAACATTGCTTTAATATAAACACCAAGCATTTCAAAAGACTGCAAACAGAAGGCATCACAAAGATCAAGAATCAAACAAAGTAGCCAAAAGGGTAAAATCATGCTTCTTTAAATTTATATACACAGGAGAAGATAGGAGGTGGGGGCTTGGCAACCTGCAGCAAGTTATAATAACTGTATTAAAATTTGTTATTAAAACTGATAACTGAAGCTCAATTAAATTTCCCAAGACCTGGGGCCAAGAACTCAGATAACAGATTATACAAAACATAGCTTTCTGGAAAACAGAACATCAATGATCTATCGGAACAGCTGCATATGTTAACCAATAAATTTCAACAACAAAGTTGCTAATGCTTCTTATTCTCTGTTGATGAGATGATCCAGGCAATCTGAATGGTTTCCCTAGGAGCACTCAGCTTCTATATTATTCTTGATACTCAATATAAATTTGTATGAAAAATAGGAAGCGAATTATCATTTTGTCTGTGCAAAAGCTAGCTCACGTAAAAAATAACCCAAGCCTGAAAAAAACAAAAACGCGTGTGCATCAACACAAGCATATACCATTCCGTGGCAGCACAGATGTTGTCAAGTCCAATATTTTCATCTAGCCCAGAAAGGAATTGCCGAGCATCTTCACCATCAATCCGAACAAAGTTAGAGTACTAGGTGTCCTGCAAAGTTTTTAAGCATGTTACAGGTTTACTGAAAGTGTAGCAGAACAAAAACATCCAAGTCATGCGAAACATTCAAGGAAGTTAGAAGAGCAAAGTCTTATACATAAAAACAACTGCAAGAACGTGAAAGTGTCCAGCTTTTGCAAAATAAAACTCCATACCTGCAGCAGAAATTTAAAACAAATTCAACAGATGCATGATAGAATGAATCCCGTGTGTATGTTGTATCAATGGAGACTCGTATACCAGATGTCCTGCATATTTGCCGCAGCTGCTCTCACATACAGGCAAAAACAAAGGACACACACATAGTTCAAGGATCAGCTAATCCAGAAAAGGAAGTGAAATTGCAGCAGAGCATTAAATCTATTATAAGTACTTCGGGATTTTTATCTAAGGTCAAGAGAACACTAATATCTCCCATTCTAACTCATAAAAATGAAATAGTCACAAGATACAGGGTATAATGAAGTAAGCACACATTATGCTGAATAAAACACAATTAATGATCGTAATTTTGCGTGCATATTAATATCATAGAAAGTAGTGCGAGAGTAGCAAGGAATTTAGTATTCCAACCCCCTATAACTCAGGTAACTATTCTACATTACATAATAAAACCTCATAAGGAATCCTGATTATGTTCAAAATGAAGTGAGATGAAATTTTCCAGTCTATAATACAGTAAGAAGTGATATGCATGAATGTGAGAAACAAATTAATAGGTTAAGCATGCACTGACTTGAATTATATCCTCCTCAGTAATGTCTTTTCCACCCAATCTATTGTCCATGATTGCTGGAAATGATGTCGATAAGTTGCATTTGAAGATGTTAAGCATGAGGGTCTACAACAAGTAGAGAAGTATGAGGAAAAAAAAAAAGAAACAATTATTAGCTGCAACCCAAGGTGATGGGGGCCAATGTTCTTTCATAATACTGAATTGCAACTAAATATTGTGCAAATAAATACGAATTAGAATTTGTTTTAGTAACAAACAATCGACCTATGATCAATCCGGTAATACTCGGAATTGAAGACAGAACCCCCTTTAGGCACTGAATCCAGTTGAGGCCACCAATTTGGCAGCTTGGCAACCTGGAGGCGTGTATAATTGGTGTTATTGGAAGGAGGCAGAGCCGTGGATAAGGACTTAATAACCAAAGCCCTGAAATCCCATTTTGTACCTGCAATCACCTCTCTTCCTCCAAGACTCCGGTCACTGGGAACAATACCTTGAAAGCCAATCCCAGCTTGAAAGCAAAAGTAATGTGGATTGAGGAAGCACAAGTGAGGAAAGCAGCACGAAATTGAAGGGTGGAATTGCCGCAGGCGAGCTGAATGGTGCAAGTTTGAGTATCGAGTTTTGGAGGTCCTCGAAAGCGTGGGTGGAGGAGGAGAGGGGATGAAATTTGGTCAATTTGACACTCTGGTCATCAGGGGAGAAATCGTATTCGATGGACCCTAAGGCCAGGGCTAAGGTTGTGGTTGCCGTCGTTAGCGTTCCTGGGGAACTGGGAGTTTGTTTCATGTTTGATGCGGCCAAACAGAAACAGGGGAGGAAGAGACGGAAATGGGAAGGGAAACGCACTTCATCTAATCTTACGACGAAGGACTGAGCAACAACACTCAGACTTCACTTAAAACTGTCAGAAGAGGAGCCCACTGTTTTGTCTGTACTTCCCACTTCTAGTTTGGTGGATTGGACTTCTGTCTCTTTCTTTTAATATTTAAGTTTGTTGTTACGAAATTGAATTCATGAGAGAAATCAAAACATTTATATTTAAGAAGACAGGTTCCTCCAAAATAATGATGTCCTTGCTTGGTTCATTGCTCTCAAAAGTCAAAATCAAATTACAACCAAATAGCCGGTATCAATATTCTGCCTCCGGAATGAAACCATACCTTTTTCCCCTTCTCATTTTACGGTCCCACATCAACATAAACGGAAATTTTAATCCTACAAAAATCAACTTTATAGAAAAAAAAAATCATTTTTTGGCAAAATTTAAAAAATAATGATAGTAATAATAAATTGTTCTCAATACCTTATGGTCTGTCTGAGTCAGATACTAAAGAATACAAAATAACGCTAATAACAACACATCATATTTTTATTTGGAGGGAAGGCATGAAATTGAATTAGGAGGGAGGGGCTTAGCACCAAAGCCATCTGCGCTGCACTGCTCTTCTCGATCTGCTATCTGGCATCCGGCAACAACTTATGGATGGCTCCAGCATCTGACCCAAAGAAAAATTAGAATAACAGATAACCTCTTTCAAGGTTTTATTCCATTAAATGTTCCCAAAACTGGTTTGTCTCTGCCACTTCCACCATCTCCAGCCAAACGAATTCCTTCTAACAAATTTCCTGCGTCATTCATTGAGCAGCAGTAAAACATATTAATAAATGAAAGAATTCTCAAACCAAGTATGACAAGTTAAGGATGACACATCCCACATATGAGATACAGTTAGACTTTGCGCAATCCAATTAGAAATATCAACCATAATTAATACAAGACTTTCCATTTATTCATTCTGCTCTGAGTTAAACTTGAATCCCTTATTTCCTTGATTGATAATCTACCAAGTGATACAAGTTTGGTCCAGGCCACAGTTTCAAGATAGAAAGCTCTCTCATAAAAGGAAATCAGAGAAGTACTTAATGCAAAATGAGCAACCACAATTCACAATGATAACAATCTACTTCTTTTCTAAGTAACTTATGAACCAATAAAAAAAACAAAGGATACATTTCAAAATTAAGAAACCCTTACAAAAAGAAGGCCTCACTTACTCCAAGTAACTTCAAGTGGGAAGAAGTGGTTGTCTCTCATCAGGTCCAACATGATGACTAGCCTGGAAAGAGACAAATTAAAAACATTAAGTTGGAGTGCAACAGACAAAAGACCCTCTCTAAGAGAAAGATAACCACTTTCAAAGAAAATTCATACCTCTTCGTTTGCTCCGGCTGCTATATTAATAAAAGATTCTTTGGACCTGAAATATATATATATATATATATATATATTGGAGAAATAAAAATGGAACTTGTAACTGTAATTTAAGAGCTAACATCATTAAGACATTTTTCCGTATATAATTCTACAGATAAAAATGTTTTAATCAGGTTCCCCTGCAAAGTTATAGTTAGAATACTGCTAAGGCAGATAGAGTCATTATCCCTTCAGCATTCATCTGAAGCAGGAATAGCCTAACTTATACCATCAATGAAAGGTAAAGGCAAATGTCTAAAACAGAAAAAAAAAAAAAGGGGGGGGGGGGGGGGGGGGGGGGTGAAGAAGGAACAACTTGAAGCAATAGCACAATTAATATAAAAAATTCATCTAAAAATATTTGTAATGAAAATGGAAAAGAAGGGTATATTTATATACCTGTGGTTGTCCTGATAATCTGCCAGTTCAAGCTTCCCGTTTTGTTGTTCATCTTTGACTTTGGAAAGAGGTGAAAAGAACTATAGGGAAAAGTAAAAGATCAGAATATCTCACAAACAAAAGGTAAGCAAGCAGAATTCCCAAATTTTTAATACTAAGTTAGGCATCAATAAGGCAGCATCCTCACTAATTACCTGGTGCATTGAGATGAACACAATAGAAATTCCTAGGATGAAGTTCATGGTCAAAGTATGGCCAAATAGTACAGCAGATGCTATGCCAGTAAAGATTGTAGCAACGGTTGAAGAATACTTCTTCAGAATTGTATCTGAATACACAGAACAATGAGTTGAAGACAACAATTTAAATGTCTGGAAAACAAAAACTGGCAGGATGCTTAATTCAAGCTATCTTTTAGTAAAATCTAATTCTATATGAGCTTAGAAAAGTCTATGAAAATAAATGAAGTTAAATAAGTTATTAGTGTATTACCTGCATATTTGAAAAAAAAAGAGGATAAAATTCCCTGGGCTGCATTGTTACATATAAGAAGCATGGTAGCTTTTGAATGTCCTTGTAGGATATCAAAGCTACTAGGACCTGAAACAATCCAAATGAGAACATCAGAATATCAGATACACAAATGAAGATTTCAAACTGGCTTAGGAGTTGCTTATTCGACAACAATTGCTGGAGAAATAACTGATAAAATTTCTACCATGAGTAACTATTTTCAAGCAGAAAGCTTGTTCAAAATTAAAGTTCTTATAGAAGAATTTGAAGAAAGCAAACAAGACCAAAACCAAAAGTGATTTATATTTATAGCCACTAGCTTTTTGCATATGCACTTAACTAGCTTTACAGAATTGAATATCATAATATTTTAACATACCTTTGACAACAGCAGTTCCCAGTATTGCCAGAAAATTAAATATAGCACCATACCCATACAAAAATAAGTTCTGCAAACCAAACAAGAGAAACAATTTTAGATGACAACAATATAAAGTAATTCTTTGGCCTTTCTTTAGAAACCAGGCCAAAGAGCAAAATTCCAGAGCAGCCATTCAGAACTCCTTTGATGACCATGTTAGATGGCTGCACATATCACTGGTTATAGTAAAGAGAAATCCTCTTCGGTAGTTTTCCCAGATGATCAAATTCTAAATATCTGATCATCAAGATACACTAAAAACTTTAAGAAAAGAAACTAAGCTCTTGTAGACATAGCAGGTACAATTGCTGCAATAATAACTACAATTCTAACATCAAACCAATGACTGTGACTCCCTTTAAAACTAACACAACATAGTTCTAAAAGAATTTATAGGAACAGAAAACAAGTTACCAATGCTACATTCTAAAATACCTGAAGGTAGATGCTTGTCTCGTACTGGCTTTTCAGAGCGTACTCATTGTAGACAGAGGCCAAAGATGGAACAGTTACCTGAACATTTCCAATGTTAAGCTTTGCAGCATGAATAAAAACAAATAAAGGGGAAAAAATAAAGATACAAAAGAATGATGAACACAAAAGCAAGTTCTGTCAAACTTGATTGCATGGCCTACACCTAAAAGAAGACATCACCAAATATAAATCACAAATACTCAAAGTACTTACAAAGATCAACGTGTAGACGTAAGCACCAGTTGTAACAGGAAGGCCCAATGCTGTAGTACCCTCAGGCAAAGAACGCAGCTGATTTACACTAATCCCAATGAGCAACAAAGCAAGCGCTTCCCACTGAAAAATAAACACAAATTAGCTACACACCTATCATGTAGCAAAGAAGCCATTGATAACACACAAAACCAAGAATCAGATGTGCACTTAGTGCATAAAAATCATTGTATTGACATGCGCTTTCTTCTAATTGAATTCCTTTTAAGCAGTTGATAAGTTTCAAATCTAACCTGTATCACAGAAAATCTGCGTCTCATTATCATCTTCAGCAAAACAGCAATCACCAAAACCTGCATGTTCATCAAGCAGATATAGAGAGTTTTACAAGGAGAACATGCAATTATTTATAAGAAAAAACTATTTCTAATATCTCAGAGGAATGGAACAAAAATTTTATCCAAGTGGCACTACACAAGAAAGTACCAGTATAATTGAATCGGCAATAATGTTGAGGCTAATTAGAGGCAATAAATAATGAGAACTTGTTGAAAATTAGCTTGTCAAAATTTCAACCAAGCTCTCCGTATCCAAATACCATACACTCAGAAAAGGAGAAGCAGAAAAGAGATATAAGTAAGGTATAAACTACCGAGCAAATTGTAACCCCAATTAGACTCTCATCAGGAATGAAAGTATGACTGCTGAGAAGAACAAAATGTCTGATTGAGCAATAAACTAGCCAGACAATGTTTGCATCAGTGAATGATGGTACTATATAATTACCCATCAGCGTTAAAGCCTCAAACCATAAGATAAAGAAAAGTTCTAGGAGCTAATTGAAGATAATAGCTCCCAATAAGAACCAAGGTTTAATAGATTATTACAAACAAAAATTACCTTGAGGTTGCTCAGCATCTTCACAGTTGCAGGATTGAAATAAAGCTGCCAATAAGCAATCGACACTAATTAGTTATGACTTATGACTGTTATCGTGCTTAAAACAAGCCCAAGAAGGAAGACAATGCCAGTCGGTATATATATAATTAAAAACACAGGTTGTCACAATACTACCCAAGAGCATTAATATAAAGCTAAGAGGAACCATTTAAAGAAAAATACCTGCATGATGAACTTCAGATAGTTATTGATGGCATAAAGAAGTGCTGGAACAGCAAGAAGAACATTGTTCCGAGCTGCCTGCAAGAAATGATGCTTATTGCCAGGGTTGTACTATGAAAATGAATCATTTCAAAATTACAACTTTTTGCGCCCAGAAAAATAAAACATTATCAGTATTTAATAGACATGATTCAGGTGCAACATAATAGGTGAACTAAGCTATTGGTACACTTTTAAAAAATTACAACTTATACTACCAATCCAACTGAAGTATAAATCCAGGATGTCATTAACAAATTTTTACCTGCATGAATGTGGAAATTGACAGAAGGGGCTTTTCGCCAACTTTCTGATGTCTAGCCTGTAAACATGTAAAAATTGTTTTAATGTGGTCTAAAAAGTTCATTTATGTCTACATCCAAATATCCCCAACCCCCTCCCCCCAAAACCACAAAAAAAAAAAAAAAAAGTCAGCGCACATACAAGATGCACACAAACACCCAGAGTCTACTTCTCAAAAAATTGCTTCAACATCAAATAAAAATAGTTGCACATGATAGAACAATACAAAGTTCAACAAACATTTGTTCAAAGTAATGAAAATCTTGTCCTTAAGGGCATGGCCATTTCACCTCATAAAGCTCAGTCTCGATATAACCAATCAGAGGTTGAATCAAAGAAAGAAAATCAAGTTAAGCAATGAAGAAATAATTTAAATGTACCTGTAAAATAAGCATAATAACTGCAAATAGAACCTTTGCAACCTCCGTCAAAAAGTTAACACTAATGGGGCTAAACATGAAGCGCCCATCTACCTTTGACATATAAACCAAAATAGGCTGGCAGAAAAAGAAAAGATAATATCGAACATGTAAGAATAGTGGTAGCAACAAATTGAGGAAACAATTGGGGGCAAAAACAAATAGGTATGATTGTAACAAAATGTAAAAATAAAAAAATAAAAAAAAAGGCGGAGAATTGATGGTGAATTACCTGGAAACCGACCAGAACACAATCGCCAACAACCAAAAAGACATTAAGGGCACGTTGCTTCGAGGATACCCTACTTTTGTGGCGGTCATAAGCCCTAGAGACACTTCTGGTAGTTGGGGAAACCAACTTTGAATGGCAGACACTGCATTCTATCATCACGTTTTTTGTTGGTTTGCCCCAAAACTATACCGACTACACAAAATAAAACCAGGAAACGAAGAACACTAAGGCAGGTTGAAGAAATTTAGTTACTGAAACATCAAATACTATGCAAAAGTTCGGTCATAATATAAAATCCTACCAAATAGCATAGCTAACTATGGCGTCGATATAGTAGCTTATTCGGATCGTCGTAAGCATAATCAATTTTGCTAAAAAAAAAAAACTCATTCGATATAGTAGCTTATTCGGATTGTCAAAAAAATCAATACGATAACGGCGGATCTACGCTCAATAATCAGTAGTTGGATTCTAATAATCCAACAAGCAGCTTTAAACGATTGAAGCAAAAAAACAATGTAGTGAAATAACTCAAAATTCAGATCCTGCCATAACAAACTAAACTCAAGATTAACTGCTTGTTTTTTACGGTAAAAGGTAAGCAATTTATGAATAAATAATTAAATTAGGAAGTAGGAAACATAATTAAATCGCAAAGAAATCAGATCAGATCTTGGCACTTGACAGCAGAAATGACGCTTAAAAAGAAGAAATAAAATTAAAAAAACTAAGCTAACCTAATTAGTGAGTGTTGTAACAAGGCATCTCCATAAGAGCTCGAAATTACGCTGCCAGATCCGTAATCCTATGCTTGCCTCTATGAGATTGAGATTTCTATGTATCGGATATGGAAGAGGAACAAAATTGAATCAGAAACAATCCTTGGCAATTGAAATCCCAAAAGAAACAATGCTTAGAAGATGCGATCATGAGGCAAGAATATGCAGAGAGAGAAATAAAATAACAAAATAATATTCCTCCCGAAACAGGCTTATTCTTGCTTTGAATGCACAACACGGTATTTGGAGCGAGGAAAAGGACGCTGTCACTCACACGACAGATTCAGTTTCGCTCACCAATTCTCTTGCTCTTCTTTTCTTTCGCTAATAAAATATTTAAATTTAAATTTGCGCTCACTATTTTTTAAGTAAATGTGTATCAAAACAAATAATATTTTAATGTGTGATAAAAAAATATTTTAATGAAAAAATGATAAAGTTATTATTTAATCTTTTCTCTAATTTTTTTTCTTGGTTTATGGATCGTGGTCGAATTATCTTTTTTTTTCTCTTTTTAATATAAAATTAAAGAAGAAAGCTTCACGTAACTATTATTAATTAAGTGCATATTTGATCTAATTTATGAAAGAGCTTATCTACTTTATAAGCAGAAATTAGGTATTTGACTTTCAAATTTTAAAAAATTTTAGCTTATACGAGAAGCAAATTTGAGCTTTTTGATAAACCTATAAATTGAAGCTTTTCCAAAAAGTGCTACTATTAATACTATATATTTAGTAAAATTTTTACATTTTCACTTTGTTTTTCAGTAATTTACAAAATTACAAAAGAAGATTCATATTATTTTACAATAATTTATTTATTTTGTCCCATCTTTATATTTATTTCATTTGTTTAATTTTAATTAACAAAAAATTTTATTTAATTTTATTTTTTTTCACTTAAAAACTTTTGATTTAATTTAATAAAGTTTATTATTTTATTTTTTTCATTTATCAAAAATATATAAAAATTCTAGTAAATAGTTTTCAACATTCTACAATACTTTTATATTAAGCTTGCCAAACACTAATTTAATTTTTTTTAATAGTATTTTTAAAAAAATTTTGCTCAAATAGTACTTTTTACAATAGTTCCATCTAGATCAAATAGATTATAAATAAAATTCACCTTCCAATAAAAAAAAAAGTGAACGGCTGGTGGGCTGGGATGCGCTGGGCTTTGATTCAATGAACTGATGAAGGAATATTCCGACTACAATACAATTAATAATAACCTAAGCAAAGCCGCTCCGTTCAATAGTTATTTATTCATCAGATCACTGCTCACCCCTTAAATAAGTCTCAGCATATCTCGAGAGAATATTGTCTCAGCACATCTCCAGTTTAAATTTATAAATAAAAAATAAAAAAAAAATCGATGAGTTTTTTTGTTTTGTCTTTCAGTCAAGATGTCCTCAAACTAGCTTACGTGTATCTCAAAACTTATCTCTCGTTGAAGGATTTTAAAGGTGCTCCTCTCACATAGACCCGGTGCATTAAAAAAAATTACTTTTTTTAGATATTAACTTTAAGACTTGAACCTTAATCAGTTAAAACTAATTTACAAGATAATACTTATTTATCAATAAATTCAACCATGAAGATTGGTAAATGAGTAGTTGATTGGATGCAGTAGGTTTTTGCTCACAAGTTGCTGATTGTCATATGACATATACAAAAGCTTACTTGTTTTTTTTTTTTAATTTACAATACAATTTTGTTCAAAAAATATTATGGTTTATATATATAGGGTTTATATATGATGCATTGATACATTATCGATGCATCAAAAGGTTGATACCTCATCAATATACAAATTAAAAAAAAGTCAAGCCCTTAAAAATAATACAAATAAATTTTTTTAATGTGCTAATAAAGGTTTATTGATGAGATGTCAACTCTTTATGCAGTGACAATGTATAGAGAATATACACTATCAGTACATCATATATATACAATACATTAATAGTGTATTAGATGCTATACACTATTATCGCATCAGAGGTTAACACATTATTAATAAATAAAATAAAAATATACTAAACCTTATAAATAAATATATATAAATTTTTATCAATTTGCTCATATACTCGACATATTTCCATTTTCTAATTTGTTCATTAATTAGGTATCAATCTCTGGTATGATAATAGTATATAGCATCTATACACAGTCAATCCCTCGTATGTAAACATTGTTACTGTTGCGATGCATAAACTAATTTTATTTATTTAATATAAATACATATTAATATATTTTAAAATTAAACAAATATAAAACATCTATTTTTAAAAGTCAAGTAACTTTATTAGGTGTTTTAAAGTATTTAGGTATAACATACACCCACACACACACTAGGATGGAAACCTTGCTACGCACGGATAATTTTTTTCTCAAATAAAATTATAAATAGTATTTATTAAAAATAATAAATAAATATAATTATTTTAAAAATATTAATTTTTTAAATGAAAATGATAATATTTAATTTGTCAATTATACATCTTATTTATTTATTATTCTTATTTTTTCAAAAAATAAAATAAAATAAAATTCTCTCACAATTAAATAGATCAAAATAAAAAAAGCTTATAAATATTTAAAATTTTATTGAGTTTGACCCAACTTTGCTAGTATCAAGATAAATTCAAATTAGACTAATACTTTATCTCTTCTTTCTTCCTTTTTATTTTTCCTAGTATTTAAGTGTTTAGTATTAAAATTATTTATTTATTAGTTTATTTTCTCTTTTACAACATTCAATTTTCATAATTAATGAAAATTTTTTGAATTTGATTTGTAGATTTATTTTTATAATTTTTTTTTGTTTTCATCTCTGTTTAATTTTTAAAAAATGATCTTTGAAATTTTTTTGCTTCATTTTATAATTTTATCATTTTTTAAATTTTTATATTATTTGTAATATTTATTAGATTTTTATAGTTTTTGTAATTTTTAAATTTTGAGATTATACAAATAAATTAATATTTTATTAATTAAAAAACTAATTTATATTTTATTAACTAAAAACTAATATTTCATTGTTTAAAAAATAAAACTAATGAGGTATTAATATTTTATTTAATTAATAAATTAATATTTTATTAATTAAAAACTAATATTTATTATTTTAAAAATTAAAACTAATGAGGTATTAAAACAAATATTTTAATAACTTAATATTTTATTAATTAAAAATTTAAAACTAATGAGGTATTAATTAAAACAAATTAATAAATTAAAACCTTGTTTTATGATTTTCCCTTAAAAAGAAAAAAGAAAAAACATGTGGCATGCAAAAGGAAGCTTAGGAGACAAATAAATATATATACACTAGATTTTAACCCTCGCTTTGTTGCGGTTTTGTTATTATCAAATAAAAAAAAATTATTTTATTATTATTTTGAAAATTAAAATTATTGTTGTTAAACGATTATGTGTTATATTTAGATTTTTTAATAACAAGATTGGATCCAATATAAATTAAAAAATGTAAAATAAAAATAGATTAGATGGTTATTGAAAAAAGCTAAAAAGTTAAAAATAAGTTAGAGGGCATACCTGCATAACTATAAATCATTCTGAAATAAATAATCATTAATTGAAACAATTATTTTTTATTTTCTTGTTTTATTTTTATCAATTTTGAATTTTAAATTTTAATTAATGTAATTATTAATTTTTTCTATTTGTTAATTTTTTCTAAGTTTAAATGAGCGTACCATGTTCAAATTTCTTGTCATGCAATAATATCTTATTAGATATAGATAAAAAAAACTAAAAATAAATAGATATTAGAGTGTTAATTTTTTTATTTAAAAATTACTCTCACAAAAATGGTTGTCACGTTAAAAAATTTTTCCAGTAATAATATCCAAAAGAATATAATTTAATAAATAAAAACATATTAGAGGGTTTAACCCAAAAAAAGATTGGAAAACCAAAAATAGGTTAGAAGACTGAATTAAAAAAAGTTAAAGAGCCATATAAAAAACATGTTGAAGAATTAACTAAAAAAAAGTTGTTAGGAAAAAAATAAAAGGACACATGTCAGGCAATGATCATTTGGAGGCAAAAATATAATATAGTATAGATATAAATATATATGTGTGTGTGTGAGAACCCCGTTTTTTTCATATCCGATATAAATTAAAGAGTGTAGGAACTTAAAAGAAAATATTGATTATTAAAAATATTTAAATAAAGAGTCAGTTCGATAAGGTTTAGAAAAGTATTAGGTGTGAGCCCCATCAGGACTTTTAATGCCCAGATCGAAATGAGACCCTAGAATGATGATATTTGAGGTAAAATGTGGATATAGCAAGAATCAGCATCTCAAAGTCACCTCATTTGGTCATATTTTGAAAAGCGTGAAATAATTTTAAAAATAACGATTTTACGCATAGATCGACAGAACTTTCGAGAATAATGGTCAAACGAAATTAAATTTTGACCAACTGAAAGAAGTGGGATAATTCTCGTGTGAAGAAGTCCCATATCATGCCAATAGGTAGACTCAATCACACGAAAAAGCAAAAAATTACATGATTTTAAAGTTAAGGGTATTTTGGTAATTTCACCTTCGTGACCAATCAAACCCCTATAAAAGCTTCACAAATGATTAGAATATGCTAAATAAAACTATTTTATGAGTGAATTAAATTTTTGGAAGCTAGACTAAATGGTTAAACGAAAATGGAAAAAGTAGGGACATGGTTGACATTTTTAAATTTGTTCAAGAGCATTTTGGTAATTTGGCTTAAAGATATTTTTAAAAAAGATTTTTCTCATTTTTTTCCAGCCATGGTCGTCCATCATCATCTTCCTCAAGCTTTCTCACAATAAAAATGGGTTTAGAGAGAGAAAAAGTCATCAAAAACCCTAGTAAAACACCTCTAAACCGAAGACTGTCTTCACAACCCTGTCTATTTTTCAATGATCTATCTTTTGACGCCAAAATCAAGTCCTAAAGTGACCAAAATCATGGTGAATCATCCCACATCAAATCTGGTCATGAAGGATAGGTGAGAGAAAGTTTAGTTTTTCATGGTTTTATGGCTTTATACTATATGATCTACATGTTTAGCTATGTGTTAAGCTTAAATTGAATTAAAACCATGAGAATCATTCCCCTTAGGTTTTGACCACCATCCTTTAAATATAAATGTGATGTTGTTTGATATGAAAATGATGTAGGATTACTGTAAAACAATTATAGAACACGGATTCAGGCTTAAATTGTTGAAAGGAGTTGTGTAGCCAAACAAGGTACATTCAACCTAGTGAAGGGGATATCGAAACCATGCTCAATTTAATGTAAATTGGGTTCTATAATAATGTATAAATTAATATAAGACTGCTGGTGAAGTCAGAACCGGAAAAGGAGGTGTTTTGATTGTACTTGCAGTTTGGCATTCGGTGTGAAGTAGATCAAATTTGCTATTGTATTAGGAAATATGAAGGACCCTAGAGTCTAGAATATTCATTATAAAAGAAATAATGAAATTTGACTGTGTTCTGACTTTATTTTTGCACCTTTGAAGTAGGCGACACCAAGGAAAACGATAAGCGAATATATGCTTGCTTATCCGTATTGATTACTAGCAATGGTTCAGAATACTGTGCTATGAATGAAATAGGTAAGATATATATATATATATATATATATATAATATATATATATATATATATATATATATATAAAAGACTTAGGGATACTATGACTGCATTGATATGATTGATCGATTAATTTGAAAATTCTGTAGTATTGAACATCAAAACTGTTTTGAGATCGATTGACTGGACCGAGTGATTTGAATCGATTTTCTGAACTTTTGATTAAAATTGTGATTGATCAATATTAGGAAACTGGATTTGTGGTTTTTGAATTGTATTTTCGTGCAAGGAGGTTAGGGTAGATATAGTTGTTATGCTACCGAAAGTTCATAAAACATATTTTGAACCTTATATTCACAATAACATATTTCAGAAACATTTTTAATGAAATTTGGAGGTTAATAGATACTGATTTGAATTCTATATAAGTCTATATTAAGCATCAAATTTGTAACTCAATTTTGGAGGTTGATTTTGATGGATTTCTCTTATTTCATGACTTGTACAAGTAATGGCAGCATTCTTATAGGTAAAGAAAACATTTTGAACTCTGAGTTCTGATATGAGAATATTTGCCGAATTTATATTCTTGAACTGCTAATATTTTGATTTTAATAGTTTTATGAATTGAGTGATAATCTGTTTTATTGTACAAATGTTGAAATGTGTTTTTACTAATTTGTGAACTGCTTTGAGTGTTTAACTGAAATTAAAGTTTTTTTTTTGTCTAATTGAAGTACATGCTTTAATATTTTGAAATAACTGACACTGCTTACTGAAAATGTTCATTTTCTGATTTAAGTTAAATGTTTTGAGTTTAACCAAACGTATTGAACGAAATATATATTGAATTTCAAATGATATGATTTTAAATAAAAAATTGGTTCTCAAAGATTTATATTGTGACTGCTGGAGTGGTAAATCTCTTGCTAACATAGATCTAGGCACTCCCAGCCTTCACAATAAAATGTGCATTTACATTACCATACTATGTTTTGGAAAATATAAAGTATTGATTTTATTGTTTTCAGGGGAATCAAGTAAATGTTTTGAGACTGTTGGCCCCACTTCATGCATTCTGAGTGATAAATTATATGCTGTTAGACCTGTCAAGTCTTCAGCCCCGCAGATGTCACCTGGTAAATGCACACTGTGAACCCCTTTGACTATGGCCGTATGTCTTTACTATTCCCTCTGGGATTTTTATTTCTAATCCCTCTGGGATTTCTGTTTCATGCATGATATTGTTGGATGTAGCCTAGTCTCCACCATATTATTATTAAATCTGTTTTGATATGTGTATATTGAATCTGATCGATTGATTTGATATATTGAGTGTTTACTAAATCTGATCAATTATAACTGATTGATCTCTGATTGTTTACTAATTATTTTTCTAATTATTCTCTGATCGTTTACGGATAGTTTTCTGATCATTTTCTGACTGTCTTCTGATCGTTATCTGTTCATTTTCTTATCGTTTATAGATCATTCTCTGATTGTTTATTGAATTGTTTTCCGATTGTTTTCTGATCGTTTACTGACCTATTTCTGATCGATTACTGACTGTTTTCTGATTGTTTACTGACTGAACTCTGATCGTTTAGTGACTATGTTCTGATCATTTACTGATCGTTTTCAAATCATTTTCCAATTGATTTCTGATCGTTTTCCACTTGTTATAGATTGTTTTCTGATTTGTTTTATCAATCGTTTTCCTACGATTATTGATTGATTTCTAATGGTTTTCTATTTGTTTACTGATCGCTTTTTGAATGTTTATTGATCGTATTTTGATTGTCTATTGATGGTTTTCTAATTGTTTACTAATGGTTTTCTGACATTTCATTAATCGTTTTTCAACTATTTTTTGATTATTTTCTATCTATTCACTGATTGTTTATTAACTATCTATCGAATGGATTTTGAAAAAGGTTTTATTAAAATATACACTAAAAGATTTACTGAATATTTTATTAAATTGTTTGTAGACACCTAATTTTGTCCGAGCAATTTAAAAAAATAAAATAAATAAAGTCAACTCATACATCATGCACTCTCCAAAATTAAATCCAAAAATTGATTTGAGAGATTTCTACCAAATATGAATAAATAAATAAATAAATAAATAAAAGGAAACAAATCATGCAAAAAGGGAATAATCAAAATGAAATAAATTTGAAAATTGATTACTAAAAATAAAAATAAAAAAAAGAGGAAAAAGGAAATAAATCAAAAAAGGAGAAGAAGGCAAGGTCAAACAAAAATAAAAGCTCCGTAATCATGGGTCGGAGGCATTAAAACTATTATTTTCTTTCTCAAAATAAATAAAACAACAAGAATAAAAAGGGATCCTCGCCATTCTGCAGAGCACGGATCATCATCTCTTTCCCTTGCTCACGTTCTACCCACAACGCCAATCCACTGCACCAGACCACAACGCCATCTCCTTTGCCTCTTGCGCCCAACCGCTGCTGTTAGTTTGCTGCCTTTGTTGCTGCTTCATCCCGTTTCATCCACCATCATCTTCAAGCCCTGTACGCTGCTCCCTATTCAAGCCCTTTTGTTGCACTTCGCCTCCACTGATCGGTCCTGCACCATTCACGGTTCCAGCCTTGCACTGTCTTCTACACTGTCCCTGCCCAAACCCACTGCAGGCTACAAGTTTCTGCTCCTGCGTCGCTTGCCTGCAGCGTCGTCCATCTGTTGTTGTTGTGGAGTTGCCGTAGACTTTGTCCTATTGAAAAGTATAAACAGAATGTGAACAAGAGCATATATAAAAAAGAAGCTTGTCAGTCGGGCTTTGCAACTGTGTGGAACTTTTAAGGTATGTGTATGCATATTTATTCATTTGTTGTATTGTCTTTATTTTAGATTTATATTTGTTAAAAGTAGTACTATTGGAGGTGACGTATTGAAGGATTATTTCCATGGAAAAACATGTTTAGGCACATATGCTTAATCTTATATTCATTATTTTTATAATAAAAGATTTTAAAAATATATATAATGAATAAAATATAAAAAATAAAACTTTATAGAATAATTTAAATTAAAAATTTTCTGATGATGAAATTTCAAAGAGTCACAAATTGTTGACATTTGAAAATTTTTAGGTGAGAGAACTTTTCTTAAATTTTGCCGATATGTTGGAAGATTTAAGAAATGTTTTCAATATTAATGATCAATATTTATTTTCATAATGTATTAAAATAGTAATAATAAAAGATAACTAATAAAATGTTTATAAAATAAAAATAAATAATTAATGATAGATGGATATAGGATTAACAAAAATTATTAGTAATAAATAATAAGTAATAATAATAATAATAATAATAATAATAATAATAATAATAATAATAATAATAATAATAATTGATGAGATACGAAAATACAATATGAAATAATAAATATAAACAATTAATTAATAATCAATAAAGATTATTCCGATGATAAGAGTCCAAAGAGTCACAAATGATTGACATTTAGAATTCTTTAGGTAAGAATTTTTCTTGAAGTCTCGCTAGAATGATGGAAGACTAAGAGAAATTTTCGATATCGACTTTATTAAATAATAAAATGAATAAATAAAATTAGATAAAGAAAATAGAGAAAGATAAATTAAATAAAGATTATGTTAAAAATAAATTAGGAAAGATTTAATCCGACGACGGAGCCTCTTCAAGCAAGTCAAATGGTACTACTTGAATACTCCTGAGGTGAGTGTAGACACCATTTTTGTCCGGTTCTTTTTCAAACATTTTTAATTAATTAGTTTTTTATATTTGATTTTTTTATTTTATTTTTGATTTTTTTATTTTATTTTAGATTTAGAAATAAATTTTGGATTTTGATTTTTATAAAATATAATAAAAAAGGAAAGAAATCGGAATTAATTTTGATAGGAAAGCAGATTTAAATGAGACTATTAAAGATTGAAATTTAAATTTTGTGGAAAGAAAAATCAGAATTAATATCGGATTTAAGATCCGATTCTTGAAATCTAAAAATTTCCTAAAAGATTGATTCTTGATTTTTATTACCTAAAATAAAAAAAACCTAGGTCTATTTAAATAACAACACAAGAAGAAAAGGGGAGGAAAAAAAAAAGTTTTCTGGCTAGCTAGAGTAGACAGACGGTAGAAGGAATAATCGTCGCAAGAGAAGGAACAGACGTTCACAACCAGCAGCTGAAGCGATGTTAGAAATTGAAAAGCAGGCTGTGCGGCGTTGTTAAAGGTGTTAAAAATTGATGGAACGGTCTGAGAAGAAAATTTGATAAAGGTTTATTTCCTTTCTTTTCTCATTTTATTACACCTTTAAGTCGTCATGATTGGATTTGGTTTTCTTTACTTGATGATGATAAATTAATTGTAGACATGCTTTTATACATGTTTTACCTGTCCATTTAATAAGTTGAGATCTCAAGAAACGATTTTAATTTGTTGTCAGTTGATAGGATGTGTAATCATGAAAAGTATAATGTAAACTTACTAAATGAAATTCATAAAATAGAATTGTAGATAGAAATTCCTTTGCCGCTGTGCTTATTCATTCACTTATTTGTTTTGTTAGTTACTTTGTAATTTATTAGGTTTGATTTTTTAAAGTCTGTTTATGTAAATATTTAAATGTGTTAGTAAATATTAGATTGGTTTTGTAACCAAAAAAAAAAATATTAGATTGGTTTGCTTAATTTTCTTTTATTTACTTAATTCGTTATGCTTTCTTAATTAGTTTATTAATTTGATTTTAAAAGTTCATTTTAGAGTTAGAAATGATTATTTAAGGATGTATATAGAGACACAAAAATTTTTTTTTTGAAAATTTCTGTTAGATAAAAAATTAAATTTAAATAATATAAAATTGTATAAAATAGAAAAATGAAGATAATAATACCGATGATGATATTTTGAGAAAGTCAATTGAGACATCTTAAAATGTTTAGGTGAGATGATTCTTTCTTAAGTTGAGCCAAATTGATGGAATACTTTTGAAAGAATTTTCAATAAATTATAATACATGTCTATTCTTAGTAAATTAAATATGAATAAATATAGATAAATAAATATAAATACAAGAACATAAATTAGATGAAAACATTAAATAAATAGAATGAAACAACTTAGATTGAAAATAATTAGTAGTTAATAAGATTAGATAATAATGAAATAAATGTGAATTATACTGAGGATGAAATTCCAAGAAAGTCAATCGAGACTCCTTGGATATTTCTAGGTGAGATGATTCTTTCTTAGGTCGAGCCAAATTGATGGAATACTTTTGAAAGAATTTTCAATAAAACATAATTCATGTTTATTAAATAAATATAGATAAATGAAATAAATAAAATAAAAATAAATTAGATCAAGGTTAAAATTAAAGAAATTGAAATAAAATTAGACAAGTGAATAAATAAATAAACTAAATAGCTTCGAATATAAATTATAGGAAATACAAAAAATATATGAATTATGCCAATGATGAAATTTCAAGAAAGTCAATTGAGACTCCTTGAATTTTCTAGGTAAAAGATTTCTTCTGAGCCGAGCCAAATTGATGGGACGCTTTTTAAGAAAATCTTCAAAAAACCATGATTCATATTTATTCTCTAAATAAATAAAATAAATAAATAAAATATATAGATAAATATAATATGAAATAAGATAAAAAAAATATAGAGATTAATATGGAGTCGAAATTAGAGCCAAAGTTAGAAAGAATAAGATTTTCATAAATTATTTAATCAATCCGACGATGGAATTCAAGAAAGTCAATCGAGACTCCTCGAATATCTTGAGGTGAGGGGAATTTCTAAGGTTGGAGCCAAATTGATGGAAAAATCTTAGAAATATTCCCAATATATAAGCAGATCGAAATTAATATAAACACAAGGCAAATTGTAAAGATAACCTAAAACTAGTTGGTACCATTTTAGGATGGGCGTTGTAGGGGTGCTAATCCTTCCCTTCACGTAACCGTACTCCCGTACCCTAGTGTCTTTGAACGTAGACCAAGCCTTATCCTTAGTTTGAATAGGTGACCAATCACACCTAGGTTAGAATGGTTGGTGGCGACTCCATAGTTTTGTGTCTAGCTATTAGGTTTTACCCAAAACTTAATACGTTATGACAGTTTGGCGACTCCACTGGGGACTTTAGAGAGTCAAGCCAACGATTGCTTTTAGGTTATTTTAGGTTTGCCTTAGGTATGTTAATTTTGATAAAATAATAAGACATTAATAACTACATGTTTCTTCGACACACACTTCACGTGCATGTGCATGTGCATGCATTAGCCCTCTACCCAGGCTCTATCCTTTTAGGAGGAAGTAAAGTAACTACGCTCTCGTGAGGTAATACCTCCGCAATGGCTAGCGAAATACTCTCACTCAAATTGAACCTTTCCATTTGTAACCTATAATGGGTGAGGATTGGGTGCCTTACTAGTCTTGCATGGACGACAGTGAGGAACAATTTGAGAACCTTTAGCCCTTTTATCTAAAGCCATGCATATAGTGAAATTAAGAAGACCAACTATAAGATAGAGCCATATCAACTCATGCTCTAGAAAATACCCATTACTCAAGACACATGCTTGATCAAGTTTGTTTGATTTTGGTTTACACATGAGACATTAAGAGGGTACCGTGAGTCTTTACCAAAACATTTCCATGCATCACTCATCCATTATTGTTACATGGCAACTTTTTACCATGCCATTACATTCATAAACATGAAGCATCATATCATTTTGTTCATCTTCATTCATTTAAAAAAAAAAAAAGCATTTTCAAAATTTTTCAAGCATCACCACATGTGAAATGATAAATTCTTAATTGTGGCAATAAAAGATTCGAAGATAGCTCGACCAAAGGTTCATTCACACAACACTCGTTATCAAGCTAAGATCATGGAAGAAGAATCAAGCATGCGTATGGAGAAGATGGAAAAAGCTCAAGAAGAAATGAGGGGGCAATTGGTCCAAATTACAGAGCTGTTGAAAAATCTAAGCAAGGGCAAAGGAGTTGTAGAGGAAGTTGCAGTCCAAGAAGGGGTTCAACAACGCAGTATGGAAGACCCTGTCTATCCTCCTGGATTTGGTCCATTTCCAAGTCAAACATCCCAAGAAAGAAGATATCCACCTGCTTACGCTGCTATACCCCAAGTGTTTGGACGAGCTCAATTCCAAGGACCCGCCTATCCTTCCCAAGGTGCAAAATCTACTGATCCCATTGAGATGCCCGACTTAGATGACCCAAGGGAAATTGGGAAGTTGAAAGCCAAACAAGCAGAAGAGAAAGATGAGGCGAAGTCGCAACAAAAGATTAATATGTTGGAGGAAAGGATTCGAGCTATTGAAGGCTTAGATCTATATGGGCCCATGGATGCTACTGGATTGTGTTTGGTGTCTGATTTAATCATTCCACCCAAATTTAAGGCCCCGGAGTTTGAAAAGTACAATGGGACTTCTTGCCCTAGGTCTCATCTCATTATGTATTGCCGAAAGATGGCTGCCTATGCCCAAGATGATAAACTTCTTATTCATATCTTTCAAGAAAGCCTTACTGGGTCTGCAGTGAAGTGGTATAATCAATTAGATGGAACTCGAATCACCACTTGGAATGACTTGGCAAGAGCATTTATGGCTCAATATCGACATATTGCTGACATGGCCCCTGATCGTCTGTCTTTACAAAGCATGGAAAAGAAGGCTAATGAGAGTTTCAAACAATATGCCCAAAGGTGGCGTGATATGGCTGCAGAGGTGCAACCTCCACTTTCGGAGAAGGAGCTTACCATTATATTCGTTAATACTTTGAAGGCTCCATACTACGATAGGATGATCGGTAATGCCACTAAGAATTTTGCTGATATGGTATTGTCTGGTGAGATAATTGAGAATGCAATCAAGAGTGGAAAGATTGAAGCTCCCAACAGTATTGAGAAGAAAGGAGGAGCCAACAAAAGAAGGGAAGAAGAAGTCCATGCTGTTGCATATGGAAGGCAATATGGAGGCTATGTCCCACAACACCCTTATCACATGCCACAACCTTATTATCCTGCCCAGAATCCTTACCATTCTTACCCTAAGGTTAACGTTCAACCTAGTCCCCAAACACCTGCCCCAACTATTCAGCCAGCTAAGCAGTTTAATAAACAAGAGGGCAATCATAATGCGTCATGGCCGAAAAGAGAAAGGACTCCTATTGACCCAATCCCCATAACCTACACTGAGCTGTACCCAAAATTGATCAAAGGACAACTCATTGCACCCATCTATGTGGAACCTCTCAAGCCTCCATATCCAAAGTGGTACGATGAGAATGCTCGATGCGAGTATCACTTCGGGAATGTGGGCCACTCTCTAGAGAATTGCACTGCGCTAAAGTATAGAGTGCAAGGACTGATAAAAGCCGGCATGTTGAGTTTTGAGACTAAAGGGGAATCAGCTACGGATGCAAACCCATTACCTGACCACACGAATGAAGGATGAGTTTTGTGGGGGCATGAAGGGTTCGAGCCTGACAATTTTGAAGATCTATAAATTCTAGTTTTATTTTTGCTTTCTTTTATTTCTTTAAGTAATGCAAGATAGTTTTTGAAAGTGCTTAAGCCCATAAGCACGAAATAAATTTTATGTATGGGTTAACTTTTATTTATTTTCTTTTCAATAAAGCGACTAGTGTGACGCACTGTCAAGTTCTCATTCTATTTGTTCATTTGCCATTTCCCACATACTCATCATATCTTTCATTCACAAGTATCCAAATAATGAACATGATGATAATGATGTCAATAGATCTGGGATTCAATTTTGAAAGAACTACTATTGTTGATGAATCACTGATTTGCCAATGTTGCAAAAGCAAGGAAATGAAGGAAAGATTGCTCACCATCCACACTTGATAGACGATACGAGAAAGGTGAATCTCTTACAAAAGCTTCTAACAAGTTTGTTATTGTTCAATAAATGATCTTTAAGGAGAGCACTTACATTTGAAATGATAAATGGCCTTCTTTCACTATCCTTCAAGCATGAGTAAAATTATCATTTGATTACCCCTTTTGAGCCTATTATATTTTTGTAATATAACCCACCAAGGACCACCCTCCACATTGGTGGCAAGGAAGATGAAATAAAGAAATTTTGGGGGCAAAAAAAAATATATATATATATAAAGAAGAAAAGAAAAATAGCACAATTTTGTGAAAAAAAGAAGAAGAAGAGAAAAAAAGGGTTTCTATTCAAAAAGAAAACCCCAAAAAAAAGCAAGAAGGGGCAAAATGCCTGAATGTTTTACTTGATAAAGAAAGTGATCCCTTGGTTTATAAACCTTGAAACACAGTTTGGGCCTACTATATCCTTTTCTTTCATAAGCCCCACCTGAGCCTACATTACATGCCTTTAAAAGCCCATTTTGATCAAATGTAAATGTTTAAATTGAAGAATCATGTATTGAATGAAGGCATACCTGTATAATGAGATAATGATCCTTTGAAGGTTCGAGGAAGATAAAGGAAGTAGATCAAGTTGAATAAAGAAGTCCATGAGCTTTAGATGATATCTCGGATCGAAATCAAGAACGCCTATTAAGGGGCATGAATTTGGATTGAGCATTGAAGGTTGAAGTTTGTCAAAGCCAATGAAGTCGAAAAGAAAAGAAAAAAGAAAAAAATATAAAAAAAAAGAAAAAAGAGGAAAAAAAAAGAAGAAAAAAAGAAAAAAGAAAAAAAGGAAAAAAGAAAAAAAAAAGGAAAAGAAAAAGAAAAAGAAAAAGAAAAAGAAAAAGGAGGATTCAAATTGAAAACTCGAAAAGGGCAGTTTGAATCAGTTGAGGGGGGCACCTAAGTTGAAAACCGAAAAAGGCGACTCAGGAAAATATCAACATCAAAAAGTTTTGATACGAGGGCAAGATTGGCAGACACTACATGAAAGAACATATCAACCTAAGAGTGGGCTTTTGGAAAAGAATTTTAGATTGACTTGATTGAAATTGTCAGAATGTTCATTAAATGGATACTAAAAACCTTATTCCAAACAGATTGTCCCATTGGTTTTTCTGGATTTCATGTTCATTTTCTAAGAATGAATATCTATACCTCTCATGATCATTTATTCCACCCCTATAATAAATTGAGAAGATGTATGAGTGCATTACATTGGTGGTCAAGTTGAAAGGAAAACAAATAAATGTTGGTAACCTTTTTTGGGTAAATTTTTTTTTAAAAAAAATATATTCTTTTGAGAAATCTTGCATTACTAAGAGAGAGAAAGAAACAAAAGTGAATGATGAATATACAAATCTGAAAACATGATGGCTAGTCTTCGGGCATAACTGGACTAGGACTCAATAAAAGATGGGATGTTAAATGAAAGGAGATTTAAAGAATTCAGCAGATATATGGGACTTGAGAAAGGCAAGATGAGCTTGAGAATCTTGTTACCACAATTGAGAATGCATTTGCATACATTCATGGAATAATTCAGGGAGCATGACATTGACACGTGCATAACATTCATAGCATTCATTATATTCATGACATGCATGACATTTCACTAGTGCATTTTGGACATTGAACTATATGTTAAGACATTAGGATAAGAAGTTTTGAATAATTAGAATTTTGAGGAAAAGAGAAAATATAAGATATGGTAATTTGGAAAAATGATGAGGTATGAGAAAATGATGAGAAAATTACTTTTTTTGAAAAATCTTAGATGAGAGCAAAGTCCAGTTTAGCTGGCACTTTAGAGGAGGATGAAGCCCAATATTGTTGGCATCAAAATGAAAATTAAGCCCAGTCAAGCCCATGATAACTGGCATTTTGAATGAAATTCTTTATTTTAAAAGTCTCATTGCCTCTGTTGAGAGGAGCTTTGTTTCAAAAAGTCTCATTGCCTCTGTTGAGAGGAGCTTTATTTTTCAAAAGTCTCACTGCCTCTGTTGAGAGGAGATCGTTATTTTCAAAAGTCTCATTGCCTCTGTTGAGAGGAGCTTTATTTTTCAAAAGTCTCACTGCCTCTGTTGAGAGGAGCTCGTTATTTTCAAAAGTTCCAATGCCTCTGGTGAGAGGAGCACAAGGTTATTTTTCAAAAGTCTCAATGCCTCTGGTGAGAGGAGCACAAGATTATTTTTTCAAAGTTCCAATGCCTCTGGTGAGAGGAGCACAAGGTTATTTTTCAAAAGTCTCAATGCCTCTGGTGAGAGGAGCACAAGGTTATTTTTCAAAAGTCTCAATGCCTCTGGTGAGAGGAGCACAAGATTATTTTTCAAAGTTCCAATGCCTCTGGTGAGAGGAGCATAAGGTTTTTTTTCAAAAGTCTCAATGCCTCTGGTGAAAGGAGCACAAGATTATTTTTCAAAGTTCCAATGCCTCTGGTGAGAGGACCACAAGGTTATTTTTCAAAAAGTCTCAATGCCTCTATTGAGAGGAGCTCTTTATTTTTCAAAAAGTCTCGATGCCTCTGTTGAGAGGAGCTCTTTGTTTCAAAAAGTCTCATAGCCTCTGGTGAGAGGAGCTTTTATTTCATGATCATTTTTCATTTCCTTGGTCTTATGATAGGAAAGACTAGGAATTTCATTTCACAGTCCTTAGTCTTATGATAGGAGAGACTAGGAAAACTTCATTTTTTGCATTCCTTAGTCTTATGATGGGAGAGACTAGGAATTTCACTTTGCATTCCTTAATCTTGTGATAGAAAAGATTAGGAAATCTCATTCTACATTCATTTCCTTGGTCTTATGATAGGAGAGACTATGACATCTCATTTTACATTCCTTAATCTTATGATAGAAAAGATTAGGAAATTGCATTCCTTAGTCTCATGATAGGAGAGATTAGGACATTCATTTTGCATTCCTTAGTTTTATGATAGAAAAGACTAAAAAGTTCCATTTTGCATTCATTTCTTTAGTCTTATGATAGAGAAGACTAGAAAATTTCATTTTGAATTCATTTCCTTAGTCTTATGATAGAAGAGGCTAGGAAACTTCATTTTGCATTCATTCCTCAATCTTTATAAGAGAAGAAGGTTAGGAAATTTCATTTGGCATTTATTCCTTAGCCTTATGTGAGAGATGGCTAGGAAATATCATATTTTACAAAAAAAAAATTCATTGATAGGTTTTGCATTCGGACAAAATGGTTGTTTATGTCTTTGCACCATTACTGTTTCACAGCAAAGTGCAAAGAGGGGCAACTGTAGACACCATTTTTGTCCGGTTCTTTTTCAAACATTTTTAATTAATTAGTTTTTTATATTTGATTTTTTTATTTTATTTTTGATTTTTTTATTTTATTTTAGATTTAGAAATAAATTTTGGATTTTGATTTTTATAAAATATAATAAAAAAGGAAAGAAATCGGAATTAATTTTGATAGGAAAGCAGATTTAAATGAGACTATTAAAGATTGAAATTTAAATTTTGTGGAAAGAAAAATCAGAATTAATATCGGATTTAAGATCCGATTCTTGAAATCTAAAAATTTCCTAAAAGATTGATTCTTGATTTTTATTACCTAAAATAAAAAAAACCTAGGTCTATTTAAATAACAACACAAGAAGAAAAGGGGAGGAAAAAAAAAAGTTTTCTGGCTAGCTAGAGTAGACAGACGGTAGAAGGAATAATCGTCGCAAGAGAAGGAACAGACGTTCACAACCAGCAGCTGAAGCGATGTTAGAAATTGAAAAGCAGGCTGTGCGGCGTTGTTAAAGGTGTTAAAAATTGATGGAACGGTCTGAGAAGAAAATTTGATAAAGGTTTATTTCCTTTCTTTTCTCATTTTATTACACCTTTAAGTCGTCATGATTGGATTTGGTTTTCTTTACTTGATGATGATAAATTAATTGTAGACATGCTTTTATACATGTTTTACCTGTCCATTTAATAAGTTGAGATCTCAAGAAACGATTTTAATTTGTTGTCAGTTGATAGGATGTGTAATCATGAAAAGTATAATGTAAACTTACTAAATGAAATTCATAAAATAGAATTGTAGATAGAAATTCCTTTGCCGCTGTGCTTATTCATTCACTTATTTGTTTTGTTAGTTACTTTGTAATTTATTAGGTTTGATTTTTTAAAGTCTGTTTATGTAAATATTTAAATGTGTTAGTAAATATTAGATTGGTTTTGTAACCAAAAAAAAAAATATTAGATTGGTTTGCTTAATTTTCTTTTATTTACTTAATTCGTTATGCTTTCTTAATTAGTTTATTAATTTGATTTTAAAAGTTCATTTTAGAGTTAGAAATGATTATTTAAGGATGTATATAGAGACACAAAAATTTTTTTTTTTGAAAATTTCTGTTAGATAAAAAATTAAATTTAAATAATATAAAATTGTATAAAATAGAAAAATGAAGATAATAATACCGATGATGATATTTTGAGAAAGTCAATTGAGACATCTTAAAATGTTTAGGTGAGATGATTCTTTCTTAAGTTGAGCCAAATTGATGGAATACTTTTGAAAGAATTTTCAATAAATTATAATACATGTCTATTCTTAGTAAATTAAATATGAATAAATATAGATAAATAAATATAAATACAAGAACATAAATTAGATGAAAACATTAAATAAATAGAATGAAACAACTTAGATTGAAAATAATTAGTAGTTAATAAGATTAGATAATAATGAAATAAATGTGAATTATACTGAGGATGAAATTCCAAGAAAGTCAATCGAGACTCCTTGGATATTTCTAGGTGAGATGATTCTTTCTTAGGTCGAGCCAAATTGATGGAATACTTTTGAAAGAATTTTCAATAAAACATAATTCATGTTTATTAAATAAATATAGATAAATGAAATAAATAAAATAAAAATAAATTAGATCAAGGTTAAAATTAAAGAAATTGAAATAAAATTAGACAAGTGAATAAATAAATAAACTAAATAGCTTCGAATATAAATTATAGGAAATACAAAAAATATATGAATTATGCCAATGATGAAATTTCAAGAAAGTCAATTGAGACTCCTTGAATTTTCTAGGTAAAAGATTTCTTCTGAGCCGAGCCAAATTGATGGGACGCTTTTTAAGAAAATCTTCAAAAAACCATGATTCATATTTATTCTCTAAATAAATAAAATAAATAAATAAAATATATAGATAAATATAATATGAAATAAGATAAAAAAAATATAGAGATTAATATGGAGTCGAAATTAGAGCCAAAGTTAGAAAGAATAAGATTTTCATAAATTATTTAATCAATCCGACGATGGAATTCAAGAAAGTCAATCGAGACTCCTCGAATATCTTGAGGTGAGGGGAATTTCTAAGGTTGGAGCCAAATTGATGGAAAAATCTTAGAAATATTCCCAATATATAAGCAGATCGAAATTAATATAAACACAAGGCAAATTGTAAAGATAACCTAAAACTAGTTGGTACCATTTTAGGATGGGCGTTGTAGGGGTGCTAATCCTTCCCTTCACGTAACCGTACTCCCGTACCCTAGTGTCTTTGAACGTAGACCAAGCCTTATCCTTAGTTTGAATAGGTGACCAATCACACCTAGGTTAGAATGGTTGGTGGCGACTCCATAGTTTTGTGTCTAGCTATTAGGTTTTACCCAAAACTTAATACGTTATGACAGTGAGGACAAGTTTTCAAGAAATTCCACCAGAATGATGGAGAATTTCTTAGAAAATTTACCAATATTTAATTATTTGGAACAAAATAAAAAATGACAAATTAAGGTTATTCAAACAAAACTGTCTTAAGATAGCACAAGATTAATTAGGTACCATTCTAGGATGGGCGTCGTAAGGGTGCTAACACCTTCCTTAAGCGTAACTGATCCCCGAACCCTAAATTTGAAAAGAAGATCAATCCTTATCCTTAAATGAGAATAGGTGACCAATCACACCTAGACTAAAAAATGATTGGTGGCGACTCTACTGAACCATGTCTAGCGGTTAGGTCTAGGGCCTAAGTCGTTACGACAGCTTGGCGACTCCACTAGGGATGGGGGTGCTTGGATTCAAACCCTAGACTTACAATATGCCACAACTCATCCTTACTATTAAGGAGTTTATCGAAGGAACTACTGACCATTTTACTGAGTGCTTCATTAAGTGTTTACTTAATGGTTTACTAAAAGATCGAAAGGTTTTGATACAAATTTAATACGCATGAATTTCTTTTCTATGAAGTTTTGACATTCCCTATAGTCGGATTTAGGAACCGAGACAAGTGAGGTGCTCTAAAGTATCCTTTTGTACTCAGCCTGGTTGCCTAACCGATTATAGTATCCTTCTGATAGAGTGCCCAAACACTGTTTTAATAACGATTGTGAGTTATGAACATGTTTTCGACACATGCATATAGGTGTGCATAGTATCAGTTCTTTTATATATATTTCTTGCTGGGCTTTCCCCAAAGCTTACCTCCTCTACCTTCTAGATTCGTATGTAGAAATAGTTGCTTGTTGAGAGAAAATTTTGATAAGATGCCTATGGGGATTTTCGATGTCGTATTTTGTAGGTATGGTATTTAGACATTTATTGTATAATACTTTAGTGTGTAATGGGATGTAAACAGTAAATTAAAAAATTATGAGAGTCTACTATAGTCTTTATTGTGGGTTATTGCATGAAAAAATTAATATGTATTGTGAGTGACTGTACTGGGACCAACGTGAATAATTAAATGTTATATAGCTCAATAAATTTTAATATGATATCCAAGTGAGGACACTTAGTACACTCTAACCGACTGAGTGAAAAAGGCAAAAGTTAGTTTCGATGTTTGGTAATTGGAAAGTGACAATATATATGTATATATTTATATAAAGTTTGTACCTAAAGATCTTATGCATTAAGGCAACCAAATTTTCAAAATTAGTATATCCATCTGTTTTTTGCTATCCTGATCATCTTGCTACAAATTGTTTTTGGTTCCTTTCTGCATTAGACTATCAAGTAGTATCAACATAAAAAAAAAAGTCAATAATTCTTGAATAGTTTGGAAAATCAAAAAATTGAAAATTACATTTTGAATCAAAATTATGACTCTAAAAAAGAATTGAAATCATT
The DNA here is from genome assembly GCA_031772115.1 of Heritiera littoralis. NCBI lineage: Eukaryota > Viridiplantae > Streptophyta > Magnoliopsida > Malvales > Malvaceae > Heritiera > Heritiera littoralis. The sequence goes on along the minus strand of JAPDPK010000031.1, from coordinate 6,346,748 downwards.
TATGGTGTATTTAGATGAGAGATTTCGAAAGGAATTTCATTTCAATAAAGAAATTCAAAATTCAATTTCCTTATTTGGTAAAAACATTTGGGTGTATTTGGGTGAGGGATTTCAAAGAGGGATTTTATTTCAATCAAAATATTCAAAAAATCCAGAATCTAATTTCCATGTTTGCCAAAAATATTTGAAGAATTTTAACGTAAGAACCTTGGTGTACCCACCCTTTTTGTGAGCCAGGTGTGATAATCAAGAATTCTCCAATTTTTGGATTTAGGGATCTGTAAATTTAATTTCTGATGTTTGTAGACAAGTTAAAATAAATAAATAAATTATTGGAGGACAGGGATATTTCAAGATTATAGTACTTGATCTATTGACAAATTCAAGATTAACAATTAGAAATTTAATTTGAATATTAAGGAAATTAAAATTTAAAGAAATAAAAACATGGGTTTGTGTGTGTGTGTATATATATATATATACATCATTATATATATACGTACAAATATGTAAGTGTAAATATATATAGAAAATAAATATTATTTTGAGTTAAATATATATATATATTAATAAATAATAGAATGGACGAATATATGTTATAAGGATTATATATATAAAATATAAATTGTATATATATATGTGTGTGTGTGTGTGTGTGTAATATATACACATCTATATATTAGCTATATTGTAATTATAAATTTTAAATATATATATAATTTATACATGTATATATAAATATACATTATATCTTATGAAAATATGTATTGGTTAAAATAATAATAATAATAAAATATAATAAAATATTTGTAATATGTATATTTGTTAATAGAATTTTTATTTGTAATGTATTTATATTAAATATGTAAATATATTAAATAAAAAAAGAAAAGAAATAATAAAATCGCAGCAAGCTTCTCGTGGAAGCTTGCTGCGCAGTACAAAGGTCTGCACAGCAGACCCGATTAGGGAAAAAGAAAAAAAAATGAAGAAGAATGAAAGAGAAGAAGAGGGCCATCGTCGGCCAAGAAGGAAGAGGCCGACGACACCAAAGAATGACAAAGGAGAAAGGAAAAGGGCCTGATCGGAAGAAGGAAAAGGGAAGGAAAGAAAAAGAAGAAAAAGGAAGAGAAGGGGGAAGGGAGACAGTTTGGTGCCGATCCAAGTGTTGCTGTCGCCACTGTTGAGATCGGTGAGAATAGATCTGGCTAGAACGAGCAGAAACCAAGGGCGATAGGCCACCAAAAAAAAAAGAGGAGAGGCTATCGGTCGACTGAACCGAAAAGGGAGAGGGGGAAGGGGAGCTGGCACTGCTATCCGCCCTTGTTGCTGTCGCTGCTGTCACCCTCCTTTCTCTAAGCCGTCACCGACGAGGGCCAAATATGGAGGATAAAGGCTGAATCAGTTCAGCACAAAATAAAAAAGAAAAGAGACAGAAAAAAATGGTAAGCAAATTAATTATAATTTCATTTCTTTATTAAATTGTGGAATAATTTGTAAAATTTTAAGGATTGACATGGGTTTGAATTTGTAGAAATTATACAAGAATAATTGGAGCTTGAACGAATTTGGGAGAGATTAAATCATAAGATTTGGCGCTCAGTAAGATACTTTTATAAGATTGCGTTAGTACTATATTGTTTAGTTTAGAGTTATAATTGTTGATGAAGGATAATTATTAAAATGTTGTGAAAATGGTGTTATGATATTGTTAGAACCTTGGTTAGTTGATATTGGAGTATAGATCAGAGGTTATAGGAATATTGGTGATATTATTGCTGGCGTAATTGATAATTGTTGAATTGTGTTGAAATTCGAGATCAAATATGGATGGAGTATCTCAGGAATGGGCTTGACATGTGACTAAATATCAAAATAAATGAGGAACTAAGTCTTGAATGGAATAGGAATTGTTAGAATTGTTTTGGAATTGTTAGAATTGTTTTGGAATTATTAGGCATGAAAGGTAGTATCGTGGAAATTTTCGAATCTTGATTACATATATTGCGAGCGAAATGATTGAAAAGCATGATGCATCCTCTTGGAATACCGTGAATCTTGATCATACACACTAATAATGAAATGATTGAAAATAATGATGCGTCTTTATGGAAATTTGTAGATCTTGATTATATATTCTTTGATTGAGATGATTTGATAATGTTGTGAAGTTTTGAAAAAGTGGTGAAGTTTTGACTCTCTCTCTCTCTCTCTCTCTCTCTCTCTCTCTCTATATATATATATATATATATATATATATACTGTGATTGAGATGATTCGAAAGTAATATAGTAATAAGTGGACCTCGGGTAACTTGATAATGTTGTTCTAGATAGCGTGTAGTGTGAATGAAATGAGAATTAATGGTTATGGGAATATTGTTGGATTCTAGAGAAACGAATTAATATCTATTTGAAATAGATACGGAATAATTAAATGAAAAGTGAAATGTGAAAGAATGGACTGTGATTGATTGAAAGTTTGCTAAATGATGTGATATTGTTAATAATATTGTAATTATAATGTCTTATGGATAATGTTGAGTCACAAGTTTCAGTAAACATATAGTTTCATTATGATTTTGACGTGTTATGATCTCGAAGCTAGAGAATTGAAAGTGTGGATAATGACCTATCTTGCAATATAACAATATAATCTTAGTATACCATAAGGCTAAAATTGAGAAAAGTAATAGCGATAAAATGAGATTGAGAGAACTTTGGTACTTGATAAATGCTACATTATGGAATATCTTTGTCAATAGAATGAATTCGAATCAACGTTTGATTGTGGTATGTTAACTTTGTATGTGCGAAGCTAATGTTGGGAATTGATTATTTAATGTGCAAAATAATGAAAGGGAGAATGTACGCTTGTGGTAGCTTGTGATCTTTGATGGAAAATATACTAGTATGATCTTAATAGTCTATGGATGTTATTGGAATATATTTGAATATACATCCATACAAATGTACTGTAGATATTATTAATGCCATTGGTGGCTTGATAGACGTGTGTAATTATAGAATGAATGACAGATGACATTTGTGTCATGATCATGTTTGAATAAGAAATTGAGGCTGCTGCAGACATATCTTAGTCTGATGTCATAATATGCACAACATTGGATTGAATGAGTGTTGAGCTATATCTTGGTATATTTAGAAATTCATTCATGCATGGCATATGATCTCATGTTGTTTTAAAGGAGAAAGTATTGTTTTAAAAAGAGATGCATTGAAATCTTTTAAATGAAAGTAAATATTTGAAATGATTAGACACATTGATGTTTAACACTCATTTTAACATGTACAGATTGAACATGAGATTTAATTATGCATTGATTTGAGAAAAGACTTAGTTTTAAATGTATTATTATGTGGGCTATCTAAATGAATTTAAAATGTTATAACAAAAGATTTCGATTTTGAGACGACAGGTATCCTATTGAATGCCTGTGTGGCATAGAGTATATATATATTGTGTGGTTCTGCCTGTGTGGCATGGAACCCTGTTTATATATATGTGATATGTACATATTGCTTGATGAGACCATTCCAGGCTGTCCAACAATAGTCGTGGACACATTCCTCAGTTTTCAATTGATCAGTGAGACTGGGAAAATCTATAATCATAGATAGATGCCCATCGAGGGAAACTATCTCATTGATAGCTACAATGGGTTGGAGATGATATGATAACATAATAGAGATCCATGCCTAGTCTCTCACTATATGTTAAACGTTGTCTATAGTATGGTTTATTATATGTGAACTCTAGACATGATAGTTTTTATAGTATATGTGATATAATTGTGACTGGACATGATTTACACATGGTTTTATACCACACATGATATGATTTGAGATTGTATATATTTTAAAGCATATGTAAATGATTCTGAACTATACGAGTTTCATACATGATTATGTACTACATGAAACATGATTTGAAATGGATGTTTTATACATAAAAATTTTTATACATTACATATTGAATCCTATCATGACAGTACATGTTGCATTGATGCATGATTTGCAGTGATACAAGGATACTTAGCATCATTAGGGCATGATTGAATAAATATTCAAAAAAATATTGATTTCTAAATTATACTAGGAGATACACTTGAGGATTTCATGCATTGCATTAGGGACGATATAATCCTAATTCAATTATTATATTAGTATCTTACTGAGCCGTGGATTTGCACTCTCCCTTAATTTCACCTTTTTTCAGATTATTTGAGTTAAACTCCGCCATGAGAGCTTTTGAGTGGTCCTTTGGAGACAGTATCTAGGCTTGGTACTGGCCCTTGTCCTCCGAACCTACTTTGTTGCTTTTGAGGTATACGCTCTTTGTAAATCGCTTGTTTACATGTACAGACTTTAATTGATGCACAGTATGTATTTTGTTCAATGAGTCGAGATGTAATTTAGGATCGTGTTAAATTATTATATAGGTTCATATAATTATCGAATGCTATCTGGGATGTGATTATGTTTGGCTGACTGTATGTTTTGTGGAATATGTAAATGTAATTGAGATGATTCTGAGATTGTGTAGAACATGAGGTATATGAATTGTGGATTTCTTGTAGGTAATTAACTGGGGAAAGTGATAAAATATAAAAGGGAGGTTTTCGACCCGTTTCTTTGCTAGTTTAATATTTAAGTAAAATGACTATAGTTCACCTAGATAGTTGAGTAAATACGCTCATAAATTAATGTTTAAGTTATCAAGGCTAGAGTATAAAGAAAGGATCGGTGAAATTAGTTTAGTGATTACATTGACACTGAATACAAACCTTAAACCGAAAAGGAAAAATTTAGTTTGCAAATTTCTTAACTGGTATAAGTGTAAGTGCCAAGTGAACGTCATAGCTTTCGGGTCGTGACACCAGGGATCCACCCCCAATAGCCAGCCTTACTCACAACGTATTGTCCGTTTTGGGTACCCCACAGGTGCCTCATGGTTTTGTCCCAAGGTGCCTGAAGTATCTCCTATGACATTTGTTATCTTAAGCGCTTTCGAATCGACTGAAACCCTTAACCTCTTCCAAGTTCAAGTCACTCCTAACCAACTGTGAGGAACCTGTGGGGTACCCAAAGCAGACAATACGTTGTGAGTAAAGCTGGCTACTGGGGTGGATCCTTGGCCCACAAAAAGGGTGGGTATGCCAGGTTCTTACATTTAAAATTTAGGAGGAATTTCAAGAGAAAATTTGGAATGCTTAAATTTTTCCTTGAAAATCCATTTAAAGAAGTGATTTTTCAAAATTTCTTCAACAAATAACTCACTATTAAATATAAGACTTAAAAATAGAGATTATTTATTTAATATAATATATGTTTTTGCTTTTTTATATTATTAATAATATCTACATATTTTTACAAATCTAATAATACTCATATTGCATTTTTTTATATTTATCTTTTTTTATAAATAATATCATTATTTTTCTTTTTTTATTATTTTTTATTTCATCGAATTCTAGTATTTAAAATTCTTTTTAAAAATATTTATCTAAACAAGACAATTATAAATGCTAGTATTTTAAATTGATGCATTTTGAAATGTTTCAAAATTTCAAAATTCCCCATCCCAATGCACTGTTGAAAAATTTCAAAATTTACGAGAAATTTCAATAGAGAATTCAATTTCCTTGTTTGCTCAAATTCTTTCTTGAAAATCTGTCTAAATAGGTGATTTTTCAAAATTCTTCCAAATCTTTCATTGTTTTTTAACATGTGGCCACTATTAATATAAACTAAAAAAAGAAATATATTATTTTAATTAAATATAATATATATTTACTTTTTTATATTATAAATAATATCATACATTTTTATAGATCTAATGATACTCATATTACATTTTTTATTTTTCTTTTATAATTATTTTTTATTTCATCAAATTCTAGTAATCAATTTTTTTATAAATAATATTTTTCCAAACAAGACAATTATAAATGTTAATATTTTAAATTGATGTATATTAAAGTAAATACACTTTGAAATGCTTCAAAATTTTTAAATTTTCCATTCAAACGTACTCTTAAATTGTAGTATGTTTTTATTTTAAACTAGATAGAAGAGTTAAGAGAAATGAAAAATTGGACAAGTGAAGATAATACTAATATATCTTACATGTTAATGTCATGTGTCATGAAGAGAGGATATCCATGTAAGTGTCGACATGGCATACTTACCAAGTTTACTATGTATATTGTAATAGAATATATAAATTTATATATGATGCTCTAATAATGTATAATTTTTATACATGATCAGTTAATTATAAGATACCACCTCATTTATGACCAAACTTAAAAATTATATAGATTCTTAAAAATAAATATTAATAGAATTTTTTAATGTGCTCGATAACAATGGCTTACAACAACATAATAAGAAAATTTTATATATAATCATATTTTTATTCAAAACAATTATTTTGCTTATGTGATTATATATTTTTTTATGTAATTGTATGGAGTGAAAATACAATCGTAAATAGAATTTTTCAACATAACATTTATATATATATATATATATAATTACATTAATTATTTTAATAAATCAATCACTTGTCATATAATTCGTGAACTAATTATATTTTAAATTTTTATGTAACTAAGTCTTTCGATTATTTTGACCTAATTATAAGAACTTGAAATTTATAGATAAATAATATTACATTACATGTTGTAACGGAAAAAAAAAATACATTACATGTACGGTAACATAAACAAAACGGACAAAATATGATATTAATAAGTAAAGGTGCCTATGGTCCGGTTGGATTGGATTTAGACTAATTTAAATTATTTATTAACAAATTATATATGAGTTCGATTCAATCTAATTATTCTAGTTTGAATTTTAACTTGTGTTTTTTTTAAATTTTATTATACAAGCCTGAGTTTTTTTTTTTTTTGCATTTTAATTTTTTTATTTTATTGAATTATTATCCTATCCATCGCCAATGAAATTTTTTAACTTCACAAATGGGGTTAAGATTATAACATATGTCTTACTTTATTTATTTTTTAATATTTTTAAAAGACATATATCATCATCTTAACCCTATATATGGAGTTAAAAAACTCTATTGACAATAGATAAGATAATAATCCTATTTTATTTTTTTTAAAGTTTAATTTGATTTATCAAACTTTGCATGTCAATTTTCATATCAAATATATACAATGTTTATTAATCAACAATATTTTAAATACATGTAAGTACATTATATGTAGTGAATATATAAAAAAAATTATGTTAATTATGTCTGTATCAGACCTAAGTCTTCATGGGTAAAGCTCGTGCCCGACCTAAAAATTCATCGAGCCTATTTTTATGTCCAAGCCTGTTTATTGCACTTAATATTTTTATTTAAGCCTGCTCAAATCTAGCTTTAATGGGTCGCCCAACCAAAGACAGGTCTATTAATAAGTAACATAATAAGTCACCAATTCATTATTAAGATTTATGAATTTATAAAAATTTTTAATGCACATTTTTTGAACTTATTAATGATTTACCAACAAAGACTGTGGGGATTCAAGAATTCGCAAAATATATGCTTTTTTATTTTATATGCTTATATATGATTTTTTTGTCAAATAAATTTAATTTAGATCACTATATTTTTTATTATATTATAATTAAAAAATGTTTTAAAAAAATTGAAACTCAAATTTTACAAATTTTATTTTAAGAAAAACATTAGTTTTATGAATTTATTAAATGATCAAAATTGAATTGATTTAACTTAACATACTTATAATAAATAATTAAATGGAGAGGGTATTATTTTATTTAACATATGTTATGCAATGTGGTTAAATGATATTCCATTAGAAAAATTAATGAAATCAACATTTGAGTTTAACCTGCGAAACATTTTATGATGATTAGAATATTAATATTTCATTAATCCTCTAGGACAAACGTAAAATACGTGAATTTATAGATTAGATTTAAGAGAAATTCGTGAGATTAAAAACATACTTAATATTGAATTGTCAAATAAATTTTAGTTTAGTGATAAAAAGAAAATTCTTATAGATTTGCAAATTTGAGTTTTATTAAATACAATACAAAATTGAATTTAATTAATTTTAATTTAATTATTTATTAATTTAACTAGTTATAATTATTTATAAGTTTGTCCACTTTTATAAAAATGACTTTTATATTTACCATAATGCGCATAGCGAAACATACAAAAAAAAATTAGGAATCGTTCGGTATAGTTTTTGTTTCTTGTTTTCTGTTTTTATTTTCAGTTTTTTTGGAAACAAAAACAGAAAACATATTTGACAACATGTTTTCGTTTTCAAAAAACGAAAATGAAAACAAAAATTTTCAAAGTTGTTAGAAACAAGAATTTCTTGTTTCCATCGTTTTCGGAAACATGTTTTCATTTCTGTTACTGTTCATAAGTAAGTGAATAGAGTTTATAGGTTAATATAATATTAATATTTTATAATAAAAATATAAATAAAATTAATTATTTTTAAATAAAATAATATTAAAATTTAATATTAAATATTATTTAATATATTAAAATTAATATATTTATTTTAACATAAAAAAGTTGAAAACGTAAAAAGCAATTAAATATAAATTACATTGAACTATAATATTATAATATTATTTAATTTAAATTTTTATAATAATTTATTAAATATATTAAATATTTTAAATAATATCATTTATTATAATTTTGATATGTTAATAATCAATATTATTATGTAATATAATTAATTTTTATTTTACTAAACAATATTATTATTTAATATTATATTCTATCTTAAATTTAAAATATATCACTACTACTATTAAATAATTTAATATTATTAAATAAGTAAATACTTAACATTAAAAATATTATCTACATATTATTATTTAATAAATATATTATTTTTATTTAATTTTTAAAATTTTATTTTGTAAATTGAATTATTATATCTGAATCAGTTTAAATATTTATTTTTAAAATGTAACAATATTAAACAAACATATTTTTTGTTTACAAAAACAGAAAATATATTCCAATAAAAAAAACAGAAAATATAAAACAAAAAATAAAAAACTATACGAAACGACTCCTTACTAAATATTTTTCTCATTTTCTTTTGCCTCTCCTAGACCATAAATAAGGACGAATCAAGTCATGCCAATTACAAATTCCTACGAAGAGATAGAGTCGAGATTAAGAATAGAGTGGGGTGATACAGTAGTGCTTCTGCAATCTGCATACAGCAGAGAAGCCAGCCCATCCGATTCCTCTTTCTCATAATCTGTCCTTTCCGGCTGCGTCGGAGGAAGAAGAAGTCCTCTTCAATTCAACTTAGTCCGACTGCCTATCCGATTTTCTTGTCTAATTAAAACGCAAAATCAGAAAAGAACAGAGACAGGTACTTCACCTGCCTCACTCCAATTCCATATATTCGATTTGTTCAATCTCCGAGACGTCATGAGTTACGTTATACTCCTAGTTTCTTAAATTTGTTTGTAATTTATTCTTTTGACTTCTGCCTTCTGCCTTTCATGCTCACCTTCACCATCGGAATTTAGGGTTATGTGCTCTTTTTTTCATCCCTTGAACAAGTGATTCATATTCAATTTTGGGCTTCCCCCTTTACCCTTTTCATTCAAGTGATTCGTCGGTTAGTATAGAAACAAATGAAAGATAGGAGGATTTGCTAAATTCATTCTGTTATCTCTCTTCTCTGCTTTACCATACCCACACTATTAGCGTTAATGTGCAATGGCCTTTGCTTTTTTCTATAAGCTACAAAATCTATGGCCATTTTCGGTGTTCAAATTCGATGATTTAAGAGCATCCCATGACTTAGTTCGCAAGCTTTCAATACCTGAACACACTAGAAAGTTCGTTTATGCTGTTAGCCTACCTGACTCTCAATCTGTCATATACATACTTTCCGCTCAAAATTTATCTGAGAGGTCAGCTGCTGATGCCGAGTGTCTTATTAGGGAACTTAGACCTGATGCTGTCGTAGCTCAGATTGGTCACGCGGCTCTCCCTGATATTCAATCTGAAGACAACCTTGTTGACAACACTGTTCCCACTTCCTCTTTTGGAGTGCTTAAACGATGCATTGTTGATAAGATTAACAAGGACCAGTATGAGAATGTGGCTAGCAAATTGGTTTTAAGAGAGATCTTTGGGGTTGGTTTTCATGCCCATTTCTTGGCTGCCAAGAGGACAGCAAGGGAAGTTGGTTCAGCTTTTATTGTGCTTGAATCACCATTTACTAACAATTTTCTTGCATACGACCCCTCCAGGGAAGTTGAGGCAGGGAGCAAATTTCAAGGTCTAGTTAGTAGTCTGGTTCCACCAAAAGGCACTTCAGTTCTAGTTTCCAGTTTTAGGAGGTTCTGCATTACCAATGATGTTCAGTCACAGATGGTGAAATTCTTATCTTCACATATAGATTTATCGGAGTCAGGTTCTGTTTCTGAGTTGGGTTCTAATGATATTCAGCCTACAAGGAGTTATGAGGCTCCATCATTTGCACAATCAATTTATCCACTGCTTTTGGATCTACATGATATATTTGTTGATTTTCCTTCAATTGGAAGAGCGCTCGCGCTTTCACAAAAGATGCTTTTAGATGTAAATAGAGGGGAAGTTGTGGATACTAGGATAATATCTGAAGTTTACACCTTCAGAATTGCAGTTGAAGCATTGAGAATTGCACTTAACAATGCTGGCCAGCTACCCATTGACAAATTACGAAATGCCAACACGTCTGACATTACTTTTTCTGAGCTCCCCATTGAGGACAAGTCACATGCAATCCTTGCTCAGGCACTTCAAAGCCAGGCTAAGAAGTTCAAGACTGTAGTAGCCATTGTGGATGCTAGTAGCTTGGCAGGTCTAAGAACAAATTGGAACACTCCCGTTCCTCCAGAGATCAAGCATTTAGTTGCTCAACTTGCTACAGATGGTATAGGTGATAGAGATGGGGAAACCTCAAACCACACTGATAATATGAGGTTGTTATCTAATAAACCTGTGGTAGCAGTGGGTGCTGGTGCAACAGCTGTTCTAGGAGCGTCATCTATCTCCAAAGTTATTCCTGCATCAACCTTCATGAAGGTTATGACATTGAATGTTCCTGCTTCAGTGAAGCTAGTTATGACGCAGGCCCAGAAGGTAGTAGGAATCGCTCTTGGTAAAACTCTTGGTCCATCAAAATTGGTAGCCCCTGGACTTGCAAAATCTGGAGCAAATTCATCTCTCTTCAAGGCAGCTGCTTCAGCTGAGAAAATCCGCACAGTGGTCCATGGCGTTATTGCCTCAGCTGAAAAGACCAGTTTTTCAGCCATGAGAACATCTTTCTATGAAATAATGAGGAAAAGGCAGGTGCAGCCAATTGGTGTCCTACCATGGGCTACTTTTGGGTGCAGTATTGCAACTTGCACGAGCTTGCTTGTCTATGGAGATGGTATTGAATGTGCTGCCGAGTCTCTTCCTGCAGCACCCTCAATTGCCAGTTTGGGTCGTGGGATTCAGAGTTTACATCAGGCATCTCAGGCAGTGAGGCAGAAAGACGGCAACAGAATACAGAAATCTATAGAATCCTTAATGTACAGGTTGAAGAAAGCTAAGATTCAATAGGTCTCGTCTTTTAAACGTATACTAATTCATAAGCATTTGGTAATGTGATGCCTGAAGTAGAGGTGAGGTTGAGAGGGTTACATACATAAAAGTCCATAGCAGCGGTTGTTTAAAACACATGAGTAGTTATTATTTGTTTCCTGTTGGGAATTCATGTGAATGATTAGATTATTAAATGAATTTCAATCATGGAAAGTATTTGCACTTGTTTTATTTTTTGGATAAGCAGGTGATTTATTAATTATCATCCAAAATACTGCTACATCAAAATCAAGACTGTTGTAGCCAATTTAGCCGGGGTCAGAGATGACAGAATCATACATAAAAACGGAGCCATTTAAGCCCCAAGCTATAGAAAGACTGTTTTTACATAAGACTGCTTCAATATTGTACAATCCTCTGTTAATCTCAGCCTGATAGCGTCCTTGATAGGACTAAGAAGCTGCATGGGATTCCTTTTTCTTTTGAATATCACTGTTATATTTTCTGAGATAAATAAAATATTAAGTTAGATGCTGTCCTGTCCATCTGTGCTTACCCTTTGCTTCCATTATGCTCTGAAAGGTATATAGTTTGCATGTGTAGAACTGTAGCTTCGTAATCTTTGTGTGCGTGTTTTCCCAAACGCCAACAGCTAGGGCGCCCTTTTGCCTTTGGGCATGCCTCTGCCTTTTTATTTAAGTTGAAAGGGAAAAGATTTTTACAGGCAGTAATAGTTTTCCCAAGCCACAAACACTTTATATTTTTTTCTCAAACACTTTAGAAATTATTTGGGATTATTTCCTTTTTTTGTTTTTCTGTTTTTGTTTTGTGTTTGTTTTCAAATTTTAAAAGCAGAAAACATGTATGGTTAATATTTTTATGTATTTAAAAAAAATATTTAAACTGATTTAAATATAATAATTCAATTTACAAAATTAAATAAAAATAATAATACATTTAATTTTTGGAGATAAATAATAATATATTTATTAATTAATATTATGTACATAATATTAAATAATATTAATTTATACTTTTTACTACTAATATTAAATATTTTTATTTAATCACATTAAAACTTAATATAATTTAAATAATATTATAATTAAACATAATATTAAATAAAACAATTCAATTAAAAATAATATTAAATAATCTTTTAATATTATTTTTATTAGATAATAATTGAGATTAGTAAAATTTTAAATTTATATATTAAATATAATATGAATTAATAATTATAAATTATATTTAATAATATTATTTTATTTAATTCTAATAATATTAAATTTTATTAAATAATATATATTTAACTAATAAATTTATAATAAATTATATAGTTATTAAAATATATTATAATTGATATAAATAATATTATTCGATGTTAAGTATTCATTTATTTAATAATATTAAATTATTTAATAGTGGTAGTGGTTTATTTTAAATTTAATTAAAAATATAATATTATATAATAATATTATTTGGTAAAATAATAATTAATTATATTAGATAATAATACTTAGCAATAATATTAATTATTAACATATTAAAAAATTATAATAAATGATATTATTTAAAATATATAATATATTCAATAAACTGTTATACAAATTCAAATTAAATAATATTATGATATTATGTTTAATATAATTTATATTTAATTGTTTTTTAACCTACTTTAGCATTGGGATAAAAGCTCTGATAATGATGATATTTAATTTCTTTTTTCGTTTTCAACTTTTTTATATTAAAATAAGTATATTAATTTTAAATTATTTATATTTAATTAATTAATATTTTATATTGATTTTTGAATATTTTATTTTTAAAAAAAATTAATTTATTTTATATTTTTTATTGCGAAAAATATATTAATTTTATATTAATATATTTACTTACTTAGGAATTGAATCATAAATAAAATATATTTTCGAAAATAATGAAAGCAAAGAATTTTTGTTTTCAATAATTTTAGATTTTAGATTTTTATTTTTTGAAATATAAAATAGCATGTGAAACATATTTTCTGTCAGAATTTTCAAAAAAAAATTGAAAACAAAAACAATGAGAAACTCGGAAGTTATTTTCTGAAACCAATCAGAATTCAGAGCCTCTCGTATAGTCAGCCTTTATTTATTGCTAATCTTACCCCTTACAATTTCCAAAAATAAACCTCAGACAGACACAGAAAACTGCGTCGCGAACTCACTAGCTGCCCTGCCTTCCCTCTCGGTCTCGCTTTCTCTGCAGACTGCAAAACATTGTGGTCTACACTATTCAGACTTCAGAGTTGGGCTATCGGCTGTTATTATTAGTATTATAATTATAATGTCAAGCTCAGCATCGAAGCAGCCACCTTCCTTTTCAAAGCCACCCAAAAACCCTAACCCCATCACCCACGCCGACCCCCTCAAACCTAATCCTACCGCCGCTCCCGCCAATTTCAGTATGTCCTCTCCTCCCCCGCAGGATGTCGTTCTCCCACGCGCCTCCCACATCACGCACCAAGAACTCCTCAAGCGCCGATTGCAGCTCCTCAGGCAGCTCTCTCGATGCTACCGAGACCACTACTGGGCTCTCATGGAAGACCTCAAGACCCAGTATAGGGACTACTATTGGAAGTTCGGTGTCAGCCCTTTCAAGCACGACCATAATCAAGAGCCCGGTGATGCAGAGATTGTTGCTAATCCTACTAATAACATTGAGGGCTCTGGTGATAATGTTAACAGCAGCAACAACATTAATGTTAATGCAAAAAATAATAATAATTCTAGTTTGGATTTTAAGAATAATCACCGCTGTTTGTTTGTTGGGTGTAAATTCAAGGCCATGGCTCTGACTAGCTTTTGCCATCTCCATATTCTCTCCGATTCCAAGCAAAAGCTTTATAAGGCTTGCACTTATGTCATAAAGAGGTATCTCTCTCTTACCCTTAAACTTTTGGCTTGTTTGTTTTTATCTTACATTTTTTCCCTCTCCCCACTAACGTGGTTTTTTTTTTCACGCAATGAATTATTCTACCTTGGATTAGAGCTTTTGACATGCCTTCAAATTTGGTGTTAGTATTCTTCTTTGTTTTGTATACGAAGATGAAAACTAGTATGTGAATTAGAATAAGAATGACCATTGATTGCTTAACTCAGGAAGTTGAGGTTTTCTAGAATTAATGGCTACTGAAGATTGATTTATCAGCTGACATTTTGTTTTTTCTCCGGTTGAATTTGTGTAGTGCTCATGCGGGGCCTATAACATGTGGAAAGCCCATACTCAGATCCACCATTCCTTCTCTCTGTACTGTCCACTTCCAAAAGGCTCAGAAACATGTTAACAGGGCCTTGAAGAAAGCAGGTCTAAATGTTTCCTCATCTAGTAAGCTCGCTCCTAAATTTCATGTCATAGTGGCAGAATATGTACATCAAATCCAAACCAAAAGAAGAGCTGCCCTAAAGGGAATCACAAGTAAAGCTACTATCAAGGAAGAAAGTGCTGACTGAACCTTACTCTAGGAGCTGCATATGTGACTAACCCCAGTGAAAATCAACAAAAACCGAAGGTGAGATATTTTCTGAGCAGATTTTGGAAATATTAAGAAAATTCAGCAGAGAAGAGCTTTGAATTTAGACACCATAAACCCTCTTTAAGATCCATTGTTTCATCTCATATTTGATGTTTCATATTCATGCGATTAGATTTAGTTATGAGTTTGCTATTGATGTTTCCCATCCCAGCTTGTCAGTTTTTATTGTGTCTTTCCGTGTCAAGATGTAGCAATCTTTTGCTTTGTGCCATTTTCATATCAAATCAATGCTTTTAGTAATCTTTTCGCTAAGGAAAAATAAGGGCTACACTTTGAAGTTGAGAGGATCATTTATGGAAACTTGATTTAAAACTGGTGACCTTAAGATGGGAAGCTGTCTAACGATTTTTAGAAAATATAAATACTTTAGAAAGTTACCTGTGTGGTAAATTAGCCGAGAGAGTTGGACTCTTATTCTTTACTTCTTGCTTCTTTGGGCAAATAGTAGTGCTTAAATCTTTAGAAGGAAATGTAGAAGTAAAAATAAAATGTCAAAGGTTTCAGACTTTTGAATTGTTTATGGCTCATTTTTTATTTTTTTCTCCCACATAATTTAACAATTTTATGAATTTCTTTTACAGTTGGTGGTTAATACCACTGTTAACTACAAAGAAAAGCTGAACTGTTACTCTGCATTTCGAGGGAATGAGCATATTTATATGTAATTTCTCGTGGACACGCTATAATTATAATTATCAACACCAATATGCATATGTATTCATCCATTAAATTAAGCATATGATTATCAATTTTCTCTGATGCATTCGGAAAACATAAGACTCTTAATATCCTATGTGGATTTTATAATCTTGTCAGTGTTAGAAATCCGTTTGATTAACTTCTCTATTTGTGGCCCTGTTATCCCTTCAATCCAGGTGTCAACTTGCTATGTGACAATAGATCCAAAGTCAGCATTTTTCAACATTGACATCAATGAACTAGCCATTACTTGTGGGTACCAGTATCGAACATCTGCTTCAGCCAATCTGTGTGCTTTCTCTGCTTGATGAGTTTTCCGGAAGTAGTGCCTCAAAACTGTTTACAAGCCTTAAAACTTGGACATTGCTAGCTTGCTTATTCAACTGAAGATTCATCCTCATTGTTATAGCACTTGTTGTAATGGAGCTCGGAAAAACTTTAAACCCTTCTCGCAGGTAGTAGACTATGACCTCCATATCAAGCCTTGTATAGCTGACAAATAGTTCCAATATGACCCTCCTGGAGCTTTGCTTGTTCCTCTTGTTCTTTGTTAATTTATGAGCATCTCATAGACGAGGTGGATCGTAATTGCGAATTTGGTTGATGAGGTCACTTTATGTAGAAATCAAGAATTGAGCTTTAAAGTCTATTCATTTCTCTGATTCCTATGTGTATTTATTCCCCGTTTCTCTATTTGGTGGTTGTGTGGGGATTGTACAAAAAACGTGGTAACTAGCTGGACTACTACATTCGAAACCACTGATTTGATCATGCTCCCTACTAGGCAGGCCGTTTAAGCCGCACATCTACTTTCATCTTCTAGTTGCTTTGCTCTTTGTCGTTATTTTATGGAAGGTATCAGTATGAAAGAAGCATCATTGTAATCTCCATTCACGATGGGAAACGATTCAATGGAAGACATCATCTCCCTGTTTTAATCAATAGTTCTTTTATTGGAAATTGGATTAGGTGGTAGCAGACATGTCATGCGGAGTAGCCTTTTCTACCTTAACTTAACTCATCCCATAAGGTAGGTTTTGTAATGGAACTTCGTTCACGACGCAACTGAATGCAATCTCCACATGCAGCAACTTGGCATCCACGAATGGAGGGTCACAATTACGATAATTTGCTTTAACCTGAGACCGAATGCTTCTACAATTATCTCAACACAAACAACTTTGTCTGTAGTCAGAACAACTCTCAGTATTTCAGCTAGTGAATAGAAAACAACAAGAACGCCTCATCAGCTCTAACATCCAAGTGGTCAATCTGTAAAGTGTTTAACTCTTAATTCCAGTGGTCAA
Organism: Heritiera littoralis; assembly: GCA_031772115.1. Taxonomy (NCBI): domain Eukaryota; kingdom Viridiplantae; phylum Streptophyta; class Magnoliopsida; order Malvales; family Malvaceae; genus Heritiera; species Heritiera littoralis. The sequence goes on along the minus strand of JAPDPK010000031.1, from coordinate 6,329,525 downwards.
AATTCAATCCCTCACAGCTTTCAAATACGTGTTTGTGTGTATAAGCTCTCATCAGTAGTTTAAGTTAGCAAATGCAAGAATGATCTTTGTTTGGGCACCCTATCTCATGTCAACCGGACAAATCAGCCTGGCTGCTGCTCCAGAAAGGGGACCTTGCTTAATGATTGGACCACCTGTGATGTTTGCGGTGCTTGCTAGAGCGTTCTTCCTTATCCCTTGAGCTCCTCCTCCGAGAGATTTCTCCCCCCTCTGAAGTGCTCCTGGAATGAGAGTGCTCTTCTCTGTCCACTGAACTCCACTTATGATGGTGGTCCTCCCTCTCTATAGGAATCCTTTTCTGAGAACACTCCCACCTATCCAGTGAGCTTTTTCCATGTTGGCATTCTTCCTCCATGCGACTCCTTTTGCTAGAGTCTTCTTGCTGTCCCCCTGATGTCCTTTTGTGTTCATCCCTTTCCATAGAGCTACTTCTTTGGGAGAAGTCTTCTCTGTCAGCAGAGCTCCTCTTGTGAGAGTATTCTTTTTTTTCCACTGACCTCCTTTGTTTTCGAGGGGGTGATGGGACCTAGAAGCATGTGTGGACAAAATGAAACCATTAACGAAAATTTTCTATCAGGTTAGGCTAGCTCTTCTAAGGCTTAATGACTCAATTGTCTTTCCAAATATAAGAACTAGGATTACAAACGCAAAAAAAGAACACTAAAGGATGTAAACCAGTAGGAAGAAGATTAAAGACCCCAAAATACAATTTGTAATTTCAGAGTAACAAAGAGAACAAATTATAAGTTAGTGACACCAGAAACTCTAAAAAACTCAGGAAACAAAGTGACTGTACTAATAACAAAATCAGGAATGGTAAGAAGACTTATGTAACAATGTATTTCCAATACTTATTTTGACCCACTTTAGCATATGCATATGCTGGTATATATGCACAGCCACAGGGTTAGAAAATTTTGTACAATAGTAGAATTTGCCCTTTTTAGTAAGATGAAAGGGACTATACCTGAAAACGAGACATGTATCTTCCTTCAGGTGGAAGAGGAATGCCAAGCTTTTTCAAATCTTCATAGGGAATTGGTCGCCTGGTTTTTCAAGGGAAAATGAGCAGTGCCTTAGCAAACAGAAAGCTGGAGCTCTCAATAATCTACCCACGAGGGATAAATACTTTTATGAATATAGGACTATTAGTTTTTTCACTTATTGCACCTTAATGAACCCAAAAGCTTTATAAAAAGACAGAAACTTTTGGATGGAATGTACCATCAGAACCACTTTCTTATATAATTGAAATCAAGAAAAACATAGTAAACAAAGACAAAGATATACAGGAAGCAGTTTTGGAGATGAAAATTCGAAAGGCAAAAGAATCATAAAGTGTAAAGACTATCAAATGACTTAACATATCAAATTATGCATATAAAATGGTAGGAAGGATGGTGCCTACAACGGAGCTCTAAATGCTCTTTCTCGTCCTCCAAAACGAAGTTGTCCTGACTCTTTTTTACCACCAAGCCCCCCTCCTGTCAGAAATTAGGAAAACTGTCATTATTGGTGACATTCCCTATGTGCAGGAAATGGAAATGAAGAGAAATTATTGACTGACCTAATCTTCTAGGAATCCACCCAGGCATCAAATATTGCCTGTTATAATCAACAATAATTTCAGCGTCATCAATAATTGAATGGTGAGCATCCTGCAATGGAGTAATTATCACTAGTGAAGTTTAAATAGTTGAAAATCAAGCAGTGGCAGTTAAGATGACTTTGTCATACTTGTTTGCCCTTTTGATTCTATAAAATGGATGGTTAATCTCCCTGATTAAACTTATGTGTTCAGAGTACAACTTAGGTTGCTTGTAGTATATTATGGTGGGCAGATACTTTGGCATATTAAAGAAATTAACTTGAAGCACGAGCCGAATATGAGGCCAAAAATAAAGTTCTATGAGAGTGGCAAAACTACATCTCTTGAAGCTAAGCATAATAAATTAGGCTAATAAAGAGAGCCTGCGGGAAAATAAGCATATATAACTAAGAAACAAGAGAGAACATGAATGTTAAGTACCTGATATGCACGACGCATTTCTTTCTCGGTTTCAAATTCAACAAAAGCATAACCCCGGGAGGCACCAGTTACTGCAATGAAAGAGTCAAATAAACAAATGGCAATACATCCCTGAAACTACAATTTAAAAAACAGAGATACGAATTGCATGAAAGTGAATAGACAAGGAGGAAAAGAAAAAGTTAAAGTAAAAAAAAAATGTAGGTGTTACTGTTGTTGAATCATTATCCCATTTGCAAAAAAAAAAAAAAATGTAGTGTTCCACAACTAAATAAGGATTAAGAGCAACAATGTAACGTTCGTTTGATGTTTAGCTTAAGAATGATCAGGTAAAAGTAGCATTAATTCAATGTGAAGACAACTAAAAACCCGAAAAATTTACCGATATGGCGGACTAAGCGCAAGTTTTTGACTCGGCCATATTTGCTCATAGCCTGAAACACCCGAACACATACAACAATCAATCACAGGAAACAAAAAAAAAGTTTATCAATTGAATCGCAGGAAAAAAAAAACCCACAAAAAGGGGGTGTTTTGGGACCTTGCGGAGAGCCTGTTCGGTGGTTAAGTGAGAGAGGCGACCCACAAAGATGGTGCGGTAAGGATCCCCAATGAGCTTGGGGTCACCCACAGGGTCATCTGCAGTTAATAAATGAATAAACAAGAAAAAAAGTAAAAACATTTTGAAAAAAGACTGGGAAAAGTTAGAGAAATACAGAGGGCAGCATTGGAGCACAGAAGAGCTCGATAAACGGCGTTATCGTGGGGGAGGATGTCGGTGCCATCGATGCTGCCCGCCTGAATGGGATGGTACGACTCCGCGTAGAACACCGAGTTTATGTTGTTGCTGCCACTCATCCTGCTTGCCCTTTCGCACTTTTGCAGACTGAAAATGGAGAAATGGAAAAAATCTGCACCTACGGTTTATTTATAACTTATTTTCTGTCAATGAGTTATTAGAAAGGAGGGGACATAGTAGGAATCCAAACATGTTGGGTAAGTTTGAGATATAATTCAAATTCAATTAGAATATATAAAATTTGAATTTTATTAATTATTTGATTATTTTAATTTATGTTATTTAAATTTTAATTTTATAAAATTAATTTTGAAATTATTTATTTAAAAAATTAAGTTAATAAATTTAATTTAACTAATAAATATAAATTAAAATTAAAAATCATAATTATGATAATTAAATATAATATTAATAATAAATAATTTATATATAAAAAATATGAATATTATATTAATTAATTATTATTTTTAATCGGATTCAGATAGCGAATATCCTAAAATAACTATCCGAACTCATGATGGATATTACGATAATCTTACTTAATCGAGTAGAATAATATCGGATACCCGTTTATAGTTTATAGGTATCCATTACCATCCCATGGGTCGTTGGATTGGTGGGTCCCCCGAGAAGTGGAAATCCAAACGTTAAACATAACTACACAAGTGAAGCAAGTTAGCCGAGCCTAGCCTAGCTTACTGATCTGATCTCATCAGTTTAAGTTACGGTCTGTCTGAAGACGAGTGATAGGTGAAGAGACACAGCCTGGCAAAGAAGAAAAGAGTAGTAAAGCCCACCTTCCGCCAGGCTTAGGCCTTCTTTTCTTCCTTTTGTCCCCAAAACTACAGCTAGCAAAGTTGAACTCAACTCTACTTACTCACAACACAATCAAAAATGTTGTCGATTCGGTCCCCTACTCGGCTGCTGCTCAGAACCTGCACTTACTACTCTACTACTGCGTCGGCTGCGGCTGTAGAAGCTGAGAAAACTATCCGAGAAGGTCCTAGGAACGACTGGACACGCCAACAGATCAACTCCATCTACGATTCTCCTCTTCTTGATCTGCTTTTCCACGGAGTCTGTTTCTCTGTCTCTTTGCTTCCTCACCATCGCTTGACCTGGCTTTATTTGTGCCCGGAAGTTCAATTTTTCACTTACATTTACCGTTTCTTATCTTCACATAAATCAGTTTGACAAGAGGTTATCTTTTGCTATTCTAGGCTCAAGTTCACAGATATGCTCATAACTTTAGAGAGGTGCAGCAGTGTACCCTCCTCTCCATCAAGACTGCTGGATGTAGCGAGGATTGTTCATATTGTCCTCAATCCTCTAGGTATCATACTGGCCTAAAGGCCCAAAAGCTTATGACCAAGGAAGCCGTAATGCGGGCAGCTAAACAGGTTGGCAGCTTTTATCTCTATATTCTTTGCATCTGAAACCAGTCGGAATTGGTTGGTTTTGAATTCATATGTACAGATTGCATTGTTTTCCATTTTTGTATAAATTGATACTGCACTGCTGCAATGATGCCAACTCCATCTTTACTGAATTGTACGTTGCAATGGACTTGTCACTGCTGTTTACCTGGAGAATTCATCTGTTTGAGTTCAGATGCTTTCTCCTAATTTAATGCTTATGCCGTGCAGCCAAAGTAGAGTTTGCTTCTGGTTAATTTGCAGACCAAATTTGAGTCAATGAGGGAACTTCTTCTTTTCCTTTCCTTTTTTTTTTTGAGGGGAAAGCACTAGTTTCCACCTTTGTATTGTTTCAGTGGTATTTAGTCAAGTTATTTACTGATATAATTGACAACTTATTATGCGGAGCATAATAGAGCTCTTGTAGGTTCATATGTCTTTTTAATTACTGTCTCTCTTCCTCTACTGCTGGTAGAGTATGTATAAAACTGTTATCTAATATACTTTGAGCCATGATTTGTGTGTTATATGTATTTTTTTGGCAGGCAAAAGAAGCTGGCAGTACACGTTTCTGCATGGGTGCGGCATGGAGAGACACAGTAGGAAGGAAAACTAACTTCAACCAGATTCTTGAATATGTAAAAGAAATAAGGTAATAAAGCTCATTGATATCAGATTGCTTATGGGAGAAAATCAGAGTTTGGGTAATAAGTTTTTAAAAAATGATTTTTGTGGCTTGGCTTATCTTATAGATTTCAAGGTTTGTTCTGGTTGAACTTAATTCTGAAAAGTTATTAAAACAGTTGGTAAGATTTTTGTCTTCCTCATGCAAGTTGTCTTTTCTTTCATCTTCTCTACTGATTGATCTTCTTTCCATTTTTTGTTTTAAACTAATTATTTCCTGTGTCTCATTCTTACCATTGAATTAATGATTCCTGGCATCTGAGTAATAATGTGAAGTTAAGTCTGTGTTGGATTTTCACTTTGAAAAACCAGAACATCATCTCCTTTTGTTATTAATCTTCCTCGAAAGAGGAAATAAAAAAGCTCACAATCTTCTGTGAAAAACATTTATCTATAAATCTTATTTTTATTTTCCCAACATAGTGTGTATAGACACAGTCACGCATGCACAATCCTCTTAGAATGCTGAGGTTAGTATGTCTTCAGTGGCATTCTTCTAAGACTTTTCCTTCCTTTTTTCTGCTATTTTCAAAATAACATTTTGAAATGTTTTGATCATGTCGATGGCTAATTAATATTCTTTTTTAAGGTGTATCCATTTGTCCATCAAATGTCATTTGGTATTTGAAGTGTCTATTGTGTACCAGGGATATGGACATGGAGGTTTGTTGCACTCTGGGCATGCTAGAGAAGCAGCAGGCTCTTGAGCTCAAGAAGGCAGGTCTTACAGCTTACAACCATAATCTTGATACCTCAAGAGAATATTACCCAAACATTATTACAACAAGAACTTATGATGAACGTTTGGAAACCCTTAAACTTGTCCGTGAAGCAGGAATTAATGTCTGTTCAGGTGATTGGTTAAACTTTGTAATATTATTACTCTAAGCATTCACTTAATATATGATTTGTTATCTAGTCATTTTATCCTATAAGTTAATGATATCCAAACTTCTTTATCTTCTTTTTTATCTTCCTCTTTAGAAAGTTCAACTGATGTAGAAAGGAGAAAAAACTGTTTTAGTTGGTTATTTTTGTGGAGTTGGCAAGTAAAGTCAACTGGAACTGGCAGCACGTTTGTATTTTGACCATTTAAAAGTCAAAAAGTTCAGTCTTGAAAAAGTTTTGCTTATTTAAAGGTCTCTTTTTGAAGCTGGCAAGTAAATATTCTTTAGGTATTTATGCAGAAGACGGTCAATTCTGAAAGATCTTTTTATGAGTAATTTTAGCCTGGTGATTCCTTCTATGTATCCTGAGTTTTACCTCATAAATTTTAATTTTGCACTTCTTCAAAGGGAAGGAATGATCGTTTACTTCTCTGTTAACAGGTGGAATTATAGGGCTAGGAGAAGCAGCAGAGGACCGAATTGGTTTGTTTCACACATTGGCAACACTCCCCACTCACCCAGAGAGTGTTCCCATTAATGCCTTGGTTGCAGTGAAAGGCACGCCTCTTCAAGATCAGAAGGTAATGAATGACGCATTTTCTGTTCATCTATTCAAAGCATTAGCAATTGTTAGGGAATTGGAGTCAGTGGCTTCGTTAATATTTCTCACCACTTGTTCAGCCTGTTGAAATATGGGAGATGATTCGGATGATTGCCACGGCTCGTATAGTGATGCCAAAATCAATGGTTAGGTTGTCCGCTGGCAGAGTTCGTTTCTCAATGCCTGAGCAGGCATTATGTTTTCTTGCTGGTGCAAATTCTATCTTCACTGGTGAGAAGCTGTTGACAACTCCTAACAATGATTTTGATGCTGATCAACTAATGTTTAAAATCCTTGGGCTGATTCCAAAAGCTCCCAGTTTTTCTGGGGAGGAAGCAAAGACTTATGAAGCAGAAAATTGTGAGGAAGCTCTTTCAAGTTTAGGCTGAAGCTCCTGATTAAAAGCAGGCCTTTGGCTTAACTTGGTTCTAGCTTGTTAGTCACTGCAAAATGCGTTGTTCTTGTTTTACTAGTTAGTTAGTTAACAGTTGTAAGGATACCTGGGCAATAAATGGCAATTAGTTTCTGTTGTTGACTGTCAAAGGTCCAAGACTTTGGCGTGGTAGTTTTAATACTACGTTATTATTTTATGGGGCGGGTGAGAATATGCTTAATCCGTGGTTTGACGATTGATATTAATGGCCATTGGTAATAGACCTGCATCGGCATCAGCCATTAACAACGATAATTCTATTCAATTACGACCAGCTTATGCTTTGGTTCTTAAAAGCATGCAGCATTAAAATCCAGTGATACCTGGATTAATTTTCCACGTTGTCAAGAGTTCCTTTTCTTTATTCATTTTTATATACAGATAATTTTACCAATACCCCAATTCAAACAGGTATTTTAAGAATAGTTATATATATTTCCAACCCAATATAGGTCTGTATTTCTCACTGTCCCAGATCTAGCTCTATACACAAGGTAAAGAGGAAAAACCGTAATCGCTTTGCCAAGAATAAGCTTATTTCGATGATTTGATGCTTAGGTTCCTGAACGAAAAACTTGTTTATCAGAACTCCCCTGGGACAGGAATTTCAAAGCCAAATTAACTGCACTTCCATTTTTGTGATAATGATGGCTCTCTTTCATTCCATGCAAATGCAATGCAATAGGTGGTAAATGAAAATGCTAATTGATCATCCAAACAAAACCATCATCCAAAAAGGCTTAAAATAAGAAGTGCAAATCTACAAGTTCTTCACACTAACAAAGCTCATAACATTCTTATGATAATAAATTGCATTAATTTTTCAAAATGGGAGAAATACATTTTCCCTCTACTATCTGTACAACAAAGAAATAACTATCTGCGCATGCCCCTTCATGGTCAGTGGAGGCACTCACTGAACACAGGTACCGAAAAGTGGAAGGAATATCAACAGCTTTTCTTTCCTGTTAAGTAGGAATCACCCACTGTCAATAAGATGTGTTCTCCCATTGTCACTGCCACAGCAGGCTGATTTTCAATGCAATCAACATTCATCTGCAATGCAACGCAGAAAGGAAAGAAGAAAAACACTTGAGACAATGTGCTCCATGTGGCCAACAATGCTAGAATGCTACTGATATACATTACTGATTTACTATTACAATTCATAAGCAAACAAACCTTGCCATGTCCAAGTTGAAACTTCAATTTCAAAGAAGAATGGTCCCTTGATAAAAGGAAAATCTGCAGACCTTGCACGAATCTCATATTTCCTGTAACCATTTAATTAATGCAGTAAGAGAGAGAGAGATGAGATGAGAAACAAACATTTCTGTAACAGCAAAACAGGATTCTACTTACAGTTCCATCTACAGGTTTTAGTTCTTTCTACTACAGATTTCTAACCGGAAGCTAACAAGCATTCTTAAGATTTTGTTCTCCTTTGGTAATAGAAAATAAGGTATCCACCTTGATCTTCTTTGCAGCATGTCAGGATTTCCCCGAATTTCCCCTTCTAGCCTTGGCGAGGGAAAGAGGCAACCTGATAAAGGAAGGAGCTCGTTAAAATTTAATATTGAGGTGCATGGACTCCAGATTTCTTCTTTTTCTCGACCAAATGGAAAGAAAGAATCTAAACCAAGTCTAATTCAGCCCTTTTGAATCTAAAATAACAAAGAATGAAGTCAAAACTTACTGCTTGTTGATAGCTTACTATGAACTTTTCGTTATTTTCTCCTCACTTTTGCAAACTTTATCCATCTTGTCAATCAATTCACGGGCTATTTTCACCTTACCATACCTCTGAAAGGCCTGTTGGAAAGCATCACATACGTATAATGGAGGGTGGAAACCTTTTCCAATCATCGAGTTGAGTTTCTGATAAGCAGCTTCCAATTGACCAACTTTACAGTGCTTGAGCAAGATCTGCGTTTCCAATTTACCTTCCAATTTGAAACACAAATCCATCTGACCATTTTCCCTCAAAAGTTTGTCCACCAAAGAAAATGTATGAAAATTTGGAATCAAAGCCAGGCCCAACATTCCAATCAACAATTCATAAGCTGCTTCCCAATTCCTTGTTTCGATGTAAGCATGGATTAAAGCAGTATAGGTTACATTATCAGGATGACACCTATTTTTGTTCATGATCTTGAAGACCCTTTCAGCATCATCTAAACTCCCTGCTTTAGATAGCATGCAAATTATGGAGTTATAAACGACCAATTTTGGCTTCACCCCAAGGGAAAGCATTCTCCCAAACAAAAAGCTAACTTGCCTAACCCAATTACGTTCACATAAAGCTTGCACAAGAACAGAATAGCTCTCTTCCAAGCAGCTCATCTGTCTTTGCTCGACAATGTTCAGAATCTTAAAAGCTTCTTCCATCTTCCCCAATCTACAAAGCTCTGACATAAGCTGAACTATGACAAAAGCACTAGGTAACAAACCCAAATCACAAACTTTCCAAAACACAGAAACTGCAGGCTCCATAGCACCCGTCTTTGAGCTTACATTTGGAACCAAAATTGTAAATGGTCTAGAAACATTTTTCACTCTAACTTTCTCAGTAGCTCCTTCCTTAGCACTTAATAAACACAACTGCCCAATAAGAACATTCACCGCAGACCTGGTTGGGACCAAACCCGCTGTATCCATTTTGTGAAAAACCTGGAGGGCAGTCTCAAACCTACCAAATTTACACAAACCAACAAGAATATTACTATATGAGTAGGTATCGGGAACATCAATCATTTGAAAAATAGTGAGGGCAACATCAATCAATTCCCCAGATGTCTCCTTCTTGCAAAGAACATAGAGAATGTTATTGCAGACAATGTTATCAGGTTTACACCTAAATGTAGTTTCCATTTCTTGAAACAGAGAAAGAGCTTCTGCGACCCTGCCCTGCCTACCCAGAAACCTAATACAAATTGAAAAAACCCGGCATGAAAGCCCTCCCTTATGAGACAAGATGGTGAGCAAGAGACATTTGATATCATCAAAGAGCTTCCTCCTACCCAAGAAATCAGCCATGTATTCAATAACACAGTCATCAAACTGAAAACCCATTTGGATTCCAGCCCAAGAGAAGAAGCCCAAGGTTTTAACTCTTCCTAACTGCTTATAATTCATCAGAATTTGAAGCACAAGATTTGAATCTAACTTGTCTTTATAGTCCTTTAACAAGTCATCAAAATCCTTACATTGAACGGCCTGGGCAGAGAGCAAAGAAGAAATGGAAGTTGCAGCAAAAGATCTTACAGCTTTCGAAGAGGAAACCTTAGGCGATTGCGCGGCAAGTGAAGAGGGATGGATGGTTGATGTTTTTTGCGTAGGAGAAAATGGATAAGAGTGAAGAAAGCATTCACAGAAAGAAGAGGTTCTGAGGAGATTTGAAAACAAAGCCTGACCTCCATGTCTACTTGCACGCAGCATTGGACTTAGAGGAGCACTAGTCTAGTTAGATCGGGCCAACTTGAGGTTTTTGAAGTACTTAAGGCAGAACTAGTTTTTTTTTTTTGTCCACTTCGCTTCGAAATAAATAGAAGGTCATTTTGGTTCCCTTCCTTCATTACGTTTTATTTATCAATTTCTTTTATTATTTACACTCTGTTCCATTTCCTAAAAAAAACACACACACACACTTTGTCAATTCTTAGTTCCCACCCAATAGACCCCTCAAAGGGCCGGACATGTCATTGAAGCTCGAATGACGGTTCGATATTTAAAAAAATTTAAACAAAATATCAAATACAATTAATATGTTTGTACAAAATTTTTAAGTCTGATAAAAAATAAGCTTGGGCCTGGGCTTGATCCTTTGAAATCTCAGCCCCGTCCAATCCGAACTGAATATAAATAAAAATAAAAGGTTTTTAAGAATATTTAATAAATATAATGTAATTATATATATATATATATAATATTATTGATTAATAAATATGATTATATATTTAATAAAGATATTAACATGTAAATTTTGACAAACAAATTAAACTTTAAAGGAAATATAATAAAAAAATAAATGAAAAAACTTAAATAAAAAATAAATAAAATTATATTTGGGCCAAGTCCAACTTAAGCTTGCATGTTAAAATAAAAAATGGGTCTAGACTAAATTTTAAGTCCGAATATACAGGTTGAGCCAAGTTTGGGCTTGAATATAAACCATTAGTATATAACTTAGGTCTGGCTCGAACTTGGCTTGGCCCAAAGACACCTTTAGTCTCGACTAGAAATGTAAACGGGTCGGATACATGCTAAATTTGAGGTACCCGAACCTGATTAACTATTCAATTATTTTTATTTATGTTACCTGAACTTTAACCCTATAAAAAAGAAAATACTCGTTTAATTACTCGAACCCGTTAACTACCTGATTATTAAGTCAAAGATTGACTTTCAAATTTAAATTTAAGATCAATATTGGAATAACTTAATTAAAAAAGTTAAATTAATAAATTTAATTTAACTCATAAAAATAAATTAAAGTTAAAAATTATAATTATAATATTTAATGAATTAATTTAATTAAATACAACATTAATAATAAATAATTTTTATATATAATATAAATATTATATTAATTAATTATTATTATTTATAGTTGGATTAAGGTAGCGGGTATCCTAAGATAACTACCCGAATCCTTGACGGATAGTAATTTCACTACCCGAACCCGATATATACTACCCTAATCCTTTTTAAACGGGTTGGGTAATGCTGATTACCTGTTTATAGGATACTCATTGCCATCTCTCGACTTGAGTTTGCATGTTAAAATAAAAAATGAATTTGAACTAAAAATCAGATCGGAATTCATGAACTGAGCCGAGTTTGGGCTTGTATATAGACCATTAGCATATAGCTTAGATCTAGTCCAAATTCCACCCGTCCCATAAACGCCTACGGTTTCTAACAAGTGTTTAGCATTTTTGCTTTTATGCTTTTAGAATAGTAGTAAAAACTCCAAAACTTGATTGGAAACTAAAATGGGAAACTACTTGAAAATCAAAAGGAAACACGGACTTTATGAAAGGACAAAAAATCACCCAAGAAAACACTAATGTTCATGTTCATGTGCTGTTATCAGCAAACATGGGAATGTTCTTTTGTACTGGCGCTGCTGCCGCTACTTGATAAACTGAATTTGGCGATTTCTTTGCTATCAAATTTATTCACGATGATGGTCGTTGTGGATCAAGCCGTTGACTGGTCATCCAAGAAAACCGAGATGATGATAATATTTTATTTGTTACTTACGCAAATCCAATGGCCATGGCATAGCCGGTACCAATTTTCTAGTACTAATGGTAATCATCTACCTTTTCTAGTCTTGTGGCTGAACTTTGCTTTTAATAAGCTTCTTCTTATCGAATCATCCTGCCCCCACTATGAGAGTTAAATACACCTTATTTTTTCTTTCTCACATCCATTTTCCTCCTAAATAAATAGTAACTTATTGCGTAGAATAGAGTGCGGAAAGGAAAGAAAAAATATGAATGTATTTAGCAGCACTACCCCCCCCCCCCCCCCCCCCCCCCCCCCCCCCCCATTATACGCGTACGTGTATTAATTGCTCACATAGTAATTAGTTTGACACGGAAGCGCAGTCATTTCTTCTGTTAGTGTTTCTGATGAAATAAAAAGATATGCTCAAAGTGTTTTGTCAAAAAAGAAACCGAGACAGAGTAACAGAGAAGAGGTCTGAAAATTGACCTAAGCAGGAAAGATGTTACGTGAAAAAGAAAATTGACCTCTAAATCCTCAACAAAATCCTTTTTTTTTTTAGCTTTCAAACGTCAAACCAATCCAGTCATATTAATAATAAGTATCAAAAGCGATGCCCAAAATTCAAGGCATACAAAGAATACAAGCTATGAACATGGGAGATACTTCTGTGATTGATTCAGATTTGAAACACATACATGCTTGCCCTTCCTTCCTTCCTTCCTTCCTTCTCCTCCACTTCTTTCTATCTCCCATTCTCAACTGCTTCCGCAATAATAGTAAAATGAGTGATCATCAATCCATAAGATGGATAAACACAAAATCAGTCTATACTAATGGTTAGCAAAGCTGAGGATAATTGGTACCCAGATGCCGTGCATTCATTAGGTACCACCATAACAATCATAGTATATAGTATAGGTGGAAACACTTATAGTTAATCATCGCAGTTAGATTAGTTACCTCAGCAAATGCAGAGGTCAGCAAATAGCCGGTAAAGCTCTACTGGAGGTTCTCACCACTGCATACAAACCAACAGAAGGTTGGAGTTGATTACAATATCAAACACTACACATAGCAACAGTATGAAGAAACTAACGTAAGAAGATTTTATTCATAGAGCACAAGTTATTTTCATACACTGGATACAATAATATAATTATATATCTTTTAGTCTCCGCAGAATTAAGTCAAGACTCATCTTAGCATTCCATAAAATCTCAAACCTGAAACATCTTTGTCAACCCTTTCTTCTTCTCCTACTCCTTGCAGCTGATCTGTATTAAAAAGTTTTGGCAGGTCCGTTCCCCACAATTGCAGGAAATTTCATTCCCACCAGAAGAACTCCTGGCATGGATCAGCAGAGCGTAAGCTCTAAATTAAGGGTTTAGGCAGTTGATGCTCATCATTGATGATCATATTTTTTTCCAATGATTATTGACGAATCTTTTAGCTGCATAGTTTAACAGTGCAGGCCACAGCCTGTGCCCAGAATTTGAGCCTTGCTTTAACATCTTCTGGATGGTCACCTGTATGCAGAAGAAAAGCACTGAAGGTTAAAACCCGTTTTCTTTTTCGGTCCTACAAGGAAGTCATCTAGGCACCAAAATTTGTGAGTATTAGAACAAGTTGCATCAAGTTCCTACGTTTTCTGGAAAAAAATTATAAGCTTTAAGCAGAAGGCAACAAATTAGGAACGGATTTGTCAAAATAAATGCAAATCAACCATGATTGCCTTTGCGTAGGAGGAAACCGAGTTATGATTTGAGTAAGGAACTCGAAGCTAACAAATTCCCTATGCAGTGCCCCGAAAAAGTATGAAAATTACAAAACCTAAATCTCAATTTCATCAAGCACAAAGCATGCCATATCACACTCTTGAACCAAAATAACTGACTTCAAAAAATGGAAAAAAGAAAACCCAGCTCATCATGATCATCATGATCATCATCTCAATAGAAACAAGCACAACAAGATCTGATGGTAAATTGAACGAAACATAAAATGGAAAAATTAAAACAACAAAAGATAATAATAAAGAAAAATGACTGACCAGGACTAGAGATCTTCCAATTGGCGACAGGGCAGGAGACGGGTTCGGTGGTGGTGTCTGTAGATGTGTCAGAAGACTTGTTTTGCTGATCATCCAAGTACTTCTGAGACATAGAGTAACATAGCTCAAGTGCAGGCAAGGTGTTACAAAGCTCAGGAATTTCCTCGTAGCTGAATCCAAACCCCAGATCCAAACACCCCTTTAGTTCATCGAGATCTTCATCTGTCAAGCTCTTTGTCCTCTTCAATTCATCTTCCTTGTCTAGCGCCTCCACGTACCCCTCCAGCAACACCTGATTCTTCTTCTTTTTCTTGCTAATCTTATCTTGGTTGTGGTTGTTGTCTTCCTCCTCCTCTTGATCGACATTTGTCCAATCTCGACGCTCTTGACGGAAGCTTTCTAAGGTCGTCTTTGTTGTTTCTTCTTCTTCGGATTGGTAGATTGAGTTTCTGATGGAAACCCATGACTCTGTTTGAGAAGAAGATCCTACCATGTTTCCGATCTAGTTTCTTGTTGTTTTCCCAGCAATAATTTTCTGTTCTAGTTTCTGTTCCTATCACGGCTCTAGCTCTGTTCAAGACCCCAGGCCGGCCCGCTTATAAAGCTCTGCAGTCTCCAACCAAGATTTGCGCTTTTGTGACAAATTCTCTTTCGAATATAATTTGTTTTTTCTTTTCTTTTTAATTTGCCTTAATAACCAAATATGCCATTAACCTTTAGTATAAAATAAAATTAAGCTTTTAACATTTTATAGCTTAAAAATTAGTTCATAAACTTTTATTTTATTATAAATAAACCCTTAACCTTTCAAAATTATGCAATTAAGTCCAAATTTGTTAAATGACAATAACTGTCGTTTGGACATCTAATATAAAACTGACATGGATAGTTTAGTTGGCTGTCACGTGGCATACCACGTATGCAATACTAACAAAAGTTAGTGTCATTTAATAGATTTAGACTTAATTACATAATTTTGAAAGGTTGAGGGTTTATTTATAATAAAATAAAAGTTTATGGACTGATTTTTACGCCATAAAACGTTGAGGGCTTAATTTCATTTTATGCTAAAAGTTGATGGTATATTTGATTATTAAGCCTTTTAATTTTAATCTTCGTAAATAAAAAAGACAATGAATAAATTAATTAATTAATACTTTATGACATGATATTAATGTTTGTATAATTGTTATGTGCCAAAAATTTATGTATATCTATTATAAATGGATGATGCATGTGGATCATGGTGAAGAAATTTTTATTATTTATTTAATTTAAAAAAATTTCGTATAAAATTTAATCAAAGTGATAATATTTAAGAATGTGCATACATGGCATTGGAGTGAGCAGTTGGCATGCATGCTTATGATAATTTAAGAACACATGAATGAAAGATGGAAGAAGATGAGGTGGGCTGAAAATGCATGTGGAGACAGCTGTAGGCGGAAGCGGGTGGTGGAGCAGAGACAGATTTAGAGGGGGGACTGGTGGCTATGGGAATTGGAAACAACGAAACCGGTAGAGGGGAGAGGGACCCCTACCATGTGTGTTAACTGTTAATCACTAACTATTCATCTTTTTGTTTTTTTACATTTAATCCGGTAATTCTAAACATAGTATAACAATATATGAAAATAATATAAACAACAACCATGAATGTGAAAAAAATTAAAAATTTGTAAAAATTATATATGGATTTAATAAAAATTGATAAAAAATTATTTTATATTTAAAGGGTCAATACGATTTTTGATATATTTTTTATGTTTTACATGATATGAAAATTTTTTGTGACACAAATATAAATTTTGTACACGAATTACTTAAATCACGATTAGGTAAAAAGGAAATAAAATTAAAAAATAATAATAATCGCTTAAAACAATATTGATTGTTCCATGGAATCTATACTACTTGATTTTCTTCTTATTTGGAATGAGAATTGTGAACATTGCAACACAACGCGTCCGCGCATTTCACATTTCTTCTACCCATCTACTTTTTCTTTTCCTTCTATCATTTCGAATTTGGTACCACCACCGCATGATTTCATTTTAATTCATTCAAAATTTTTTATTATTTTAATTGTTCTATTTTATATATAGTTTTATTTTATTTCTTTCAAACAATTTCAATCTCAGATGTTATTCTTTAAAATATTATATTGAAACTTAAAATTTATAAACTTTATTTTTAAAAAATTATTTTTATTAAAATAATAATCAAAATTAAATTTATTTGATTGGAAAAATTAACAAAAAAACATAGTGAGGCAAAATATTATTATTGTTATTGTTTTTATTATTTTTCTTCTGTAAAAACAAAGGTACAAGTAGTATTGCTGTTTAGGTTTATATATGATGCATTAGTAATGAATGGTCTTTATATATTGTCAATATATCAAAATTTGATACATCATCAATATGCAAATTAAAAGAAATATCAAGCTCTTAAACATAACTATAAATGAATTTTGTTCAATTTATTCATAAAAATTTATTGATAATATATCAATTTTTTTATGTATCTACCATATATATATATATATATACAAATTATACACTAACCTTCACTGATATTTCTGTTTTGTTAGCTTGAAAATGGTGGGGCAGCATACGCGTTCTTTTTAAGTTAGTAAAATAATAATAACAACAACAACAAATATTGCATGTGCTGAAACATTAACCATCCGGAATCCTAAGTTCTAACTATGCTAGTCCAATCACCGTAAAAAGTACAAAACAAAAAACATTTTAAAAAGTGTAAATAGGCACATTTGTTTGGGGGAAAAAGAAAGGACAAAACAATAAAAGAGTCGTACAAAATTGCTTTTCCGCAAAGAAAAAGAGAAATGCGCTTTGAATTGATGGATTCAGGACCGCGTTGTTTCTGCGCCTGTGGCTGTGGTACTGGTTGGTTTGTCATTTGTGGGAGGATAAGGCCTGATTATTCATTACTGGACCACCTCAAAATACTGCAAAACTTTTTTTATTTATTTTTTATGGATCAGTTACTAAAATTATTAACTAATTAAGTTTCAAAATTAGGATAGGACATCGGACCTGAATAAATAAAATTAGTTTTTCTGAACTGTTGATACAATTAAATAATAAATTATGATTTGTGACGAATTTTCTAATTACGTATCAGTTTAATTTACGAATGTCTGTTTTTTTATCAACCGTTTGATAATTGTTGCTTCAAATGTTATATTGTTAATAATATGTTATCATAATTAAAAAAAGGTTACAAAAAGAAATTAAATGACGCATTCGACTTTCACTTTAATTAAAAAAAAAACACTATATCACTTTTTTAATCTATGTTTCTTCAAATTAAAATAATATTTTTAAAATGTTGTGGACTTGTGGTCATAATTAATCATGTTTCTGCCAAAAGAAAGAAAGAAAAACCATAGTTATGTTTAGATGACATCCCAAAAACATGTCATTATAGAATGGTTTCCAACAAAAGAAACTTTGATCCCGCAACTTGATTCTTGGGTTGATATTCAAATTCAAAGAGCAGAGAATAGATGGTCAACTCGTCTTCGGCTCCCAGCTTCACCACATCTTTACAGAATTACAGTACACAATGCTCGGTTGGGACTTGGGAGTATGATCATCTTAAAATTTTAAAAGTTAAATTAATTAATTTCATTTGATATAATCTACAAAATCAAATGATTAATCAAAATAATTAAAATCAATTTAAATCGATTAGTTATTTCAATTTTAACTACTAAAACTATATAATTTATACTTTTACATTACATTTGTTTTATATTTATATTTACACTTATATTATATATTATTTATTATACCCATTATATATATGATTTTAAAATATTATACTACAGATTATGTTGTATTTATATTATATATAAATGATGAATTAATAGGATGGATTAATTCTGTTAATTCGAAAAATCGATAATAAATTGAATTAATCAACTAACCAATTTTATAAATTCGATTTTAGTCAAGGTTAAATTAATCTAATTGGATAGATCGAATTTAATCGATTTTGATTAATTAAGTCGGTATGAATCGACTCTACTCACCTCTAATTAAGTAATATATATTTATAGCATGATTTATATTAACTAAATTTAATTATTTGAAAAAACTAATCATATATTAGAAGTATTATTTAAAATGTGAAAAAATTCATTCGTGGTTTTAGTATGTTCCGGCTTCGTTGGTAAAAGCAAATTAAACTTTTCATAAAAAAATAAAATAAAATAAAACCACCACGGGGATCGGCCAACAACATGCATACGAATATATATTTTTTTTTTTTGGTCTCAACCAACCGGTATCCGAACCCACTGAGTCGACTAATTCGGTTTCGGAGCGGATCCCGGGGTAAAGGTTTTAAACTCCTCCCAACGGGCTTGCGGGGGATCGAACCGTGGTCCGCCCTACCAAATCTAGCCCCTGGCACCACTAGACCAAGACACCGTTTAATTACCAGCATGATGCATACGAATATTAATACTATATTATCGAGATGATGATGATGATGGCTATTATTATTATTAAGTCTTCTCTGCAGCTGGACTACCTATCTGAATCGTAGAGGAAATTAAATTACGCAATTACATGCATACGAATATTAATACTATATTATCGAGATGATGATGATGATGGCTATTATTATTATTAAGTCTTCTCTGCAGCTGGACTACCTATCTGAATCGTAGAGGAAATTAAATTACGCAATTACAATTACTTACCCAATCTTTATCCACGTCGACATCTCCATTTATGCCATTACCCAAGTATATAAATTGATCATTTCGGCAACCAAGCATAGCATTCATGATTCCTGTTGATATTATGGCTGGCGCAGCATATATCTCCAATTGTTTAACGCCACGTCGGAAGCTGTGTTCGGAGTGTCGTCTTTTAGAACTTCCTGGTTAAGGACAATAACAGGCCAACAACCCACGTGGCCTGTCGCTCTCACTCAATAATTCTCGCGTTGCTTGGTGACCTGCCTGCCTGCGCATAATTATTTAATAAAATGGGCGTGGCCCAGTCTCAGTCTTAGCCTCAGCCTCTGTGGGTCCTTTCATTTTTCTTTATTATAGTCGGGTCCGTCATCTTATAATCTTTTAATGAAAAATAGTAAAGATGGTTCTTAAATTTTTTTGTTAAATATTATTTTTATTTTTAATATAAAAAATTTTATATTGATTTTCAATTGACAAAAATTATGTGTTGTAAGATGTATCATTTTTTTATAAGAAATTTTTTGTTTAAAGGGCCATTTGATTAACGAAATTTTAAGATTTTTTGTCAAAATTTTATATTTCATAATTATTTTCTTTTATTTGGTTATTGCATTTTCTCTTGCACCGAAAATTTTATATTCCCAGGCCCATAGTGTCAAATAGGGAGAAAATATGTGTAATCAGATGATTTTCATCTCCTTAGGTTTTTAGAATTTCTGAGAAAAAATAACTTTTTTTTATTTTATCCTCATTTAATTATGTTTTTTGACCATTTTATTCTTTTTATTTACTTAAAATTACAAATAAAAGTGTTTTATTATTTCATCTTACATCCCTCTTAGACTGCTGAGTAAAATTTCCAACACACCCATTAAATATTATTTACATGTTAAATGAATAAATAAATAAATAATTTACATATTAAAGAATATAAATAAGAAACTTATATTTTAAATAAATAATTTAATCGTTTAGTATATTAATATATAATTTACATGTTAAATAAACAAACAATTTACATATTAGATAAATATATAACTAATTTAAATGTTAAATAAATTAATATATAATTTGTAGGTTAAATAAACAAATAATTTACATGTTAAATACATAAACATTTATACATGATTTTTTTTCTATATTGAAAAGTTTTAATAATAATTATATTTAAATTTGATTTAAAATAAAAGATAAAAAATTGTTTAAGTATAACTTTTAAAATATTATTTATATGTCAAAAAAAACAAATTACACATTTAATACTAAATAATTTAAATGTTGAATAAATAAATAAATAATTTCAATATAAATGTTTGTCATAAATTATTCACTTGATATAACTACTAATACATAAAGACAACATAGTAAAATAAATCATTAGATAATTTTACATTCTTCCAACCAAATACAAAAATTTTACTTTCATTTTAATAAAACAAAATGCAAAAATTTAATATACCAAAAATTCTAAAAAATATAATGTTTTGATCGTAATTAAATTTTCAA
Organism: Heritiera littoralis; assembly: GCA_031772115.1. NCBI lineage: Eukaryota > Viridiplantae > Streptophyta > Magnoliopsida > Malvales > Malvaceae > Heritiera > Heritiera littoralis. The sequence goes on along the minus strand of JAPDPK010000031.1, from coordinate 6,309,109 downwards.
AAATAGTTCAATTTTAAATATTAAATAGAGTAACGTGAATCACGAGTTGTGCCGTCCATGATGATGTCATGGTAGTTAATTTGGGGGGGTGGTGACAGATTGATGAGCTTGTCAGCTGTCATTTTGGAACATTTCCCGTCCACATGGTTTAAAAGTTTCCTTCTTTTTCGGATCGATCACGGCATCTGCTGTTATTATGGTGTCAGTCCAACGCCCTGGAATCGGTTGGATCAAATCCGGCCTCCGTCTATTATAAAAAAAATAAAATTCCGGCCTTCGTCGGTGCCAATCGACTCCTGAGTCGCAGGTGAGATATTGAGAGAATAAGAGAAAAAAATGAAAAACCTTTTAAAAATTTTTGTCCGTGTTTGTTTTTTTCATGTGCTAGCAGTAAATTAATAATTTGTTAAATCATGTGATATCAATTAAATTTAAATAAAAAAATTAAGATATATTGACAGTTTTTTTGGTAATAATACAAGAAATCTTATTATAAGAAGAATAGTTCAACGATTAGTACAGACAATAGAATCATAATGAGATGTGTGTACTCACGAACAGATAAGAGATGTCTCGCACGTCGCCATCTTTTGACAATTAAAAGTTTAAAAATTAAATATCAAGAATAATCGACGCTATTTAATCTTTCCAAGAGAAACACATTACTAGTATTTGCATCAGTCAGTTTAATAAGGTATGTACCTAGCCGGAGGTGGCACCGTTCCATCATAATCCTTGCAATGTTCCTCCAATTTCACTACATATATAATAAATATATTGCATGTGTTGGCACATGCAATATATTTTAAGGATATGATGATTATCATCCTATCTCATGTTTGTTATTCATTTAAGCAAAAGGATACGATTAGTGAGAGGATAAGTCATCCTATACCAAGAGGATAACTTAATCCTTTAGAAAAATGGAGGATTATTTTTAATCCATAAGATAGGATATGTTTCAAAAAAATTTTATTAATAAATTTCCTATTTTATCCTTAAATTTTGTCCAATAAAAAAATATTATCTTATCCTAATTTTAATCTTGCACATAACAAACATGGTAAAAGATAAAAAATCATGTTATCTTATACTTAATCTTTGTACACACCAAACATAAGATATGATATTATCATCTAATTTTATCCTATTCATAATATTATTTTATCTTATCCTATTCTTATCTCATGTACCAAACATGCACATAATTACTTATAAAACAAGATGACGATTTGGTCCACGTCATTATCTCCATTTTATGCTGCCGCTTGCGCCTTAATGCTCGTTTTTTGTCTTTAGTTTTATACAGGTACACTGCACAAAACTTTGTTTGAAGAAAAAAAAGGTACCTTTTGCTTGGTTTCTTTATGCAAGGCTATAATTGGTATAGTAAATTATTTGGAGCCGCATTATTGATAACGAAAATTATTGACATTCAAAAAAAAAAATTATTGACATTCATTTGTTTTGAAACGCCTGGTTGGTTTGGGGCTCGACTTTGATCATGATTAGTTTGGAGATTTGGTTGATGCAGCTATTTCTGACCAAACATAACTGAGCAAACATGTGATTGCATCTGCTCTGTTCTTGGGTGGCCCATGTGAATGCCTAGACGGGGAAGGATCTCGTTCTCATCTCATGGTAGCGGTAGTCATGCGGGCTTCCTCTCTTAGAATGGGCATAAATTGTTGTTGCCACTCCTCAGCGATGGAAACAAAAGATTAAAGAAATCCACAGCGGCTGACATGCCCCTGCATATCCCCCCATATTCAGCATTTATCTCACTCAGAGTCAACAGTCCATGGCACATGTCCTGTTCCAGTTGAGAAGATGCCATCTAAAGGGCTAACCCCATGAAAGATTAAAGAAGACCAATGTTATAAAACGACTGATGAATTAGCTCAATGAATAAAACAGTAGAAAAGACCAGAAGGAGAATGAAAAAGAATTGAGGAAAGAGGAACACGAATATTCATTTTCTGACTGTCTCACGTCTGTACAATGGGCTAATATGCAATTGCAATGACACACTATTCCCCTGACCAAATGGATTCAATACAATAATGACACGTGTAGTACTATTGGCCTTTACAATTTAGCTTGTCACTAACTAATAGGCTGCTATACAGCTGCAAGCACAGCTACTACCACCCTCAACCAACGAATCTCAGCTCATCATCAATCAGCTCCTGTATATTCATCAGCTCCAGCAACATTCATGACATTAGCCTCCCCTGCAGCTGATCCTTGTCCCCAAGGATCAAAATCTGGAAATTGGGACATTAGAACTGAAAAATCTTCCCAAGTTGCTTCTTCTGGACTCAGATTGGACCAGACCACCAGAAGTTGTGTAACAGCTCGATTGTTCTTCTTCACCATTCTTTTGTCTAACACAGCTGCTGGATACACCAATGGTTGCCCATCATCTCCAATTTTAGGTGGATTAATGCTAGGCACTATTTTGTTCCCAATCTTCTTCTTAAGTAGGCTAACATGAAACACCGGATGCAATCTTGAATGAGGAGGAAGCAGCAATTTGTAAGCTACCCTTCCTAACTTAGCCACCACGGGACATGGTCCAAAATACTTAGAAGCAAGCTTGAGATTCTTCCTCAAGGCCAAGGAAGTTTGTTTGTATGGCTGCAGCTTGAGATACACTTGGTCACCAACTTGAAATTACCTTTCAGATCTGTTTCTATCGGCATAAAACTTCATTCTGTTTTGTGCTTTCTGCAATTGATCCACCAGCATTTTACTCACCTTCTCCCTTTCTTTCAACATTTCTTCAACAGACAACACCTTTGCTTCAGCACTTCGATTCCAATCAAAGCCAGGAGGTTCATAACCATATAAGGCTTGGAGTGGGGTCATTTGTAGGGCTGTGTGAAAACTGGTGTTGTACCACCATTTAGCCAGTGGTAAAAATTGTGCCCATTTTTTTGGAGTTAATGAACACATACACCTTAAATATTGTTCTACACATTGGTTCAACCTTTCAGATTGGCCATCAGTTTCAGGGTGATATGCAGTACTAAGATGCACACTACTGCCCAGCAACTTCATCAGTTCCTACCACACAGAACTCACAAAAATTTTATCTCTATCAGAAATAATTGTCTTGGGAGGTCCATGAAGTTTAATCACCTGCTCTAAATAGATCTTAGCTACACCAGAAGCTGTATACGGATGAGAGAGTGACAAGAAATGTGCATATTTAGTAAATTTATCAATCACTACTAATATGCAATTCACATTCATAGCCTGTGGTAATCCTTATATAAAAACCATAGTAACCACCTCCTAAATTTGTGAGGGAATAGGAATTGGCTGAAGCAAACCAGGATAGGCAGAGTGTTCACTCTTGTTTCTCTGACAAACGTCATATTGCTGAACATGGTCCTGCACTTGTTGCATCATTTTAGGCCAGAAAAAATACAACTTCAGTCAATGATAGGTAGCCTGAACCCCCGAATGTCCTCCTTGAGGAGAATCATGTAACATCTGTAGCACTTGAGTTCTCAAATGGCCATTATTACCAATATACACTCTTCCTTTAAACCTTAGAACACCCTTGGCAAATGAATAATGAGGAATGCTATGAGGATCCACAACCAAAGCTGCTATCTTCTCTTGGGCATCAGTATCCTCAACATAACTTTGTTCTACTTCAGCAACCCACTGAGGAATTGCAATAGTGGAATTCAGAGTATTTAATTCTCCTTTATCCTCCATTTGCCTCGATAAGGCATCAACCACTACGTTGGTTCTTCCCTTCCGGTACTGAATAGAGTAGTTAAGCCCCAAAAGTTTAGTCAAGCCCTTTTTCTGTATCGTGGTGGTCAACTTCTGCTCCAACAAATGTTTAAGGGCCTCATGATCAGTCTTAATCACAAAGGCATTGCTCTCCAGGTGATGCCTCCACCTTGTGACAGCCATAAGAATGGCAAGGTACTCCTTCTCATAGATAGGAAGATCTAGGTGGTGAGGACCTAATGCTTTGCTCAAGTATGCAATAGGCCTTCCATCCTGTGACAACACTGCACCTATACCAGTAGCACATGCATCAGTCTCCAAACAAAACTCTTTAGTAAAATTAGGTAGGGCCAACACTGGGGCAGTACTCATCCTTTGCTTCAATTGCTCAAAAGCTGTCATGGCCTCAACAGTCCAGAGGAACTTACCCTTCTTAAGCATGTTCGTTAAGGGCTTGTTCAACACACCATACCCTTGGATAAATTTTCTGTAGTAACCAGTGAGGCCGAGGAAGCCCCTTAGAGACTTAAGATTTGCTGGTAATGGCCATTTCTGCATTGCTTCAACCTTAGATTGGTCGGTTGCAACTCCATCCTCTGAAATTATGTGTCCAAGATATTCCACTTGTCTCTGACCAAAGAAGCATTTGTTTTTCTTGGCAAATAATTTGTTAGTTCTCAATACTTCAAAAACAGCCTTCAAATGGCATACATGCTCCTCTAAAGAAGGGCTATAGACTAATATGTCATCAAAGAACACCAAAACAAAGTGTCTAAGATATTTTGAAAGATATCATTCATAAGAGATTGAAATGTGGCTGGTGCATTAGTAAGTCCAAAGGGCATTACCTTAAATTCATAATGTCCGTGATGAGTCCTAAAAGCCGTTTTAGGAATATCTTCATGTTTGACTCTAATTTGCCAATACCCTGATCTTAAGTCCAATTTGAAAAAGAATCTAGCACCGTGGAGCTCATCCAGCAAATCTTCAACAACGGGAATGGGAAATTTATTCTTGATAGTCATAGCATTTAATTGTCTGTAGTCAACACACATTCTCCAAGAGCCATCCTTCTTCTTGACAAGAAGGCATGGTGATGCAAATGGGCTTCGACTAGCTTGAATAATTGAAGCAGCAAGCATTTTTGATATTTGTTTTTCCACTTCTGACTTCTGGTTATAAGGCAGCCTATACGGCCTGATGTTCACAGGTTGAGAACCCAACTTCAAGGGAATACTATGGTCGTGAGACCTTGGAGGAGGCAACTGTGTTGGTACTTTAAAGATGTCAGCATATTCATTCACCAGTTTCTGTAGTTGGCAAGGAATTTGCTTATCCTCTTGTTCCACATTAAGAACATACAATTCTCCAAGTAATTCAGGATCTTTGCTTGCCAACTTCTGTAGCTTTTTTCCAGAAATAACCATAAGTTTATTAGGCTTCTTACTCCCCACTAATCTCACCTGCTGTCCATTCATTTGAAAAGTTAAAGAAAGTTCATTGAAGTCAAACAACATAGGGCTGTATTTCCTCATGCAATCCACCCCAAGGACCATGTCACTTCCTCCCATTGGTAGTACCCTCATGTCATGTGAGAATTTATGCCCTTGCATCCACCAAGTAAGCTCCTTACACATTGCTGTGCTATAAAGTCTTTCTCCATTGGCCACTGTTATAGCTAGGGGAGTAGTTGATTCCAACTCTACTCCATCTTTAGCCCATTTAGGAACCACAAAGCTGTGTGTGCTTCCACTGTCCACTAACACATTAAGTGTTTTGCCTCTGATAATGCCCTCAATTCTAATAGTACTGTGACCCGTGCTGCCAGTGAGTGCATTAATCGAAATCTGCAGATCCTCATTTACATTCTGGTCATGTTCGATTGCTGTATCATCTCCATTATTACCTTCTTCCACCTGTTCCATTTCTTCTTCATCAGCAGTGATGGCATTAAGTTGTTTCACCTTGCAAGTGTGGCCTGGAATGAATCTATCTCCACATCTAAAGCAAAGATTCAGAGCACTTCTTTGCTCCATCTGTTGTTGTTTGGCTGTGTTATAAAGTGGGTTAGGCTTTTGTATTTGAGTAGGGTTAGTATATGTAGGTTTCGGGTAATGGCCAAGATGGGAGTTAATGGGAGTCTTACTACTCTGTTTATATCTTTTTCCTTCTAGATCCAATGACAATTCATGAAGTTTTGCCAACCTGAAAGCAACATCAAGAGTTCTAGGCTCACTGGCCTTAACTCTAGGTTTCACCTCTTCCTTAAGTCCACTGACAAAACTAGAGACAAAATAAGATTCTGATAAATGAGGATCAAACTGTAGCATATAAGACCTCAACTCTTCAAATTGTTCTTGATACTCCTCCACCGAATGTTTCTGTGACAACTTATTAAATTCTTCTACAATATCTGAACAATTCTTATCACAGAATCGTAAACACAAATCATTAGCAAACTCCTGCCAAGTTATAACACCCTTTTGTAATATATAACCATCAAACCAGATCTCAGCTCTACCAGTTAAGTACATTGAAGCTAATTTTAGTTTTTGGTGATCAGCAATCAAGAAAATAAAGAAATACTTTTGACACTTCCTAAGCCATCCACGAGGATTACTACCATCAAACGAAGGTAGCTCAATCTTTGGCCTCGGTGTAAAAGCATTCAGGGATTGAGTTTCAACCATGCCTCTACTATTAACAAAAGATCCCTGGCCTAGAGAATGAAAGCCAGGACTAGTGTCTCCTAAATTTCTCGATAATAACCCTGGTTTATCATTCCTAGGCATGTATCTTCCTTGTTCATCTATAACAGTCACTTCGACAGGGGACTTACCTTCTCTTCTTGGATGCACTGTAGTTAACTTTGGGCTATTAGAAGAACCTCCAATGTCTGCATTGGGTCTAGCAGGTACTGATTCCTTTTGAGTCATTATGGTAAGCACTTGGCTGATGTAACTTTGATTTTCAGCCAGCTTAGATTCAATCCCCTGTTTTTGCTCCGCCCACCACTTAGGAATGGTTGAATCCGCTGTTTTCAAAGCCTCTAGCTGCTCTTGTAATGCCTGTAATTGCTCCTGCATCGAGCTTAATCGAGTACCTTCCGCCATTGAAGTTAGTTTCCGATGCTTTCCTAGATTTAAAGGTGGATCTGTAAGGCTCTGATACCTAATTTGTTATAAAACGACTGATGAATTAGTTCAATGAATAAAACAGTAGAAAAGACCAGAAGGAGAATGAAAAAAATTGAGGAAAGAGGAATACGAATATTCATTTTCTGACTGTCTCACGTCTGTACAATGGGCTAATATGCAATTGCAATGACACACTATTCCCCTGACCAAATAGATTCAATACAATAATGACACGTGTAATACTATTGGCCTTTACAATTTAGCTTGTAACTAACTAATAGGCTGCTATACGGCTGCAAGCACAGCTACTACCACCCTCAACCAACGAATCTCAGCTCATCATCAATCAACTCCTGTATATTCATCAGCTCTAGCAACATTCATGACAACTAAAGGATGAAAAGCTTGAAAGGGCCAATTTTTTTCTTCCAACATGAACAGTCCCCCCGCATTCCCTGCTGCTTCCAGCCATTTGGACTATCGTCGGGCTGTGGTAAATTGCAATGAATGGCTGAAGTAAACTGTATAGTCACAGTTTCTATTTAACTCGTAATGTTGCAATGTAAAGAAGCGGAATTTCCTGCTTACTAGTACTCAGAATGTGCTTTTGATTAAATAAAAAAGGGAAAAAATAAATCGTTTAGATAGCTAATTTGGTAGATAAATCAAATTCTCATTTAATTAAACTCGTTAGAATGATAAATTGCTTCATTTATCATTTTCTTTTTCCTAAACAAATAAATTAGATTGCTTTATTATCATCGTTGGGTACTATTACTATAACCATGGTATTTTAATGTTCCCTGCTGCATTGCAGAATTGTCAAGGAATGCGATGATGGAAATTCTTGTGTTTTGTCGAAGCTAGCGTTGTGTTGTGTCAAGAAAGCTAGCCATTCTCTTTTTTTTTTCTTTAGTTACAGTCATCATTATCATTGGGATAAAAACTATGATGGTGATAGTTATTATTATCATGCATGAATAATTGGAATACCAATAAATTCAAAATTTTCTCCACTTCCTTTTATATATATATATATATATATATATATATATATAGAGAGAGAGAGAGAGAGAATTAGAAGGGATGATCAGTTGTGTGTTACATCTAATTGTTAAGAAATATTTTAAGTGGGTTTACATATATAAATTAATTGTACATTATAAATTATCTAATTTGTTTAATTCATTTAAAAGTAATCAGAATTTTTGAACTTTAAAACATTTCGTGATCGTGGGTTTTGTAATGTGCAAAGACTCAATATTTTATTTTATTTTTATAATGGGTCAAAATAAAATAAAATAAAATATATTACAGATATAAATACAATAGATAAATTTAAAGTTTTCTCTCATAAAATAAAAGTTTATACGCAAAAGACTACTAATCTCATTCAATTTATTCAAATGAATTCAAATACGTTTTCGACGATTGAACAAGAAATACTGTTCTGCATGAGTTTTTCCTACACTAGTTAGTTCCTATTCAAATTCGTTGATCCTTGAGATTCCCCTTGCCTTGCCCTAGTCACTCACAATATTACAAAGAAAAAACAAAAGAAAGAAAAATGAAAGCTAGAACAGGGGAATGGTTCGTATTATGGTACTAAGCCTGCCTTCAAAAGTGAATCGTGGATTTTGGTGTCAAAGCCCATCAAAACTCAAAAGCCTTTGTCTTTGTTCTTCCTCGCCTGTCCTGACTTGTTCTCTCGTTCAAAAACAAAACCAGCCGAAACCATCTCAACCCAACCGCATTTGCATTCTTCTTCTTGCTCTCTTTGCTCCTATTTTTTCTAACAACTCTGCCACCGTGACGTGAATTCAGCTCTAAGGTTTACGAAATGAGTTGAAGAATACTCTTGTTGGTGTTGGAGATGGCGAGGAGATCTCCCAACTTGTTCCTAAGAAAGCACAGAAGATGGCCGCTTTCCTCTTTCAAAACCAAATGGCACAAAACTTTCAACAAAAAACAAGCCATGAAATCCTTTAAACAACTCGTATCAGTCACAGAAGCCCATCATAACCCTCTTCAACAAAACCTTCTCTCATCTCTTATACGCTCTTTTGGCCTCTACAACGTGCACCCCACTCCTCAAGCCTTTCATTTTCTCATCAAAAACTTGCTGCAAAAGCGCCAGTTCAGCCATATTTCTTCTGTGCTCAATCACCTTGAACGCGTCGAAAAGTTTCAAACACCCGAGTACATTTTAGCTGACCTCATCAAAACCTATGGCAATGCTAACAGAAACCAAGATGCTGTTGATATTTTCTACAGAATACCCAAGTTCAGGTGCGTCCCTACTGCCTACTCTCTCAATTCTTTACTCGCACTTCTTTGTAGAAATCAATACGGCCTTAAGATGGTCCCTCAGGTTCTGCTAAAGAGTCTGGCTATGAACATAAGAGTCGAAGAATCAACTTTCCGTATATTAGTAAGCGCTCTTTGTAGAATGAACAAGGTTACTTATGCTATAGAGATTCTACAACGTATGGTGGACGATGGCCTTGGTGTTAATGATAAAGTTTGCTCCGTTACACTGTCATCAATTTGTGCTGAGGGGGATTTGGATAGCGAAGATGTTATGGGGTTTTGGAGGGAATTAAGAAAGCTTGGGTTTTGTCCTGCAATGGGTGACTATAATAGCATGATTAGATTTTTAGTGAAAAAAGGGAGAGGCGTGGATGCTTTCTATGTTCTAAATCAAGTGAAAACCGATGGAATTAAGCCAGGTATTGTTTCTTACACCATGGTCTTAAACGGGGTAATAGCAGAAGGGGATTACATTTTGGCAGATGAGCTGTTTGATGAATTGCTTATATTGGGTTTGGTTCCTGATGTGTATACTTACAATGCCTATATAAACGCTTTATGCAAGCAAAAAAAAGTTGAAGAGGGAATCAAGATGGTGGCCTGTATGGAGGAGTTACGCTGCAAACCTAATGTGTTCACATACAATACAATATTGGAGGCAATTTGTAAGGATGGTGAGATAAATCGAGCAAGGAAGCTCGTCATAGAGATGAAATATAGGGGCATTGAAATGAATTTGGTTTCATATACGGTGATAATTGATGGTTTGGTAAATAAAGGTGATATTCTTGAAGCATGCGGTTTGGTGGAGGAAGTGTTGGATAAGTGCTTTTGCCACCAGAATTTTACATTTGACAAGGTAATCTGTGGCCTGTGCCAAAGAGGGTTTGTTTGTAAGGCACTGGAACTGCTCAGGAAAATGATTGACAGGAATGTTTCTCCTGGGGCCAAGGTTTGGGAAGCACTTCTCCTTAGCTCTGAATTCAGACTGAATTTTTCCAAGATCACTTTGATTGATTTGGTGAATTAAGTTTGAATAATCTTACAAGTAATGAGAGAAGTCTAGCAACCTTGTGTCTCTCATATGGGATTGAGAAGCTGCAAAATAATTTTTTTTTGTGCACTTTTGTAGCTCTGATCGGTAAGTGTCCCATATAGGATAACTGAAGTTTCTTATTTCAAGCAAATAGTCAAAAGTCATAGCATATTTGCTACAGTAGTACAAAGTTGTGATTGAAAATGTGCAGAATGAATGACTTTCTAGAACTAGAAGGGGGGGAGCTTTTGCAGTACCTTTTGATGGAAGAGGGTATCTCACCTGATATAATTTGAAATTCTGTCATTGTGCCTGCTGTTACTGGTCTTATTTATTTATGTAGAGACATGTTATGCACAACATACAGCTCTACATACAGCTCTAGACATAGGATTCTGCATTTGTTTGTTTGTTGTGCACATGTAACGTTTTCCTTTATATTTTCTTCTCTAAACCTACACACCTGACTTTATGATGCAGAGCTTTTTGTGTAACTTGTGGGAAACTGTGTTATTTTAGGAAAGTAAATATTTCCTAGAATCAAGTTATATATTTAGTTGTAATTATGTATTTATTGAGATCCCATAAGTTTAGGGATTTCAATTAGTATTAGGAGTAGTTTTCTGATTTAGTGCTAGAGCCCTTGTGTATATAAACAAACGTATTATTCAATTAACAATTCAATTCAAACCCTAAACATTGACATGGCATCAGAGCAGTAAAATTCTTCTGGGAAATTAGGTGTTGTTTGGCCTGTCATAGTTTTTCTTTTCTCCTCTGTTTTGCTCTGTTTTTCTACTGCCAAAACAGAGCATTTACAGTGCTTTACCAGCTTTCATTGCTGGAAATTTTTTATCAGCCTTTATTGCTGTTTTTTTCTTTCTTCTTCAAGTGATCTGTCGTTTCTGCCCATTGGAGACCAAGGACGATGTCAGAGACCAAGGAGATTGGTACGGCTGCTGTAATTCCATTGAATGAAGGAGGCAGAACTCAATCGCAGGGAGAATTGCAAGCCATTCAGGCTGCCTACAGATTGGATGGAAAGAATTAGCTCAAGTGGTCCCAACTTGTTCGTACAATCTTGAAAGGCAAAGGGAAGATCAGCCATCTGTTAGGTACGAGACCGAAGCCAGGAGATTCAGGTTTTGGAGTATGGGACGAAGAGGATTCCATGATTATGGCGTGGCTATGGAATTCTATGGTGCCCGAGATAAGTGATACGGTTATGTTCATGGCTACGACCAAGGACATTTGGGATGCAATCCAACAGACTTACTCAAAGGCCAGAGATGCAGCTCAAGTGTACGAGGTGAAGGTCAAGACTATGGCTGCGAAGCAAGGAAGCAAGACTGTGACCGAATATGCCAACCAATGGAAATCTCTATGGCAAGAAATTAACCACTATAGGGTGATTCGGACTAAATGCCCGGATGATGCAGCCATACTAAAGGATTTTATTGAACGAGATAGAGTTTATGACTTTCTTGTTGGTTTAAACCTTGAGTTTGACCAAGTCAAGATCCAAATTCTCGGAAAGCAGGAAATTCCATGCTTCAATGAAGTGGTGGCTATTATTCGGAGTGAAGAAAGTAGGAGCTTGATGCTTGATCCTCAAACTGTAGATGGTTCAGCCATGGTAGCTGAAAGTGTAAAAAATGGTTCGACAAGCATGGAAAGGAAGGCTGCCATTGAAGTAGGCAAGAGTAGTCAGTCCAAGGCTCAAGGCCGTGATGGATTATGGTGCACCTACTGCAAAAAGGGGCGCCACACTCGTGAGAAATGTTGGAAACTGCATAGGAAACCTCCTAGCCGTGAGTGGGGTCAAAGAGATAATCTGTCGAGGGGTAATGGGCAGGCCCATGTTGCTACCAACGCACCACATGGAGAAGCCAAGCAGGAACCAGCAAGTCTTAACCAAGAGGAGGTGGAAAGGGTGAGATCATTTTTAAGTAACCTCGAGAAACCTACAGGTACTTGTACTTTGGCGTATTCAGGTAAGCGTCTATTTTCATTTGAATTAAATGCCTCAGAAACACCCTTTATTCAATCTTGGATCATGGATTCAGGAGCCACCGATCACATGACCCACTCATCCAAACATTTTTCCACATACTCACCATGTTCAAGCAATAAGAAAATAGCCACAGCTGATGGATCCTTAGCAACCTTAGCTGGTATAGGAGATGTTCAAATAAACCCATCCATAACCCTGAAAAATGTCCTTCATGTTCCTAAGCTATCCACCAATCTTGTCTCTGTACAAAAACTCACACAAGACTTGCTTTATAATGTGACTTTTCACAATAGTTATTGTTTATTTCAGGACAAGGATTCGGGGAGGACGATTGGTTGTGCTAGAGAACGGGATGGTCTTTACTACCTTGCGGAATCAAACAAGTCAAACATATTCGAGAGCAGATCACCCCACTCATTCATGTCCGAGTCTATGTTATCTAGTAAGGAGAAAGTTTTTCTTTACCATTGTCAGTTAGGACATCCATAATTTAGGGTTATTAAAATTCTGTTTCCTTCATTGTTTACAAAGTTAGATATTGAGAGTCTTCATTGTGAGGTGTGTGAACTTGCCAATAAGCAATAAAAGAAGCATTTTTCCTTTTTATCTTGTTCACACTGATATTTGGGGTCCCTCTACTGTTGCTAATGTGTCAGGGGCATGATGGTTTGTGACTTTTATTGATGATTGTACCCGAGTTACCTGGGTTTTCTTGCTTAAACATAAGCTAGATGTTAGCACTGTGTTCCCTAATTTCTTCTCTATGGTAAAAAACCAGTTTGGTGTGAGTATTAAAAAACTTAGGTCAGACAATGCCAAGGATTATTTCAATCAAATTCTTACCCCTTATTGTCAAAGAGGGAATAATTCACGAGTCTTCTTGTGTGAGAACACCACAACAAAATGGAGTCGCCGAAAGAAAAAATGGGCAACTTCTAGACCAAACCCGAGCACTGTTGTTTCGAAAAAATGTACCAAAAAGTTTCTGTGGTGAAGCAGTTCTCACAGCGACTCATCTCATCAATAGATTACCCTCTAGAGTTTTAGGATTCAAAAGTCCAATGGATGTGCTTTCTTCATTCTATCCGAACCTCTCTACCACAAACAATCTTACACCTCGCATTTTTGGTGTGCGTCCTTTGTTCATATCCACAGTCAAGACAGGGGGAAGCTAGACCCTAGAGCTCTAAAGTGTGTTTTGTTGGGTATTCTTCAACTCAGAAAGGATATAAGTGTTACCATCCTCCATCCAATATATTTTATGTGTCACGAGATGTAACATTCAATGAACAAGAGGCCTATTTCACTCAACCTTATCTTCAGGGGGAGAGTTTTATGGAAGATAAGGAAGGTTTTCTTAGGTTGCCTGATGTTTCATTTTTGTCTCAACCCAATCATATGCCCCAACTGTCTGTTGAGCCATTTGTTGAGTTTGAACCTGAGTCAAATGCCCCAGTTGTTGGTGAACCTGAACCTGAATCAAATGAGACCACTCCTACTGCACCAAATGTGTATGAACCCGAACTAGTACCTAACCCCGAATCTGCTCTTGGAGATGTGAGATTTGGCAAAAACTTGTAGTACTCAAGGCAAAAAAAGACCAATCCAGGATCTGTGCAAGTTCAAGAGTCCAACTCAAGTCCTTCAAATGAGGTAACAATTATTAACTTTCCAACATTACAGAGTGAAACCAAAGCCCAAATTACTGAAGATGCCCAGGACCTTCCAATTGCTATTAGAAAAGGGACCAGAAAGTGTACAAAACAGCCATTATATCCTCTTTCACACTACCTATCATTTAAAAATTTCTCACCAGCCTACAAAGCCTTCCTTGTAAGCCTAAAGAACACTATTTCTACTACCTTATCTGAGGCATTGTCTAATGAAAATGGAAACAAGCCATGAATGAGGAGATGGAGGCTTTAGAGAAGAATAAAACTTGGGAGTTGGTGAAGTTACCAGCAGGGAAAAGGCCGGTGGGGTGCAAGTGGGTTTATACTGTGAAATACAGGGCAGATGGGTCGATTGAGAGATACAAGGCGAGGTTGGTAGCCAAAGGGTATACATTGACTTATGGGATTGACTACCTAGAGACGTTTGCTCCAGTTGCTAAGATGAATACAGTCAGAGTAATCTTATCTCTAGCTGCCAATTTTGGTTGGGAACTACAGCAATTTGATGTGAAAAATGCCTTCCTACACGGGGAGCTTAAGGAGGAGATTTATATGGAGATTCCACCAGGTTATGGAAGGAATGTGATTGCCAATACTGTATGTAAGTTGAACAAAGCTTTGTATGGCCTGAAGCAATCTCCTCGAGCTTGGTTTGGAAGATTTGCTAGAGTCATGTTGGCCATGGGATACAAACAAAGTCAGGGGGATCACACATTGTTTATCAAACATTTTGCTTTAGGGGGAGTAACAGCACTGTTAGTATATGTGGATGACATTATATTAACTGGAGATGACAAAAGGGAGTAGCAAATATTGAGTCAATGCTTGGCTAAAGAGTTTGAAATTAAGACTTTGGGAAGATTGAAATATTTTCTGGGAATTGAAGTTGCACACTCCAGAAAAGGGATTTTTATATCCCAATAGAAGTATATTACGGATTTGCTCAAGGAAATGGGCAAAACTGCATGCAAACCCGCAAGTACTCTTATGGACCCAAACCTTAAGCTAGGAAAAGCAGAGGAAGATGCCACAGTGGACAAGGAAATGTATCAATGTCTCGTGGGAAGATTGATTTACTTATCACATACCAAATCGGACAGAGCTTATGCGGTGAGCTTAATCAGTCAGTTTATGCATAGTCCAAGAGAGGTTCATTTGAAGGCTGCCCACCGAATTTTGCAGTATCTTAAGAGAACACCAGGAAGAGGAATTCTGTTCAAGAGGAATGGGAGTACGACACTTGAAGTCTATACCGATGCTGACTATGCAATGCAGGATCGATCATCGATAGGAGATCAACCTCCGGGTACTATACCTTTCTTGGAGGGAATCTTGTGACATGGCGAAGCAAGAAACAGAGTGTAGTAGCACGTTCTAGTGCTGAGGCAGAATTTCGTGCAATGGCACAAGGCATGTGTGAGCTACTTTGGTTGAAAATCATCCTAGAAGACTTAAAGATTAAATGGGAAGGGCCTATGAGGCTCTACTGTGACAATAAATCAGCAATCAGCATAGCTCATAATCTAGTACAGCATGATCGAACGAAGCATATCGAGGTGGATAGACATTTCATCAAGGAGAAGTTAGACAGTGGCTTGATATGTACTCCATATGTGTCAACACATGGGCAACTTGCTGATATCCTCACCAAAGGATTGAGTAGCACGACATTTGAGAGAATCGTATCCAAGCTGGGAATGGAAAAATTCCTATTCACAAGCTTGAGGGGGAGTGTGGGAAACCATGTTATTTTAGGAAAGTAAATATTTCCTAGGATCAAGTGTATATATTTAGTTGTAATTATGTATTTATTGAGATCCCATAAGTTTAGGGATTTCAATTAGTATTAGGAGTAGTTTTCTGATTTAGTGCTAGAGCCCTTGTGTATATAAACAAACGTATTATTCAATAAACAATTCAATTCAAACCCTAAACATTGACATATCTTATGCCTTTCTTTTTGTTCTTTCTGATTGTTATCAGAGCAATAATTTTACAAGAGTTAAACTACCAAATTGGCTTTGAGATTGATATTATTAGCTATGGAGAATGGAGATTTATGGCAATTTTATTACTGCTTAGTCATTTGAACATTCTGTTCTATATCCTGCAGTTACCATGCTAATTTTTAAGTGGTGCAAGTAGTCTTTTATTATCCACTTTTTTTTGGAAACCCTAGTTGTTTTATTTGTTGTTTCTAGCAGCTTTATGCTGTATCAATTTGATCAAAATATATCTGTATGCTCCCTTCTTTAGCGTACATGCTGGCATTGAATCCATAATCCACATTGTTGTTATCTCCAAGTGTTGGACCACAATGTTTGTCATTTTTAGATGACTCAAATATGCAGTTTCTGTTTTGATATATCTTCCGAAAACAACTTAGAGCTGTTGTACCTGTTTGCTGGCTCTAATGTCACAGCCTTTAATTTACACGTATAAATTAAGTGCTTAAATTGGACCTATAACCAATGCTCTTATCCTTCCCAAAAGTTACTTTCTCCGTACTGTTGCTATATTCTTTACAAATCCTGTCACAAGTTAATTGTAATATTAGGCATCCAGTGTATCATGTGCCCTCTGTCTGTAGTTTTGTCAATTTAGACATTGCAAAACTGTCCAGGTTTTTCAAGTTTCAATTGCAAATATATTTTCCAAAACTGGAGTTATGTGGATAGCGTTATCTTACCAAGTTCTTTCAACATTTATTAACTGAGGTTGTTGCTCTTGGTCGTCCAAGATCAAAGAAAATGTTAGTAAGCCCTGGCTTGTGTTTGGGGAATATTTGACAGTTGTGGCATCAAATTTGAAGCTGACTTATTAGACAGTTTTGTCTTCTAACATTATAGTCGGCCTAGATTTTGGATTAAGACCAATATTGTTTAAGCTTTTATTCTGATTTTTCCATTTTTTTTGACAAAGCTTTTGATCTTATTAGGACTGAGAGTGGTTTAGTGATTCACCCACGTTTCAGCTAGAGCAGGGGAGCTTATAGATCTTTTCAAAAGTATTCACCTCTGCATCTAATTTCCAGTCATCTCAAAGTGGGTTAAAAGTGGACAATCAGAGGTGTTAGTGTCTAGTGGGTTGCATCATATTATTCATCTTGCCACACTTTAAACTTTGTTGCCAACAGAACCCCTCTGGATGGTGGAAAAAAATAAACAACTCAGCCGCCACATAGGACAAAGTGAAGAAGTAATAAAGGCTTATACTTGAGGATTTTTGGTGACTAGGTGTTGAGTCTAGTGCCTTAAGGTCCTTCTTGCCTCTCCGTAGTTCTCAGAAAGTGCTAGTCTGGTCAGGAATTGCAGCCAAACTGGGACTGGGTTATGATTTTAAATCAGCGGTGGGTTCGTTCCATTTAGTTTCTAATCAGATAAGAAGAAAGCCGGGATATATATATATATATATATATATATATATATATATATATATATATATATATATATATATATATATTTCTGCTAAAAACAAAAATAGTGAAGCAAGCCGATAAATGAATAAATGAAAATGCATCATTAGATTATGATGATCAGTTCATCAACCAAAAGAATTGCTCCCTCCGAATCCCTATCACGCTGTTGGTTGGTCAGTATGACTGTTATGATTACTATGCGGGCGGGTAAATGAGAAATCAGGCTTGAATTGGAATCATTGGATTTGAGTCGAAGGTATATCCTCATTCTTCATGCCTCATGGGTTTTCGTTGTCACTCCAACGTGTATGAAAGAGAAAGAAGAGAAGGGAATAGACATATGGTTGTTATCTTGTACTGTCTCCGGGGTGGTGGTACCATGTTTAACAATTTGTCTATTCATTGATAAAAACCCAACACTTTCCCTTTGCTCCACATATCTCTCTTTCTATCTTTCTTTTTACCGGCAGATGGAATGAGAATCAATTGTCTGGCACAGGCAGCAGCAAAAAATGCTACTACCATCGTGTTAATTATCCACCACATATTCTCGGTTCATTGCTAAGCAATGCTTTTTGTACCATTTGTTTCAACTGGTTTCAGTACCGGAGACCTGATTTTGGAGAAGTAAGTATCCAACTTGATTATACAAGGCATTGTTTCATCTTTATGTACTTACGCATACCACTAGGAAAATGGAATATATATATATATATAGTCATGTAGACATGTGGTATATATATGGTATAAGCAAGTAGGTTGGCTCAAGTTTAACAGCACACAAACAACCAATATTTTAGTATTGCCACAGTCGGGAGTTGAAGTTGGAAAAGCAAAAATTAACTCGCCAGAGATATCACCCTCGCTTAAATTTATGCTTCTGCAGGCTGCGCTAGCAAATAATTAGTTTAATTAGTAGTTCTTCTCCGGCACCTCGCCGTGGTAATGTTCAGTAGATTATAATATCTCCTTATGAAACCACAGTTTCCATTCTTTTAGGTACATAAAACCCTGGCAAATTGCAGTACAGAGTATGAAGAAAACACAAGAGAAAGAGAGAGAGGGCGGGTGAAACAGGAAGAAAATACCTTGGAGTTAGTGGAGATGATTAGTCGAATCAAACTTCGCGGCTGGAGTAGTGGTGGTGGAGATTGGAGACTGGACTGATAAATTAAGCTGACTCGTCGCCTCCATCACTCCGAGGATAAGTTATCCTATCTGTTTCTCATCATATGACATTTGTCGAAATCTCACCACATGTTTTCTTCATCTTAGTCATAACAAGTTTGATCTTTTTGACCAGAGCTAATTAATTCTCTAACAGTAAAACAATCCTAATTACTCACCTGAAATTGGGCTTTTCCGATCTATCGATTTCAGCTAATTCTTGCTGTGATTGTTTGATGATAGACAACACGATTTGAGCTTCTTTATACTAAATTTGATGATGGTCATCTAGTCTAGATTAATCTTCTACAAAACAGCAGCAACACAAGGTGCTGTAGTCATGATGGGGAAGACGGGCACATGAAGAACTAACTCAGTGGAACTTAATGGGTGAACTGAGAGCCATAACTCCGGCTAGCTAGCGAGAAGCTGAGTGGACGCATGAGTTAGTAATGCACGTGCCCTGCTTCTCCATCTTGCTCAACACACACCTTCTCATGACCATGCCACCAAAAGAAGCTACAAAGCTCTCACCACTCACACAAGGAGAGGGAGCTTAAGACGGAAAAGTTGGGTTACCCATCTGCAAATTTCTGGGATCCATGCTCACACATTTATAAGAAAAGAAGGAAATGAAGAGCGGTGGTATGGTATGGGGCTGGAATTGAAAAAGCTTAGTTGTGTGCGGGACCCCATCCCCATGGCATGAGTAAATTGCACTTTGCAGTCCAAAAAGAAAAAGAAAAAAATGTCACAAACAGCTAGCTAGAGTGGTAGCAGTGGAGAAGAGGACCACTCCGCGCATCCCTGTGGAAGCTGATGATCAAATGCAATATATATATATATATATATATATATATATATATATATATATATATATTACAACAGTTGATAGCAGCAAATGCTATAGATATTAATTTAATTTTTTGATGGCACCTGTGACCCCAACAGTAGTTGTAGTTAACATTGCAATATATATAATTTGCAGTCCTTGACATTAATTAAAGCTTCTTTTTTAATGGAACACACCTTGCTTTCTAAATATATATTTATATTTAATACTTTTATTCCCCTTGCTCATCAACCTCAACTACTGTAACACTAGTTTGCATCACTATTTTGCAGGGGGAAATTACATTAGAAACTGTTTGTGTCCAGTGCATGTCATCCCTACCTAGCTTCATTACCAGATATTAACAGATATTGAAAATGAGTTAATTACCTATGTAATATTCATATATTATAATTATGTAACAAAAAAGTTAGTTATTCATAATTTCGTAGATTATTATTATTAGAAGTAGTATCTTGAACCCTAGTAGGGTAGGCTACTGAGCTTGTTTAATTCAAAACAATTAAATTTCATTAAAATATTTATTACCTCGAAAGAGAAGAAAATTAAATTAAATAGCTCAAAATCTGGATATTTCCCAAGGCTTATTTTTTTAGATTTGAAGAAATATTTCAACTCTTTACATTTTGCTCCTCATATCCGTTTAAAATTGTAGCATTTTTTCTTCCCAAGTCAAAATGAAAAATAAGTACACGAAATAAAACATATATGTATATATAAAAAATAATGTTGTATAAGTATAAAAAGCATAAATATATATTTTTTTGTTCAAGATATATATATATATATGCGTGTGCGTTTAACTGTTTTTTAATCATATTTACAAAAATCTTAAAAGTAAAAATGAATTTTTTTATTAGATTAAAAAAGTTAATATAAAAAAAGAGGCATGTATATATGTTTGGCTAAATGCTCAATTTAAGATCTAAACTTTAGGATATTTCTCGATTAAAAACACAATATTTGATTTTGATCAATTAAAGACTAAACGTTTTTGAATTTGTTCAATATAGGATTTTTTGACAATAGTACAATGCACCCACCGTTAAGTTCTTAACAGTGTTAACAGAAACACATGGCAGCAATTTATGGGTTAAAAAAATATCAAATTGATTTTCCAAAAAAATTTAAAAAAAAGAAAAACGTAAAAAGAAAAAAATAATAATGAGAAACAAAATTATGAAAGTGAAAATCAAATCTAGCAAATGTAAATTACAATATGTTGAAACCAAGAATCAATTGAACAAGAAAATAAATCTTAATCGGTTGAAATCGAAAATCAAATCTAGCAAGAGAGTAAATCTAGTGCAGAAAAATCAACCCAAAATAATTTATCATCAATACCCATTCGTTCTTATCCCTTCTTGTTTTGTACTATCAATCATATTCAACTATCCATTGTATATTTTTCTTTTTGCCACTTTTCACACATACATGCCTTTGTTTTCTTTCCGCCATTATATTTTTTTTCTTAATTTTTCTCTCCCTTCTAATCACGGTTGGACTCTCTCTTGACTTGAATTTTGAGAGAACTAAAAAAACAAAACAAATCTTGATTTCATTATTATTTATGTAACAGAACTCCTCAAGATTTTGGAAATTTTTAGTCATAATTTTTCTTAAAAAGAAAAAAAATAAAATATGTAAATCTAAAGTAAGATTCAGATTAGAAAGAAACATGGGCATAACTTTTCAATTGAACTTCTTGATGGGAGAGGCAAACAACAGAAGGCATTAATGGTCACTAATCATTATACGTTGTTGAGTTGCCCAAGCAATATTATCTCTAAAAGAATAGCAAAAAATCACATGAAAGATAGAGGGACGTGAGAGGAGAGGAGCAGCCCTTTGGTGTATGGTCTGCAGTTTCTTTGCAGTGTCGTCCCCTCAAATTTTGTCAAAAAATCCCAAAGGAAATACAGTTGTATGTTGTTGTTCACTTACACAGATTAGAAGATGTACTTCATTATCGCAAAAATGACCAGATTTGTCTGGAATCCAAAATTAATACACTAAAGAAAGACTTGTGGAAGGTGTTGGAATTGTGATTTTCTCTCTAGATCTAAGAGAATCTGTGGGTTTTTGGAAAAGTCTAAGGTGATAGAAGTGTTTAGTGAATAAAAAAGAATTTTTTGCCACCAGCAAGGGGTTGTCGGTGGTATGACGCGGTGGTCGGCTGGTACCACCTTCGTTTTCTGAGTTTCATGAAAGACCCAGCGAGAGAGAGCGGTCTTAGAGAGATGAGAGAAAGCAGGAGAGAGTAGAAAGAAAAAGCAAAAAGAAAGAAAAAAGTAAAAAGAAAAATTTTGGGTTTTTATAGTAAAAAAAAAGTTTTTTTTTTTCAGCATTCATGCTCTTTAACAGCGCATGCAGCTCAATACTGTTAAAAAGTCTTACATTAATCAAAATCGAAAATGTTTTATCCTGAATTGAGCGAAATAAAAGGTTATGTCCTTAATTGAGAATTTCCTAAAACATTAGATCCTAAATTGAGCATTTTGCCATATATGTTTTTATATGCATATATAACATTTTTCATTTATAAAATATCATGTTAATATGAGGAGGTCATAAGAATTTGGGATAATATAGTATTAATTTTTGCATGTCATAAATATAAAATAGAAAAGAAGTAAACCAAGTTGTCAGCATCATGATTGAGACTAAATGCTTAATTTAGGATTTATCTTTTGCGAGATTTCTCAATTAAGAACATAATCTTTAATTTTGTTCGATTAAGAACTAACCGTTTTCGAATTTATTTAATATAAGACTTTTTGAAGGCAATGCATTACACTCACCGTTTAGGAGAGTGAATCCTACTGAAAAAAAAGATAAAAACATCTTTCCACTCTCATATAATAATCTTAAATAATTTTTCTTTTTTTCTTTCCTTGTTTTTTTCTATCGGTAAAATAATCTTAAATTATTTTCTTTCTCTTTTTTTATTTCCTTTTTCTATTCTTTCTAGCAATACAATCTCAATTTTTTTTCCTTTCCTTTGGTCTTTCTCTTTTCGTTGCCCACAGAAATTATTTCCCTACTTGTTGCTGCTTCTCTTCATCTCAGTCAAATAGTCTAAAAATCTGCAATTAGAGGTGGTAAAAGTTGACCCGATCTGAAAATTTTGTCTAATTAACCCTAATCCAAACCCGACCGATCCGATTATTTTCCTTTCCTTTGGTCTTTCTCTTTTCGTTGCCCACAGAAATTATTTCCCTACTTGTTGCTGCTTCTCTTCATCTCAGTCAAATAGTCAAAAATCTGCAACTAGAGGTGGTAAAAGTTGACCCGATCTGAAAAATTTGTCCAATTAACCCTAATCCAAACCCGACCGATCCGATTTGACTAAAAAAGTCAACAACCCAAATCCAACCCGATCCGAATCCAAATTGATCCGAAGCAAATTTATCCGAATTCACATTGATCCAAACTCGACCGGATCCGAACCTGAATTGATCCAAATCCAAATTCATCCAGATTTAGATTAACCCGAACCCGAATTGATACAAACCCGAATTGATCCAAACTCGAATTGATACAAACCCGAATTGATCCAAACCCGAATTGATCCGAATCCAAATTGACCCAAACCTAAAAAGATTTAAACTTAAATTTAATATTATCAATAAATATTTAAAAGTTAAAATTAATTATCAAAGTATTTTAATATAGTAAAAATATAATTTTTTTCAATAATATGAGTATTATGTATATTTTTTAATCTAGTTAAACTTAAATATTCACTTTTATATTGCATTCATTTGAACCTAATGTATAATTTTTTAATGGCTAATTATAATAGAGTACAAAAGCTATATCACCTACACTTAATGTCTTCGATTATTCTATAAAAAACCAAGATATATTAAAGAGATATATAGTATTGTTCTATGATATTTAGTAGGGAATATTGAATCACTTTGATTCATAAAGTTATTAATTATTATAGATAACAAAAATAAAATGAAAAAAAATGTAATTAATTTATGAATATTGATAAATATATTATAAAGAAAACTATCATACAGATTATTAAATATTTTGATTATTTTAATCCCAATTGTACTTAGGTCATGTAAGAAGAAACTTTTGTTTTCATGAGTTTTGCAATTCTTAGAAATATGGTTTCAGTTGATTTTCATTCCAGATAAATCACATCGAGATGACCAAGGCTTAACCTAATAAACCTGTCCAATCGACCCTAATCCAAATCCGACCAACTCGAATTGACTAAAAAAGTAAACGACCCAAACCCGATTTAATCCAAACCCGAATTAATCCGATCTCAAATTAATCCGAATTCAAGTTGATCCAAACCCGACCGTATCCGAACCCGAAATGATCTGAACCCGAAATAGATCGATTTTTCCTTGACCCGAACCCGACTTTATCCAAACCCGAAATGATCCGAACCCAAAATGATCCGATTTTTCTTTAACCCAAAATGATCCGATCTAAAATGACCCAACCCAAATCTGATCCGACCCAATCTGCAACCCAATCCCAACATAAGCTTCTCAAACCAAAATTAAATAGCACAATCATATTCAGTGTTCATTAGGGAAAGAGCAGGCCAATTCACAATTCAGTCATAAAACTAATTTATCTGAACCAAGCATTCAGTCCATAGATCAATACATAGTTCAACCACAATAGCCACAAACAACTCAATCCAATAACTAGTTTTCCCAAAAACCCATCAATAACAAATTCACAAAGCAAAATAAGAAGAGAACATCAACAGTGGTCACTGAAGGCAATGGGATAGCAATCAATGTGATCGAGATTTGAGTGCATTAACCATCGCACACCACAATCCAAGCAACAATCCAAAAAATAGGTCACAATACCCAAAAAAAAAAAGATCACAATACTAAAAAAAAGTCCTATTCTTACCTAGGTGAGGAAACTACAAAAAAAAATAAAATCTACTGATTTCTCTTTAAAGATATTTTTGGGTTTCTAGGTTTGGTTAGTTCAGGATTGGGTGGAAATATAGTAGAAGAGAAAGAGTTTTGATCGGCAAAAAGGTGGTCTTTTTGAGATTGTGAAACCAATATTACCCGTTTAGATCTAAGAATATTGATAGAGATTTGAGAGAAATGGGTTAGGAAAAGATAAAAAGGGAAAGGAGAGCTATTTTTTGAGTACATTTTAAAAAATTTCTGATCTAGGGGAATGGTGGCCGAAGGAGAATGATGAACGGAGAAGACAGAGATGAACAGAGAAGAAAGAGGTGAGAGAGATTTTGAGAGAAAAATTTTTTATCAAGTGAGGAAAATATGAATTAAAATAATTATTTTTGAATAGTAAAGTATCGTGCATTTTCACTTAAATTAAATCAATTAAATTTTTTTTAACCATTAAATTGTTGCCACGTATCCCTCTTAAACTAAAATCAATTAAATTTTTTTAACCACTAAATTGATGCCACGTGTCCCTTTTAAACGCTGTTAATAACTTAACGACATGTGACTTTCACTGTCATCAAAAAATCTTACATTGAACAAATTTGAAATCGTTTAGTCCTTAATTGAGCAAAATTAAAGATTGTATCCTTAATTGAAAAATCTTACAAAAGTTGGATCCTAAATTGAATATTTAGCCATGATTGTTAATGCATCCAGAAGTAGGTATATTTTTACAATACTACTACTACTACTACTACTACTACTACTACTACTACTACTACTACTACTACTACTACTACTACTACGGTACGTATAAATAACTGCTTTATTAGTAATCATATCAATTACTCACTCAAGACTTGAAAGTATAATTTAAAAGTGGTTTAATAGCCAAATATGCTTTTAATTTTTTGCACAAAATGGATATAAGTTCTCAACGTTTTATTACATGAAAATCAGTTTATAAACTTTTATTTTACTGTAAATAAGCCCTCAACCATTCAATACTACTACTACTACTACTACTACTACTACTATGGTACATATAAATAACTGTCTTATTAGTAATCATATCAATTACTCACTCAAGACTTGAAAGTATAATTTAAAAGTGGTTTAATAGCCAAATATGCTTTTAATTTTTTGCACAAAATAGATATAAGTTCTCAACGTTTTATTATATTAAAATCAGTCTATAAACTTTTATTTTGCTGTAAATAAGCCCTCAACCATTCAAAATCATGCAATTAAGTCCAAATTTGTTAAATGACACTAACTTTTGTTAGTATTGCACACGTGACATGCCATGTGGTAGCCAACTAACCTATCCACATCAAGTTTCATGTAAGATGTTCAAATGGTAGTTACTGCCATTTAACAAATTTGAACTTAATTGTATAATTTTGAAATGTCAGCTTCCACGTAAGATGTCTAAACAAAGTGTAGTGCCATTTGATAAATCTGGACTTAATTGCATAATTTTGAAACGTCAACTTCCACTTAAGATGTCCAAACTGCGGTTAGTGCCATTTAACAGATCTAGACTTAATTTCATAATTTTGAAAGGTTGAGGGTTTATTTATAGTAAAATAAAAGTTTATGAATTGATTTTCACGCGATAAAATGTTGAGGGCTTAATTCTATTTTATGCAAGGAAAATGCTAGGGGTAGACTTGTCCGTTCTTTTTTTGAACACTTACATTTATAGCCAGCCATGTTACCTTTTTTTTTTTACCTCAAAACTTGTAACATACACAAATGTAACAAAAAACTTTTTACTAAAACTTAGCTGTCTCATCCAAAAAACTTGTAATAGCAAGTTACCGATTTTTTGTTAAAAGATTTGATGATGTGGCTTACTATAAATACAAGTATTGAAAAAAAGAGACAAATGCGTTTGTTTCTAACATTCTTTTTTTATACAAAAAGTTGATAGCATATTTAGGTATCAAATCTTTAAAATAAAATGTGTAAATAGACCAAAGCTTGAGAGTTGATACTGGGGCGGGCACTGCAAGGTGGTGGGCACCTACCCCACTTAATTAATTATTGGCCGAACCACCTCTCTTTAGTCTAACTTTTTCAAATTTTTTTTTTCTTTTTAATGGAAACAAGAACTAATATAAAACAGAAAAAAGAAACACAAAAGTTATCCCTTACTAGGGTTATAAGCAATGGTTCTTGGCATATAACAGCCAAGCCTATCAAACAGTAAACAAGCTGATAACCCCTTAGGTGGGGAATCAAAAACAAAAAGGAAGTAGACAGATTTCCGCCAAGTTTGGCAAGTCTGTCAGCAACTTTGTTAGCATCTCTAAACGTGTGATAAATTTGAACATCCGCCAGCTGCTGGAGTAAAGACCTGCAATCAAAAACAAGAGCACCATGAGAGTGCGATGGAAGAACATCAGAGAAGACATACCTGAGGATGCACTCTGAGTCAACGTCCACTAAGACATGAAAGAAGCCTTTGTTAATCGCAATTTGGAGACCATCTCCAAGTCTCCAAAGTTCCTTACAAACACTGGTGGTAATGCCAAGATTGCGCGCATAGCCACCAATCCAGTTACCATTGGCGCTTCTGAACACCCCTCCGGCTCTTGCCTTGCCAGGGTTGCCAAGAGTCAAGCTGTCGGTATTAAGTTTAACGTAATTCACAGGTGGTGGTGTCCACCCGAAATTAATCTAAAGTCTTTTCAAAGTTTGTAACTTTATATTATAAAACTTTTAAACTGAATACTTAAACTTTATTTTATAATATTTTAAAAAAATGAGAATATGTACTTTTATTAACTTCAATTTCATGAATGAAATAAAGTATTTTATATTTTTTCGACGTATAATTTGATTAGTTTGATTATGTTTTTAATTTAAGGAATCGTTAATTTAAGCATCAAATATCTATAATTTTTTACAATAAAATTTCTGTAATGGTTAAATAAACGAAGTATTTTTCAATTAACACTTAAGTGAAAAATGAATCATTATAATTAATTCACATGTTCTTTTTTTTTTTATTTGCACTTGTTTTATTTGCACTTTTTAAAAGAAAAACTTCAATTTTAATGTCCCTTTTCCTTAACTATGGATGATAGGTTAAATACTATACATATAAATTGTTTGGTTTCTTTTTTGTTTGAATATTAATTACAGGAGTATTTACTTAGAATATTAAGAAAAACTCTGGGCAGAAAATAAATTATTGAATATTATTTTGTTTTCCTGGACAGTACACGCGAGCCACTCCTCTCAATCTGTGTCATAAATCTATCATAATATCAAAAAATGTTTGTTGCTGTTTCATACTCAAGTTTTGAGGTAATAAAAATTGAATTTATATATGATGAACTGACAGTGTATAGTTTTTATACACTGTTAATATATCAGAAATTGACATCTCATCAATAAGTTCTTTTGTGCAAATTAAAAAAAATTATTTATATTTACTTTTAAGGGTTTGACATATTTTTTAATTTGTCAATGGATGAGGTGTTAACCTCTGATGCATTGACAGTATATAAAAATAATACACTGTCAGTGCATCATATACAAACTCATAAAAATTTGTTCATTTTTAACACATTATTGTTTTATTAAGTTCTATAGATTAATTAATTCATTAATTTGTAACCAAAAAAATTAATTCATCAATCAATAGTCAACTTCTTAGATCTATCTAAATCATAATAGTTTGTTGATCACATCAAAATGGGGTTTGTAAAAGAGATGAATATTACTAATTAAGCTGAAACACTTTACAATTAATTAATCAATGCATGTGCAATATATCGTATGTGTATGAAGTATCATGTATGTATAGAGTGTAAGGTGGAGCTGATTCATGATTGTGGTTTTTACTAGACCCACTTTGGTTAATATTTCCAATTCCTCCTCGATGCGACGCCCGAAAGCCAAAAGTCCTTGTCCCACCACCACTAATTTCAATTTTTTTTCCCACTCACACTGTGGGGGTCTTAAAACATTTCGAGAATTAAGAAGGGCATAAGCATCTCTCCTAGGTCCTACCAAATATCTAATCCATCTTTCAATCACATCCATCACTACTACCGTCAACAATTTAATAAATGAAATATATAAACTAACTTTAGTCTTTTATCAATCTATGGATCCTATGATTTTTTATTAATCAAAATTAATTTAATATAATAATAATTTATTAAATCAAAATAATTTATATAATAAAAATTTTATAAAAAATGAACAAAATAAATAAATAAATGAGTATCTTAAATAAATAAATAAGTAATTAATTTAAATATAATTTATATAAAGTGTTTTTCACTCTACATCAATTAATAATACAAATGGTATTATAGTAAAATAAGTAATTAAGTACTCTAACTTTCTTTTAACCAAACACAGAAATCTTATATTTCCACAAATACAACCAAACACAAGAATCTAATATTCCCAGGAATCCGTCAAGTAAAATAATTTTTCGTCAAATAATTCCCAAAAATAATTCTAAATTTTGCGAACCAAACAGCCCCTAAAATTAACATCCCTTCGACCACACTTATACATGTATACATATAATATGAACTTGGTTTTAAATATGTGCCTGCACTATACATGTGCATTCAATTTGCACATATTTTTTTAATTTATATTTATGTGTCGACCAACACAATGACATTTATTTTTATTCGAAATACTGATTCAAATGTCAAATGATTTATTTGAATTCATTAAAAATATTATTTCATGATACTAAATCAATGTTTTACTTGATTAACAAGTTAGTGGACTCATAGATAATGGGATGAATTATGAAAGAAAGATGGTTTTAGAGGATTTGGATCTATGTTCTTGAATGTTTAGCTTAGGATTTTAGAGATTGAGCGAATGCTTACACCTAAGAATCGAAATTAATTACGTATATTTAGGATTGAAATGTTAGTTAAGTAGATTGTTGACATGATTATATAGAATTCCTTACAATTAATTAGTATTTTTTTTATTTATGAATGTAGGCAAATTAATTATGTGTTAACAATTTATTATTTGATTATGCATCCGTTGCTGAACAGCATGTTTAAATACATAAAATTATATATATAAATTTGTGTGCCGTGCAGGTAAATGAAATATAAGCATAGGGAAGAAAGAGAAAGAGAGTGACAGCAATTAATGAGTAGACATCCATAAACATATACATGTTGTACGCAAATGGATTGCGAAAATCTTTTATGGCCTATAGCGCTACAGGCGAACAATAGAAACTAAATGCATGCCGCCGAATTCTCTATCCCAAATGTAAATGTATGGTCCATACTCCATGCTCCTGACCTGACCCGAGAGGAAAAGCAAGACACTACATCTTAGGTTAAAAACAAAGCAGCAGCAACTTATGTTGGGAAATTTTTTAA
This sequence comes from Heritiera littoralis, assembly GCA_031772115.1. NCBI lineage: Eukaryota > Viridiplantae > Streptophyta > Magnoliopsida > Malvales > Malvaceae > Heritiera > Heritiera littoralis. Next base: position 6,279,445 of record JAPDPK010000031.1, on the reverse strand, counting down.
GTGAGTCTACATATATTAATTAATTGTTCATTCAGGTTATCTAATGTGTTTAGTGCATGTTTGGTGCATGGGATAAGGATAGGATAGGATAAAATAATATTGTAGATAGGATAAGATTAGATGATAACATCCTATCTTATGTTTGGTGTGTATAAGGATTAAGCATAAGATAGGATGATTTTTTATCCTTTACCATGTTTGTTATGTGCAAGATTAAAATTAGGATAGGATGATATTTTTTTATTGGACAAAATTTAAGGATAAAATAGGAAATTCAGTAATAAAAAATTTTGAAACATATCCTATCCTATGGATTAAAAATAATCCTCCACTTTTCTAAAGGATTAAGTTATCCTCTTGGTATAGGATGACTTATCCTCTCACTAATCCTATCCTTTTGCTTAAATGAATAATAAACATGAGATAGGATGATAATCATCCTATCCTTTAAATAATCTCTTGCACCAAACATGCACTTAGTCCACTTAAAAGTGATCAAATAAAGTTTAAGTTATTGGACTTTAGGACATCTCAATTAGTATGAGATTTGCAATGTGTAGAGATCCAAAATTTTATTTTATTTCATGATGGACCAAAATAAAATAAAATAAAATATATTTCAAGTATAAATAGGTGATGGTACATAGTATAAACATAACATAATTCTCACAATCAAATCCCATCATTGAGTGAGATATAGATTCTTTCAAAAGTTTAGACGTGGAAGACCTTAACCCCAAGAAATCAATTCTAATGGATTCATGTACGCTTTCGTATTACTATTTTCTTGATGATTAAACATGAGATCCTAAGTATGTTTATTTGTATGAATTTTCCTACAAGTGGTATCAAAGCTTGTTCATGTTTGATCATTAAGAATTAAAATTTTTTGTGTAAAATCTTAGGGCTTTTATTCCTAATGGAATAAGGATTAAAATCATGTGAACAATACTCTGAAATTTTGTTTCATGTTTCATGAATTTTATCTTTAAATTTTTAAATCCCGAAATTAAATTTCAACTAAAACAATTATGTTTTACATGTTTTAATTCAAATGGATTAATGATAATTGTTTCTTGTGACTTATATGGTTGAAACACGGTCACAATTTTGTTAGATTTTTGGTTTTGGTTGAAAGAAATTAAGAAAAGGGGAAAGGGTCTTTCATGGAGTTTTCTTGAATCTTTCTTGATCTGATTCATCACCAAATTTGTTGTTTTTGATCTGTTTTTTGCACGGGTCTTGTAAAACAAAGTGTTAATTCCATGATTGTAAGTTAAATTTGGTGAAAAAGGGATTAAAAAAATAAAGAAAATTCGAAAAAAGGAAGAACAGACTTGAACGGGTCGGTTCTACAACTAGCCGGGTCGGATCGACCCAGTTGGGCGAGGGGGATGACAAGATCCCAATTTGGGATCTTCTCCCACGTGCCACCGTCCGGTGGCCTTTCAGCCACCAATTTTTCCAGATCATTATGTTTTTTTATTTCCCATTTTTTGGTGATTTTTATGAAATTTTTTGATACTATTAAATAATTATTATATAATATTTATTATAATGTCAGTGTTTTGATATATTATGCGCATTTTTCTGAAATTTTATTTCATGATAAAATATTTCATGATATTTTGAGATGATTGATAGTACTCACTCTCCCTATTAATGTTAATAAATTTGTGTACTCTGTATATTTTTTGTATGTGCATAATATGTTAAAAATAAAGTTCAAAATAAATTAAATTAATATAAAATGCCACCAAAGTGACCTCTTTTATGTTAATTTATTTATTTTGAAAATTAAGGTTGTCATTTAAGAATTTAAATGACTGTGTTTTTAATCCTCGCGAAAAATAATTGGCCCAAAGGAAGGTTATTTTTTGGCCGGATTACAAACACAATAAGGTAGTAACTAGTAAATATGTGATAAAATTATTTTTACCATGCATGCAATATGTCAGCCTAAAGGAAGGCATATTGTTGCCAGGATTTGGTTATCAATATTTACTAATAAAGTTTAAGAGTACAGCTTACAAATTAAAATTTCTGTCCAAAGACTAAATTTTAATATTGTGCTTGGTATCTTATATGGCCCAAAATTTTTATTTGTTAATTGTGAGCTTATTATTGTTGATTTTCTGTTTACAGTAAATGTTTCTTTTATATCTGCCAATTTGAATAATATCCCGGTGCTAAACGGCACTAACTTTGAGAAATGGAAGGAACATGTTACCATTGTGCTTGGGTGTATAGATCTAGACTATGCGATCAAGTCTGACAAACCTCTCGCCCCTGCTGATAATAGTACAGCTACGGAAAGGGCACTTTATGAAAAATGGGAGCATTCAAACCGCATGAGTTTGATGATCATGAAGCACTCAATTTCGGATACCATCAGGGGCGCAATGCCTGAGGAAGAAAATGCTAAAAGTTTCTTGCAATAGATTGCAAACATATTTGCTGCAAATCAAAAGGTAGAAACAAGCGCCATTCTGTCCAGGCTTATTTCAATGCGGTATAATGGCAAAGGAAACATAAGGGAATATATTATGGAAGTGTCTAATCTTGTTACAAGACTAAAGGCACTAAAGTTAGAGTTGTTTGAGGACATTCTCGTGCACTTTGTCTTAATATCTCTTACTGCACAATTCAGTCCTTTTAAAATAAGTTATAACACTCAAAAGGAGAAATGGACTCTTAATGAGCTCATTGCTCAATGTGTGTAAGAGGACGAGAGGTTGAAACAAGAGAAGATAGAAAGAGAAAAAGGAACACAGGAAAAGGCACTGCAAATACTGGAACTTCACAGCCTAAGAGGCAACAGAAACAAGGTAAGGTAATCACTTGTTTCTTTTGCCATAAAGGTGGTCATGTGAAGAAGGATTGCTCCAAGTATGCTAAATGGCTTGCCAAAAAGGGTAAACTTCTCAACTTTGTTTGTTTTGAAGTTAATTTGGCTTTAGTACCCACTCACACTTGGTGGATAGATACGGGTACAACTACTCACATAAGTGTGACTATACAAGGTTGTCTAAGGAGTAGAAAGCCAACGGATGCTGAAAGATTCATCTACGTAGGAAATGGCAAAAGAGCTCTTGTTGAGGCTATTTGTTTATTTAGACTAAAGTTAGAATCTGGTTGCTATTTAGATTTGAAAAAGAACTTTTTATGTACCGTCATTTAGACGAAATTTAATTTCTATTTCTTATTTGGACAAATCAGAATATTCTTGTTCATTTGGAAATGAAAAATTTAGTCTTTTTCAGTATTCAAATCTTATTGGCACAGGTTCTTTAATTGATAATCTATATAAATTAGATCTTCATGCCTCACACATTAATGAATCATTGTATATAAATAATTGTGGTACAAAGCGCAAATTAATTAATGAGAATTCTTTCATGTTATGGCACAAGCGTTTAGCGCATATTTCTGAACAAAGAATAAAGAGGCTTGTGTCAAAAGGAATTCTCGATTCCTTTGATTTTTCAGATTTCAAAATCTGTGTTGAGTGTGTTAAGGGAAAACAAACAAATATCAAGAAAACTGGTGCTAACAGGAGTTTAAACGTCTTGGATTTAATTCATACTGATATTTTTGTCCATTCCCTATAGCTTCTTGGAATGGTCAACAGTATTTTATTACTTTAATAAACGATTATTCTCATTATGGGTACCTATACTTGATTCATGAGAAGTCTCAGGCATTGGATGTTTTCAAAACCTATAAAGCTGAAGTTGAAAATCAACTTGGTAGGAAAATTAAAGCCGTTAAATCTGACCGTGGCGGTGAATATTACAGTGGATACGACGGATCAGGTGAACAACGTCTAGGCCCTTTTGCAAAGTATTTAGCAGAATGTGGCATCGTTCCTCAATACACCATGCCAGGGACTCCAAGTCAAAATGGTGTAACTGAGAGACAAAATCGGACATTAAAGGATATGGTTAGAAGTATGATTAGTCATTCTTCTTTGCCAGAGTCACTTTGGGGAGAAGCCTTAAAGACTGTAGTGTACATTCTTAATCGAGTTCCAAGCAAAGCAGTAGCTAAAACCCCATATGAATTATGGACAGGAAAGAAGCCTAGTATTAGGCATTTACATATGTGGGGTTGTCCAACTAAGGCTAGGCCATACAAGCCTAATAAAAGTAAATTGGACTCAAGAACAATAAGTTGCTACTTTGTTGGATACTCAGAAAGATAGGGGGGTTTCAAGTTTTATGATCACTCAAATAGATCCTTTTTCAAAACAGTGAATGCTAAATTTATTGAGGATGTTGAATATGATGAGAGTGCCAAACTCAAGAACTTTGTCTTTGAGGAAGAACATGTTATTGTTCCTATAGTTGCAATTGAGAATGATTAGACAATTATATCTGACATTGTTCAAGGTGCAAATCCAGATTATCAAGACACTCCTGGGTTATCACCTAATCATATTGAAGAGTAACAACAATCTCAATTGGAAGTGCCATTAAGGAGATCTTCGAGAGAGAGGAAATCGACGATTCTAGATGATTATATCGTTTATCTCCAAGAACACGAGTTTGATATAGGACTAGAAGATGATCCAAAATCTTTTAGTGAAGCCAAACAAAGTGTTCACCCTCATAAATGGATTAAGGCCATGAAAAATGAGATGAAATCAATGGAGGACAATGATGTTTGGGATTTTGTTGAATTGCCTAAAGGAGCAAACCCGATTGGTTGTAAATGGATTTTTAAAACCAAGCGGGATTTGAAAGGCAAAATCGAAAGATATAAAGCACATCTAGTTGCCAAAGGTTTCACTCAAAAGGAAGGCATTGATTATAAAGAGACTTTCTCTCTAATTTTATCGAAAGACTCTTTTAGAATCATTATAGCACTTGCAGCTCATTATGATTTGGAGCTACATCAGATGGATGTAAAGACAGCGTTTCTCAATGGTGACATTAAAGAAACAATTTCTATGGAGCAACCAGAAAATTTCGTGTTGGATGAATCGAAACATCTAGTGTGCAAATTAAAGAAATCAATCTATGGTTTAAAGCAAGGATCCTGTCAATGGTATCGAAAATTTGATCAAGTGATCACCTCTTTTGGTTTTAAGGAGAACACTGTTGATCAATGTATTTATCACAAGATCAGTGGGAGCAAGTTTATTCTTCTGCTGTTATATGTCGATGATATCCTGCTGGCAAGCAGTGATATAGGCCTATTACATGAAATCAAGAGATTTCTTTCAAATAAATTTGAGATGAAAGATCTTGGGAATGCATCTTTTGTGTTAGGCATACAGATCCATCGAGATCGTTCTCGAGGAATACTTGGCTTATCATAAAAGGCATATATTGATAAGGTGCTTAGCAGATTTGACATGAAAAATTGTGCATCAGGAGACACGCCCATTTGTAAGGGTGATAAATTCAGTTTGCTTCAATGCCCAAGAAATAATATTGAAAAAGAAGAAATGCAGAAGATTCCTTATGCTTCAGCTGTAGGGAGTCTCATGTATGCTCAACTTTATACTCGTCCAGATATTGCGTACATAGTTGATATGCTTGGCAGATATTTAAGTAACCCTGGAATGGATCAATGGAAAGCAGTAAAGAGGGTTATGAGATATCTACAGAGAAGTGAGAACTAAAGATTACATGCTCACATATTGGAGGTCAGATCATTTAGAGATCGTTGGGTATTTAGACTCCGATTTTGCTGGTTGCCTTGATAGCAGAAGATCCACTTCTGGTTATGTTTTCATGTTAGCTGGAGGAGCAGTGTCTTGGAAGAGTGTAAAGCAGTCACTCATAGCTTCTTCCACCATCGAAGCAGAATTTATAACTTGCTATGAGGCATTAAACCAGGCGATATGGTTACGGAATTTTATCACTGGGCTATGCGTTGTCGATGGTATTGAGAGGCCATTGAAGATTTATTGTGCTAATAAAGCCACAAAATTATACTCTAAGAACAACAGAAGCTCGTCGAAGTCAAAGCATATTGACATCAAGTTTCTTGTTGTTAAGGAGAGAGTTCAGAGTCTTCAGATGTCTATTAAATATATCAATATGAACTCTATGATTGCGGATCCGCTTACTAATGGTGTACCACCTAAGGTGTTTCATGAGCATGCAGCACGTCTAGATGTGGTTCACTTTGATGATACGCTTGTATAGTGGGAGTTTGTTTCATTTATATTCATTTGTTATTAAGACATTTTTCCGATCAGAATAAAGTATTGTTTTTATTACTAAAACTCTGAAATAAAGTATTATTCTTTCAAATTGCAGTTGAGCATAAAGTTTTTTGAAAGTAGGACCAGTTGGAAATACGCATGTTTAAGGGATCACATTGCATGTAATTTCCATGCTACACATCCATACTTAATCTATGTCGTTGATTATATTAATATACATGACCATTGATGGGTCTAGTTACGGAATATATGTAACAAAGATCGCTTTGATCCTATGTTAATATAATTGATGGACCAGATTGTTTAGAGATGTTTCCTTGTGAAGATAGCAAGTTTAGAGCTCTTAAAGTTATTTCAAAATGCACAATTATCAGGTGACATATGTGGCCTAAGTGGGAGATTGTTGAAAAATTCTTTAAGGTGGGCCTACATATATCAATTAATTGTACATTACAGGCTATCTAATGTGTTTAGTCCACTTAAAAGTGATCAAATAAAGTTTAAGTTATTGGACTTTAGGACATCTCAATTATTATGAGCTTTACAATGTGTAGAGACCCAATATTTTATTTTATTTTCATAATGGGCCAAAATAAAATAAAATATACTTTAAGTATAAATAGGTTATGGTCTCCAGTCTAAACATAACGTAATTCTCACAATTAAATCTCATCGTTGAGTGAGATACATATTCTTTCAAAAGTTTAAACGTGGAAGACTTTAACACCAAAAAATCAGTTCTAATGGATTTAAGTACGCTTCCGTATTACTCTTTTCTTGACGATTAAACATGAAATCCTAGGTATATTTATTTGTATGAATTTTCCTACAACCTGGGTCCTGATGCTAGATGCAAATATAAACTGAAAACTCCTTTCGGTTTCTGCATTTTAATTCCCTGCCACCTACTCCTTGTTTTCATTGCTTTTCTTTAATATTATCTCAAACTAAATCCTTTTGATTTTTGAACCCTCTACTTAATTATCATCATATCGTATTTTGTAACTGTGAAAAGCTGCCTAATTAAGGCTACCTAATAGTAATAAGATAGTTCAGAGTCTGCTGTTTGAACCATAGGGGGGGTGGGGGTGTCTGGTCGATGATGACAGCCTCCACTAAGACTTGAGGACCATCAAACCTACTGTAATGCTATCTATCTATCTATATATGACAGATTTCCTTTTTATATGGAATTGCAGAAGATAACCACGAAACTATATTAACTACATTACCCCATATATATAATTTATGAGATGCGCGCCGCGCATTTACCTGGAATTCCACTGCATCATGACCTTCTGATAGAGATATGAGTAGGAACAGAATTAATTATAAGCATAATACTAAATATATATTTAGCAGTTGCCAAATGCATAAAAAGCATTGATACATTTTCGAATGTCTTTTTGAAACTCGAGTTACTTTTATGGGAAGAAATGTCAATTTATACATACACTTGACATCACAATGTCCTAAAAGAAGTGTTACTATTATTATTTTACTAATAACAAGCGAAAAGGGATCATTAATCAAGTTATGGTTAGTGGGTGAGTGAAGTGCTGCTCCGTGAATCAAGATATGAAAAGGCAAAAGGGGCAGACAAGCATGGAATTAGGTAAGATGCTAAAAGCTAATGGTAATGGTAATGCTAATGCTAATGGACACATCAGTGGCTTGCAAGCAGTGGAGGCAATTTATAATGCTGATTAGCAAGCTAGCTAGCTAGCTATCCTAATTAATTAATTTGGGATTAATTACATCTTACTAAAACTCACTATTTATATAATGCTTAGACCCACACGGCCGGCCTCACCCAACAATACCATCAAATCATGCATGCACATCTTCTTGTCTCACATAATGACAAGTCAACCTCCAACTGTGCTCAATAGCAGTTTTAAATATATAATTATTAAGATTCCAATCTCATTCTTTCCTTTCACCATCCTTTTCCTTTCCATTCCACTTGGCTGATTTTCCAGCTACTGTATGTGAATCTCGATCATGTTGCAGGCTTAGAGCTGTTGAATCTCAAGTTTTGTTACTTATGTCAACATTATCTATCCTCAGATCCTTTACCTGTGCTATGAATGGGATTGAAGTACACATCTACATATTCTGATCCACTCAAGTCATTTTCTAATAGCCTATCTCTTATAAAAAGCAACCTAGCTTGTTGTACCACTTCAACCAGATTACTATAAATATATATATATATATATATATTAATATATAATGTAAACAGAGAAGCAATTTACCATTATCTGCAATCAAATAATCTGCTAGCTAATTAATTAATTCATGCAACTTTTTATACATTCTCTGCGCTATTATTAATTAATTAATTAATTTTTATGTATATTAGAAAATAAATAAATTAATCATGCAGCTTATATAACAGCCTCGTCATCCTACCATCACCATAGCGCAATGCCTTGGAAAGAAAATGGAATATCCTTTGCCTTCCTAAGCCGAGCTGAGCCTGAGCTGACGACGTTGAATGAATTTGATGCTTAGGTAAATATACTGAGAGACGCTTAAGAAAATCAGCGGCTTAAGAATTATTGAGACTAACGTCGAAAAATTCTCGCCTGTAAACTGACCTTCAGACAAGCGCCATTTAGTCGGCAGAAAAGACAGCAGGTTCCATTTCTTGTCTTGCCTCGTGCTTAGCAGGTTCTAGCAAGCTAGGTCTCAATGAGATCCGCAAATTTACCACTAATTGATATGTAATGCATGACCTCATCGTTACATGTAAAAAAATATATATTTGGAAGATTAATTATGCAAATTTTTTTTTGATGAAAATTATGCAAAATTTTGGGGCATACTCTCCATTGTCTGACCAAATTAATCCTACTAATCAATTGTCACCCTTAAATTAAGGACAATTACAGCTTTTTCATTTCTTAGTTTCTCTTAATATTTTCACCTGACTCTCGCACCATGGCATGCATCATGATCATCAAAGTCGTTTCTTCGGTCACCGCGTTCCTTATTCTTTAATTTTTGTGGTGGGGGTTGCAAGGATGTAGAGATTTTTCTTCAGTGATTCGGTATATATTTAAATTTTATTACATTTTATTTTTTTTAAACGATATTGTCAGTACAACCACCCTTGTTGCACCACATGGCACACAGAGAATTATGGACAAAGAAGTTAGATATGATCAAAACTTCAAAGCAGTCCATGAGCCACAACAAAGCACAAAGACGTTTGTAACATGAAAAGCTTAAAAAATTTAAGCAATTGATGTGTATGTACACACACATGATGTTTTCATGCTAATGATTTAGTTATATACATGCATATTTATACATATTTTTTAATTCATCCTGCTCATTTTATTTATAAATTAAATTCTTGTGGCTAGCCCTAGAAGAGCAAAGGATGAATCCCCTTTGAGTTTGGGAGAATTGGGAAAGAAACTTATATGTATGTAGTGAAAAATGAATCAAAAAATATGGGAAAGAAGCCTAGATATATATTATTCATGGTGCATGTATGGAACTGAGCGTTATGGAAAGAAGTGGTTGTTAGAATTTATTATAATCTCACCAAGTCGCTAACACGAAATTGAATCGCAGTAAAACTAACCTGGATGCGGGCGAGAGCTCAATCCCGCTATCTCATATTACCGCATTATTGAAGCCCTTTCCCATAGCGTTTCATTTACTGCCTTCGGACCTGAAACGAAGATAAAATGAAAGAGTGAGAGAGAGAGGTAGAGAGAGAGATGGAGAAACTACTCTCATCCCTCTTCAGCGAAAGTTATGAAACTTAATGGGCCAGCCTCATATATATAGAGGTTGAGAGTAGGGACCTCCCTCCATGGGATTCATGTACAAACCCATCCCATTATAGGTTTATACACATATAATATATATTTAATATAATTAATTATGGGTCACACTTTATACATAATTATACTACTAATTAAATATTATATGATGTCAATTACACTTAATTAGTCCACATTAATGGAGTTAATCCATTGATTAGTCCACATTAATGGAGTTAATCCAACATTCTCCCACTTGGACAATTAAGTTAATTAACAAAATATATCATATAATCTCAGTATGTATTCGTAAGCCCTCTAAATACATTGTACCGAAAGGGTACAAATGTGTAGACTCATACATACTTTAACAACAACAAGCCTTTTATAAGCTTCAAAATGCATCATACCGACAGGGTACAAATACGTAAACTTATAAAGACTGCAACAAAATAGTAGTATTAGTGTGAAATGGAAATGATATGAAAACAAAATCAATATCCATTTCCATTAGGTCCATGCATCCAAACTGAATGATGCAATGTTTCAACAGAAGCTCATGAGACCAATGCAGAATGTCTCATATAACAGAATGTCATATTTACCAGAATGCGCGCAGACAGAATATGCATATGTGACAAATAGGAATCCATTCACACAGTTGCAACTGATTTTATTGCAGAGCTCCCACTAACTTAATGCAGCAAATGACTCCATATGTCTCATACAAGTGCTATGTCGTCAAAGCACTTTAGCAACCAAACTTTCAGTTAGCCAGAATGAACTCTTTAAACCATGTGCTCTACAATCCAATCAAGTAATGGACTCCATTATTTTCTCTCTAACAAAACCGACTGATGATATCTAAATGTTCTGGAGTGTAAGGAACTCCTAACATTTTGAGAGAGAAAATACTTGCTGCAGCACTACCACAGTACATCTCCAAGACTTCCAAATGGCAACCACACAAAACCAGCATTGAGACGAAATTCTACAGCCTAAATGGCCCATTATGTAGCTTTACAACATGCTACATATTTAGCCTCCACAATCAAGGATGCTGTAAGTGTTTGCTTTACACTTTCCAAAATACAACTCCTTTATATCCACAAATATATAATCAAAATAATTTTCAATATCTGGAGAGCTCGCAAAATTAACATCAGAATATCTAACCAAACTCAAAATGTCAGATTTATCAATATTCAAATACTCTCTTTATAGCTTCCAGTTCTCTATTACAGGATCGCTCAAATATCTCCGAAATACACCTATAACATACACAACGTCCAAATGTGTATAAGCTTGAGCATACAGTAATTACCCACAATAAGGCATACACGACACTCGATATGAGCTCTTTCATTTTTATCTTGAGGACTTTGAGATTTTCACAATATGTCACCTTTTACTAAATGACGTCTCATTAGAAGAACAACAAACAATAAACCTACTCGACACTTAATATAGGTTCCATGAGACCAATAATGTATGCCTATTGATATGTCACGAAAAATCTCAATCCTTAAAACGAAATGGAGCCTCACTTAGATTCTTCATCCTGAAGTGACATGACGACATGAAGTGTCTCATACAATAGGTCAGTGCTATAGGCTGCTATTTGACATCATCACTTAGAGCACAATAAGCACATAACTCCCACTGACCTCGCAATGGATCCAATTATCAAACAATAATGTTCTCCTCAAAGTGACAATCTCATTCTTTATATATTACAATCTTGATACCTTTCAATGTTCGCAAATGAACTCCTTAAGTTCGCGAACTGTATGTTCCACCTTAGGAACTACAAACTTTTAGGTTGCTTTATTTAAAGCCTTGGCAAAATTTAGCTTTAAAATTTTTTAGCCTGATCTTTAGGGTTTCACTTGGTCTACAATGATGTGACAACAGAAATAGATCTCATGCATCCTTATGCAACATAGATGCTTCCTCATCCTGTGTGACTAATATCTAACTTTAAGAGTTCGAATCAGTATAGTCTCCTGACAAATATCAGAAACAGAAGACATTTCATATTCATATTCTTCTGTAAGGTCAGGTGCAGGTTCAAAATATGGTATTGGGATCAAATGTTGATTCCTTTGGTTTGTGGCTTTTCATAATCAAAAGATAACGCATATATGGGAATGACACAACAAAATGTATCTTAATAATGACTTTGTGGAGTTCACAACTCCTACTCTTTAAGTCATCTACTAAATAGATTGCATTGTCAGACTTAATGATTCTAGTGTCACATAACGAGAAATGAATTTAGAATCTTTCTAGTCGATATAATAATCAACAGAATTGCCGCTGATAGTTTTCTTGTCAAGCTCTCTTGACTATGGGTTATAGCTCTTTGGCCTTACCTTATAACCCTAAACACAGAAAGCGGCACAATATCGGCTTAATGTCTGACTATAACTTGGGATGCATTTAGGAACTGGTCTTGCTTGGAGATCAACTTTGAATGTGAATTGCAGTTTTAATTTCACTCCACTCGAATTTTAAAGATTTGGAGTGATTAACATAAATCGTACTAGATCAGAATGTACGATTGACTGCAACTGTAATCTCATTCTGTTTCAATATTCCAAGCACTGTACACTAGGCATCAATATATAATCCTATAGTGCACTTAAGCGAAAACCGGTATATGATTTCGCCTAGCTTCATTATACCGAACATGATATTCATCACTACTGTCTGATCATTGCCTTAAGCAGCGCAGCAGAATTAATCAGAATGCCTAAGGCCTCTATAAGATCAGATCTATTACTCCATATGACCTACATCGAAATGGTCGTTAGTAAAATGATGAAACACTTATATCCACTAAATACAATATGTGAAAATGATCTACAAATGTCGGTATACATAAGTTCCTAATTATTTCAATATCTACTAATCGTGTCCTTAATATTAGCAGCAAGATATCCCTTAATACAATCTCTTCATGTGCCTCGAAATATCCCTAACCCATGCCACAACTTAATAGATTTCTTATATATCCTATCATAATCAAAATCTACAGTCACATCATTCACTATTGAAGAAAATTTGTTCAATATTGGGGTACAAATCTACTGTATATCCATTATGCAAAACGCAAGAATCAATATATATATGTTGTTACTAATTAGAAATACTTTTCTGTTATCGAAATGAAAAGTATAAACTGACAGTAGTTCCAAAATTGTCTTCAAAATGTAACAACAATCTGGCTATATTTTCAATATGGATTCTAACTCTATAACCCCAATTCACAACAATTTTCCCTTATTCTATCTCTGGTTGCTTATGGCTTTATCAGTAATAGCACCGGTATCGAAACACCAATAGTTAGAAGGCATATCTTCTAGATTGGATTCAAAATAAAAGCTAACAGAATGCCTTTTGCACATCTCAATCTAGAGGACTCTTGCAATCTACCTCTTGTGCCCAGGATTATTACAGAAGTAGCACACATTGATATTTAGAGATGTTGGTGAAACTAGAATGGGAAATAGACTTGACAAATTTCTTCTTCTAAAATGACCTTTTATTGATACCTCTTAATAATATTCCCTTTTAGCAGTAATATTTGGCATATGTCATCATTATGGCTAAATGAGATCTGTTAACCCGAAAGATCTCCCATTCTTGAATGACAATATCAATTTTGATATTAAAATGTTATACTTCCTTCTGCATTAAATGAGATCTGTAAAACTGGAAGATCTCCAATTCTCCATCCCAGAAGGAAGTAGTACTGAATCTGCCACATATGGAAGCAAAATCCTATATCAACCTTTATCCATCTTATGCGAACTATTTTCTAATGGCATTCATAAATACTTCTTGGTTTTCATTAATTGGAACACTTTCTCTGATGTGCTCATTAATGACATGTCCTTATAATCAGAGGATTCTCACTTAAGTGTTCCCGAAATTACAAATATTTTTGTCCTTAAAGAGCTCATACTATTGGGTATAGTAGATAGATCAACTCTCGGGATTACTACCTAGTTCAATATGTCCCTAACCGTAGAGAATAATTCATACTATCTATCTAATTTGATCATACTAGAGATTTGATATGTGATAGTTGCACAATATGGATGCTAGTGGAATAATTCAAATAATATCAAAATTTATTCCACAATACACTACAGAGAATAAGACAAAACTAGTTGAATACAACCTAAATGATCGCCCACCGACAGGGTAGGAAGACCGTGTCATATCCCAACCAGAATCCTCTCTATCCCAAGCATCTCTAAAAGCAACTAACAATCCGACAGGGAGAGACTAGCCACTTCTAGAGATCTCAGTAAAACTTGCAATTGCAACTATCACTATGCATTGCCTTATCATTATTATATCCTTAAAAAAAATTATCAGAATAAATCGTCAAAAAATCTTCATGACTATTCCTGCGACAGGCAAGTACTAGCCAATCCGATTAATGATTTATAATTTCAAGAATATTCACAAAATTTATTGACCAAAATTAACTACATCCAAAATATGCAACTTCTGAAGCATATGTAGCAATTTCAAGTCCAACATTAATTAATTAAATTAATTTCATATAAATGTGAACATTCAAATAATAAGGCAATTTTCATTTCTAGAGAGTTTATTTATTTAAATGAATTATTAACGAAATGGGTAAACCATAATCCAAAATGGCTCAACAAAATACCCAAATAATTTATTTAAACTTATTTAATTAGGCCAAATATTAGTAATTTATGGGCATGAGTATATATTTCAAAATTTAAGTGAATTAAGAATTAAATGAGTAATTAAATTTCTAGAAATTACTCCAAAATTAATTCCTCCAAAATTCACTTATATTGCATTAATTTTGGGCTTAACAACTAATTATGGCTATTAAATAAAATATGGCTTATGGCCAAAATTGTCCAAAATAATTAACCAAATGGCCCATAATTAATTAATCACATTGGCCCTTAAAATCATAATCCAAAAATGACCTATTAATTAATTATGCAAAATAACCACAAATTAATCCAAATTTAATAGCCAAATAAAATTAATTAATCAATATGGCCCCTAAATTAATTAGGCAAAATGATCTCAAAATTAAATAATTTTAATTGCCCAAAATTAATTTAATACTAAATGGTCAATTAATAAAATTAAATAAATAATGCCCATAATATAAAATTATGATGGCCTAAATTAAATAAATATTTATGGGCTAATTAATTCAAAGCATTTGGCCTTTATCATCTAAAATTGGTGGCCCAAAAATAATAAACACAACAAATTAAACCCAAAACAAACTAAAATGGCCCAAAAAAAAAATTGCCCAAAAATGAGCCAAAAAACGGTGGCCCAAACACCAAAGGGGCCCAGCCCGAAAAAAATTATTATTCCTTTTTTTTTATAATTTCTATAAGCGGGCGCGTGCACGCGCCCGCATTAGAGAGGGTGCACGCCTCTCAGGCCATCGGGTGCGTGCAATGCACGCGCCCGCCTTTCTTCTCCGCGAATAGACCCGTTTTTCAGAAAAACGGGTCATTCGACCCGATCCAACCGAAAATGGACTTATTTCACGCCATTTTTGCTCCAAATTAAGGGGGTTTTCACCCTTAAACATCATGCAACATGAATCTAACAATTTTAAGTCAAAAAATTGCAAGAAACGGCGTGGGTTTAAAAAAAATCCGAAAATGCAAAAGCTCAAAATGGAGCTTTAATGGCTTCTCTCTCTAGATCTGAAGCGGTTAGTGACTCTTTGGGTGAGTGGGCTCTGATACCAATTGTTAGAATTTATTATAATCTCACCAAGTCACTAACACGAAATTGAATCGCAGTAAAACTAACCTGGATGCGGGCGAGAGCTCAATCCCGCTATCTCATATTACCGCATTATTGAAGCCCTTTCCGATAGCGTTTCATTTACTGCCTTCGGACCTGAAACGAAGATAAAATGAAAGAGTGAGAGAGAGAGGTAGAGAGAGAGGGAGAAACTACTCTCATCCCTCTTCAGCGAAAGTTATGAAACTTAATGGGCCAGCCTCATATATATAGAGGTTGAGAGTAGGGACCTCCCTCCATGGGATTCATGTACAAACCCATCCCATTATAGGTTTATACACATATAATATATATTTAATATAATTAATTATGGGTCACACTTTATACATAATTATACTACTAATTAAATATTATATGATGTCAATTACACTTAATTAGTCCACATTAATGGAGTTAATCCATTGATTAGTCCACATTAATGGAGTTAATCCAACAGTGGTATCCATTTGATCGCGTATCTTATTTGCCTGTCTTATTAATTTGTGAAACGAAAAGGAGACTAATAATACGAAAAAATTAACCTTTAGTGACGGCTTTAGCGACGAAATTTTTCGTCCCTAAAGTCCTTTAATGATAGATTAGTGATAGAAAAATTTTTTGTTGGAAAATCGAAGTCGTTGATGTTATGTCCGTTGCTGAAAACTTCATTTCTGTCGCTAATTAGCGATGAAATTTTTTGTCTATCACTGATAGAATTTTTCGTCGCTGAAAACTTGATTCTGTTTTGTTAAAATCCGTCGGTAAAGAGTATCAGCGATGACATTTTTCGTCGCTAATTATGTTTTTATTTTTTTAATTTTATTAAAAAATTCTGTCACTAAAGGTTTTCAGCGACGAAATTTTTTGTCGCTGATAATATATTTATATTGTCATTGATAGTATTAGCGACATAATTTTCTGTCGCTAATTCTATGAATTCTGAGGCTAATTCAATGAATTCCGTCGCTAATTTTCATTTTTTTGGCTTTTTTATACATTCCATTACGAAAATAATATATACACAAATAAATACATGAAAATATATACAAATAAATAAAAATAGAATAATTAACAATACTTAAAACAAATATTTTAACTAAATATTTAAGATTTATAAGTTACAAAAAATTAACATTACAAAATAACAAATAAAATTTTTCTTGTAGTTAAAATATATACCAAAGCGGAGTTGGAGGCTGACGGTTGGGGGTGGTTGGTGGTAAGACAATGGTTTGGTTTTGAGTTTTTGGTATTTTGGTTTTTTTTTTATGTAGAAGAGAGCAAAAAAGGAGAGGGAAGCAGCTGCAAGCGTCGATGGCTGGATGATTGACAGCCAAGGATCCGTCGACAGGAGCAAAGAAAAAAAAAGAAAAGGATTTGGGCACAACAGGAAAGGAGAGGGGGAAAGGGAGCGGGAAACAAAAGAAAAAATGGGAAGTGCTGAGCGGGAAGCCAAAGAAATAGGGGAGATTCACGTTTCTCGAGGTTTTAGAGACGGAAAAATTTGTCGCTAAAAAAAATTAAAAAATATATACGTATTTTTTAATTTTACAATCAACGACAAAAATTTTCTGTCGCTAATTCCGTCGCTAATTATCTTTAGCAACGGAAATTTTCCATCGCTAATGCTTAAAATTTTAAAAAATAAAAAAACAAAATTTAAATAAATTTCTATATTATGAAATCAACGACGGACTTTTTCGTCACTGATCATCTTTAGCGACGGAATTTTCCATCGCTGATGCTTAAATTTTAAAAAATAAAATAAAAAAAAATAAATATAGTTATATAATAAGGAATCAGCGACAGAAAATTCTATCACTGATGCTTAACATTTAAAAAAATAAAAAAAAACAAAAATTTAAATAAATTTTGATTTGAGGGAATTAGCGACGGATTTTTCCATCGCTAATTCCTTCGTTGATGTGTCTTTAGCGACAGAAAATTCCGTCGCTAATTCAAAACCATAATTTTCTTTCATATGGCTATTAGCGACCGAATTTTTCGTTGTTAATTCTGTTGCTAATTTTGGCGCCAAATAAACAGTGGCTTTGCGCTATATTCAGCGATGGAATTAGCGACGGAATACTATCTGTCGCTAATTGCATCGCTAAGTCTAAAACTTTTTCGTTGCTAATCCGTCGCTGAAAGTCATTTTTTTAGTATAAATTGAAAGAAATTCCACACTTGTAATAAGAGTGTATCAAGATTTTTAGGATTTAATTAATAATCAGTCAGCTGAAGCAAGGAATGAATACATACATATATAATATAATATAATATAATATAATATAATATGTTGGAGAGTTTTAGTTTTTATATATAAGCAAAGCCCTTCAAAGCTGAAGTTAAGAAAGCCAAGCAATGATATGAAAAAAAAAGCCTTACTACATGGATGTACAGGACGTCTAATTTGGGGTGTCAAAAGTAAGCGGTTCTTTATATGCATGAATAGAAACAGAGCTCCAAGTTATAATTGACGAGTGGATGGTACGTCCTACTTGGTAGAGTGTCCGAGTGTGTGAAGAAAATAAAAGAAACAATCCTTGCTTGTGTAAGTATAAAAAACGATGGAGCGAAGCCCCACTCGAGAATCTCTTCCACTTTTGTAAATAAAAAGTTGATTGTGTTTGCATTTCCGCCAATATTTGACCAAAATTTTGCAACACTACAAAATTCCTTTCGGCACTTTAATTTTTGCAGAAAGATTAGAGGCAGCCACAATGCTTTTGGACTTTGGACTACACATAAATATAGCATCCCAAATCATATCCATATCTTTTTTTCATTAATTCTCAAACTTTGATACATAGATGTCTTCTTAGCTCTTGCTTTCTTTTTACTTATACATATCCGTGCGCGGCGTGTGATTTTGTAGTTGCTTAGGATATATATGTTGAGAAATTATTTAGTGGGCCTACATATATCAATTAATTGCATATTACAGGCTATCTATTTAGTCCACTTAAAAGTGATCAAATAAAGTTTAAGTTATTGGACTTTAGGACATCTCAATTAGTATGGGCTTTGCAATGTGTAGAGACCCAATATTTTATTTTATTTTCATGATGGGCCAAAATAAAATAAAATATACTTCAAGTATAAATAGGTTATGGTCCCCAGTTTAAACATAACATAATTCTCACAACAAATCCCATCGTTGAGTGAGATACAGATTCTCTCTAAAGTTTAGACGTGGAAAACTCTAACCTCAAGAAATCAATTCCAATGGATTCAGGTACGCTTCCGTATTAATCTTTTCTTGATGATTGAACATGAGATCCTGGTATGTTTATTTGTATTAATTTTCCAACAAGTGGTATCAAGAGCCTATCATGTTTGATCATTGAGAATTAAAAATTATTGGCTTTTATTCCTTATGGAATAAGGATTAAAATCATGTGAACAAGTTCTGGAATTTTGTTTCATGATTAAAGTAATTTTATCTTTAAATTTTATAAATCCCGATATTATAATTAACCAAAACAATAATATTTTATGTGTTTTAATTCAATTTGATTGATGATAATTGTTTCTTGTAACTTATATGGTTGATTCAAAGTCACAATTTCGGTAAATTTTTATGTTTTGGTTAAAAGAAATCAAGAATAGAGGTAAGGGTCTTTCATGGATATTTTCTTGTATTTTTCTTGATCAAATTCATCACAAATTTTGTTGTTTTGATCTGTTTCTTGGCCTGGCGTTTGTAAAACAAGGTGTTAATTCCATGATTGTAAGTTAAATTTTGGCAAATATCAAGTAAAAAAGGGTTAAATCTCAAGAAAAATAACAAGAAAATTAAGCAGACCCGGTCGGGTCTACAATAGGGACCTGGTCGGGTCTACAATAGGGTCCAGTCGGGTCAACCCGACCCGGCTGGAGGAGGAAGAAGAGGGATCCCGAACTGGGATCCCTTCCACACGCGCGGAAGTGGTGCGTGATTATCACGCGCCACCTTCCGGTGGCCATTTGGTCACCGATTTATACAGTCCATAATAATTTTTTATTTCCAGTTTTTTGGTATTTTTATGGAATTTTTTGACACCTTTTAATATTTATTATTGAATATTCATTGTAATTTCGGTGTTTTGATATATTATGTATGTATTTTTTGAAATTTTATTTCATGATAAAATATTTCATGATATTTTGAGTTGATTAACAGTACTCACTCTCCCTATTAATGTGAATGAATTTGTGTACTCTCAATATTTTGTATATGTGCATAATATGTTAAAAATAAATAAAGTTTAAAATAAATTAAATTAATATAAAATGCCACCAAAGTGACCTCTTTTATGTTAATTTATTTATTTTGAAATTTTAGGTTGTCATTTAAGAATTTAAATGACTGTGTTTTCAATCCTTGCGAAAAATAACCGACCCAAAGGAAGGTTATTTTTTGGCCGGATTACAAACGCAATAAGGTAGTAAATATGTGATAAAATTATTTTTTACCATGTATGCAATATGTTGGCCCAAAGGAATGCATGTTGTTGGCAAGGATTTGATTATCAATATTTACTAATAAAGTTTAAGAGTACCGCTTACAAATTAAAATTTCTGTCCAGAGACTAAATTTTAATATTGTGCTTGGTATCTTATATGGCACAAAATTATTATTTGTTAATTGTGAGCTTATTATTGCTGTTTTTCTGCTTACAGTAAATGTTTCTTCTATATCTGCCAATCTGAATAATATCCCGGTGCTTAACGGCACTAACTTCCAGAAATGGAAGGAGCATATTACTATTGTGCTTGGGTGTATGGATCTAGACTATGCGATCAGGTCTGATAAACCTTCCGCCCCTGCTGATAATAGTACAGCTACGGAAAGGGCACTTTATGAAAAATGGGAGCGTTCAAACCGCATGAGTCTGATGATCATGCAACACTCAATTCCGGATGCCATCAGAGGCGCAATGCCTGAAGAAGAAAATGCTAAGAGTTTCCTACAACGAATTGCAGACAAGTTCACTGCAAATGAAAAAGTCAAAACAAGCACCATCATGTCTAAGCTTGTTTCAATGCGGTATAGCGGTAAAGGAAACATAAGAGTATATTATGAAAATGTCTAATCTTGTTACAAGACTAAAGGCACTAAAGTTAGAGTTGTCTGAGGACATTCTCGTGCACTTGGTCTTAATATCTCTTCCTGCACAATTCAGTCCTTTTAAAATAAGTTATAACACTCAAAAGGAGAAATGGACTCTTAATGAGCTCATTGCTCAGTGTGTGCAAGAGGAAGAGAGGTTGAAACAAGAGAAGATAGAAAGTGCTCACTTAGTATCTTCTTCCAATGACATTGCTGCCAACAAAAAGAGAAAAAGGAACACAGGAAAAGGCACTGCAAATACTGGAACTTCACAGCCTAAGGGGCAACAGAAACAAGATAAGGTGCTCACTTGTTTCTTTTGCCGTAAAGGTGGTCATGTGAAGAAGGATTGTTCCAAGTATGCTAAATGGCTTGCCAAAAGGGGTTGTCTAAGGAGCAGAAAGCCAACTGATGCTGAAAGATTCATCTACGTAGAAAATGGCGAAAGAGCTCTTGTTGAGGCTGTTTGTTTATTTAGATTAAAGTTAAAATCTGGTTGCTATTTAGATTTGAAAGAGACTTTTTATGTACCGTCATTTAGACGGAATTTGATTTCTATTTCTTCTTTGGACAAATCAGGATATTCTTGTTCATTTGGAAATGAAAAATTTAGTCTTTTTCAGTATTCAAATCTTATTGGCACAGGTTCTTTAGTTGATAATCTATATAAATTGGATCTTCATGCCTCACTCATTAATGAATCCTTGTATATAAATAATTGTGGTACAAAGCGCAAATTAATTAATGAGAATTCTTCCATGTTATGTGTAGACACCCCATTTTGTCCGGGATCTTTTAATGTTATTAGGCCTATTGGGTTTGATAATTAGGAGATGAATCTAATTTTTTGTATTACTATCTTGTCTATTATTAAAAAAATAAAAAAAATAAAAATGAAAAGAAAATAAAAAAACAAAAAAAAATAATAACAAAAATAAAGTGACCAAAGAAGGGAAACTTGAAAAAAAAAATATCAAGATCTCAAATAGGGCAAGTCAATAAGAAATCAATGAAATGAATTTAGTTAGTATCAAATCTGAAAATTAAAAGATAAATCATGACAATTAAAACCAAGGTTAAGTTGGAAGGAAAATCAACAAAAAATTTTTAAAAGAAGGATTTGATGGAAGGTTTTGGAAATTCAATTAAACAAGTCAACTCCAAGATTATGCAAAATCGAAAATCAATACTTAAATCATGGGATTTGATACACAGCATTCAAGCATTCTTCCAAAAATAACAAAGAGGTGAGTCTATAAATTGAGAAGAAAAACAAAGAGCAAAAAGGGGGGAGAAAAAAAACCCTAGAAAAACAACAAAAAAAAAAACCTAGAGAGGAAACCCTAAGAAAACCCTAAGAAACCTAGGAGAGAAAGAAAGGAACCAAAAAAAAAACGGGGAGAAAAACCTGAAAAACCCTAGCTGTCTCGGGGAGTCAGGGAGAGAACCACCCTCGTTTCCATTTTCTGGGATATGGGTGTTTGCTTTTGATGCTTATTAGAGATACTCTCTTCTGATATTACGAAGAGAAACCTAGCTTCATCGTTGACTGCCGCCTCTACGATCATCATCTCCAAGCTTTTTCATCACTCTTTGGCTTTCACCTACTGCCACTATACCAAAGCAAGCTTACCTTCACCTTGCCTACGATTCAGGCGGCTGCTCCACGACCTCCTGACCATTCATCACCATCTTTGCTTTCATCCATTATCACTGTCGCTTCTTGCCACATCGCTAAACACTTCACCCTTGTGCAACTCGTTCCTTTCTGCCCATAAATTGCCTCCAGTTTCTTCTCATCAACTTCACTAAGTAATTAGCCAACAATCCCAGCCCTTTCATCCTCGTAAAGCCACGTTGAACCAGCCAGGAAATTACCATCCGCTTTTGTTCCGTACACCACCCCTTTGCACGTGCATCCTGCTATTCGTGCCGTTGCGACACCATCATTGGCATCTTCATCACAAAGCCACTGCCATCATCATCTTGCTGTCTGCACGTTGCTGCTATGTTCTTGTCAGAACCTCCATTGCTTTTAGCTTGCGCCTTGCCGTTCGCTACTGCTGTTCCAGGAGTTTGAAATTATTGCTGCAAACCGATCCCGCCTTACTCGGTGTGGTCACCCTCTTGCTTGTTGGTTCTCGCTAGAAGAAGCAAAGCAGGCAGACAGTTGAATTTCTGGTAGCCGAAGCACAGTGGACGACAGCAATGGCGTTGGCGATATGGTGAATGATGGATGAGTTCGTAGAGAAATGAGAGTGAGCTTTCTGTTTAGAGAGGTTCATAAACCAAAGAAAGCAGCTGCATTTTGAAGTTTATAAATCAAGTCAAAAAGCCATGTGAAACCAGAAAAGCAAAAAGAAAAAGCAAAAGGAAAGAACCTGCAGCAACAAAAGAAAGAACGAAAAGAAAGAATAGAAAAAGTGAAGCATGTGGAAGAGAATAGGAAGAATAGGGTTTGTATCTGTCAGGTAATTGCATGTTTAAACATTATTTTAATTAATTTAGCAATTTAGTAACTTGATTTGATAATAAGATTGAACTAATATGACTTTGTATGATTATCTGAGTTAATAAATTGCTTATAAATTGTTTATAAAATAATAATATCGTATGTTAATAACTTGTATATTTAATTTGTATGATTTGCATGTTGATTAAAACCAAAATTTAATTAATGAAAACTTGTAAGATAATTAATTTGAGCTAGAAGTTTGTTAATTTTGTGCATGATTTGTGAGAGTTGATTTATTCGCATGATGATATTATTATATGTTAGGATTTGATTAAATAATGTAATTGTATAATTTATATGATTTTTTTAGAAGTTTAATTTTAGGAAATAAGTTTCTTTAGAAAAATATAATTAAATCTTTAAGTTACAAAATTACAATAAGGGATAAATAAAAAGATGAATTATCCGACGATGGAATTCTGAGGGGATTGCGATCGAGTAATATTCTCGGAGATCTTGAGGTGAGGAGAGTTCTTTTAAGTCTTGCCAGCTTGATGGAAGATTTAAAGGATATTTCCAAGATTTTATAAATTAAATTATAAAAATAAAAATTAAATTAGATTAAAAAATAGTAAATTAAAATTAAGTTTATTATAATAAAGAATAAAGATCAAATTAATAAATTAGAATTAAAACTAGAAAATAACTAAAATAAATAGAAATTAAATTAAATATTTTAATAAATGTGAATTATTCCGACGATGGAATTCTAAAGGGCTGCGCTTGAGTAGTACTTTTGGATATCTTAAGGTGAGAAAGTTTCTTTAAGGTCTTACCAGCTTGATGGAAGGTCTTTAAGAAAATCTTCAACATCAAATAATTCATTGTTATTTAAAGATAAAAATATATGAAATAATAATTTATATAAGAAAACAATAGAATAAAATAGGATAAAATAATAAATGGAAACTGGATAGGAGTCAAAATAGGGTTTGCATAAAATATTTAAACAATCCGACGATGGAGCCTCTTCAAGAAAGGCGATTGGTCCTACTTGAATACTCTTGAGGTGAGAATATCCAACCAGCTTGATGGAGGAGACTTAAAAGATTTTTCAATATTTAATCATATCGAAATTAAAGTAAAAGGCAAAATTAGGATAACCTTAGATTATTTGGTACCATTTTAGGATGGGCGTTGTGAGGGTGCTAACCCTTCCTCACACGTAACCGTACTCCCGAACTTAGAACTCTTAACGTAGACCAAGCCTTATCCTTAGTTTGAATAGGTGACCAATCACACCTAGGTTAGAATGGTTGGTGGTGACTCCGTAGTTTTGTGTCTAGCTATTAGGTTTTCCGAAACTTAATACGTTATGACTTAATAATTTATATAAATTGGATCTTCATGCCTCACTCATTAATGAATCCTTGTATATAAATAATTGTGGTACAAAGCGCAAATTAATTAATGAGAATTCTTCCATGTTATGGCACAGGCGTTTAGCACATATTTCTGAACAAAGAATAAAGAGGCTTGTGTCAGAAGGAATTCTTGATTCCCTTGATTTTTCAGATTTCAAAATATGTGTTGAATGTATTAAGGGAAAACAAACAAATATTAAGAAAACTGGTGCTAACAGGAGTTTAAACGTCTTGGATTTAATTCATACTGATATTTGTGGTCCATTCCCTACAGCTTCTTGGAATGGTCAACAGTATTTTATTACTTTCATAGACGATTATTCTCGTTATAGGTGCCTATACTTGATTCATGAGAAGTCTCAAGCATTGGACGTTTTCAAAACCTATAAAGCTGAAGTTGAAAATCAACTTGGTAGGAAAATTAAAACCGTTAAATCTGACCGTGGCGGTGAATATTACGGTAGATACGACAGATCAGGTGAACAACGTCCAAGCCCTTTTGCAAAGTATTTAGTAGAATGTGGCATCGTTCCTCAATACACCATGCCAGGGACTCCAAGTCAAAATGGTGTCGCTGAGAGACGAAATCGGACCCTAAAGGATATGGTTAGAAAACCGTTAAATCTGACCGTGGCGGTGAATATTACGGTAGATACGACAGATCAGGTGAACAACGTCCAAGCCCTTTTGCAAAGTATTTAGTAGAATGTGGCATCGTTCCTCAATACACCATGCCAGGGACTCCAAGTCAAAATGGTGTAGCTGAGAGACGAAATTGGACCCTAAAGGATATGGTTAGAAGTATGATTAGTCATTCTTCTTTGCCAGACTCACTTTGGGGAGAAGCCTTAAAGACTGCAGTGTATATTCTTAATTGAGTTTCAAGCAAAGCAGTAGCTAAAACCCCATATGAATTATGGACAAGAAAAAGGCCTAGTATTAGGCACTTACATATTTGGGGTTGTCCAACTGAGGCTAGGCCATACAAGCCTAACGAAAGGAAATTAGACTCAAGAACAATAAGCTGCTACTTTGTTGGATACTCAGAAAGATCGAGGGGTTTCAAGTTTTATGATCCCTCAAATAGATCCTTTTTCGAAACAGGGAATGCTAAGTTTATTGAGGATGTTGAATATGATAAGGGTGCCAAACTCAGGAATTTTGTCTTTGAGGAAGAACATGTTACAGTTCCTACAGTTGCAATTGAGAATGATCAGACAATTATGTTTGACATTATTCAAAATGCAAATCCGGACTATCAAGACACTCCTGGGTTACCACCTAATCAAATTGAAGAGCAACAACAACCTCAATTGGAAGTGCCATTAAGGAGATCCTCGAGAGAGAGGAGATCGGCGATTCCAGATGATTATATCATTTATCTCCAAGAACACGAGTTTGATATAGGATTAGAAGATGATCCAAAATATTTTAGTGAAGCCAAACAAGGTATTCACTTTCATAAGTGGATTGAGGCCATGAAAGATGAGATGAAATCAATGGAGGATAATGACGTTTAGGATGTTGTCGAATTGCCTAAAGGAACGAAACCGATTGGTTGTAAATGGATTTTAAAAACCAAGAAGGATTCGAAAGGCAATATCGAAAGATATGAAGCGCGTCTAGTTGCCAAAGGTTTCACTCAAAAGGAAGGAGTTGATTATAAAGAGACTTTCTCTCCAATTTGATCGAAAGACTCTTTTAGAATCATTATAGCACTTGTAGCTTATTATGATTTAGAGCTACATCAGATGGATGTAAAGACAGCGTTTCTCAATGGTGACATTGAAGAAACAATTTATATGGAGCAATAAGAAAATTTCGTGTCGGATGAATCGAAACATCTGGTGTGCAAATTAAAGAAATCCATCTATGGTTTAAAGCAAGCATCCGTTAATGGTATCGGAAATTTGATCAAGTGATCACCTCTTTTGGTTTTAAAGAGAACACTGTTGATCAATGTATTTATCACAAGATCAGTGGGAGCAAGTTTATTCTTTTGGTGTTATATGTCGATGATATCTTGCTTGCAAGTAGCGATATAGGCTTATTGCATGAAACCAAGAGATTTCTTTCAAATACATTTGAGATGAAAGATCTTGGGCATGCATCTTTTGTGTTGGGCATACAGATCCATCGAGATCGTTCTCGAGGAATACTTGGCTTATCACAAAAGGCTTATATCGATAAGGTGCTTAGCAGATTTGGCATGAAAAATTGTGCATCAGGAGACACGCCCATTGCTAAGGGTGATAAATTCAGTTTGCTTCAATGCCCAAGAAATAATGTTGAAAAGGAAGAGATGCAGAAGATTCCTTATGCTTCAGCAGTAGGCAGTCTCATGTATGCTCAAGTTTGTACGCGTCCGGACATTGCGTACATAGTTGGAATGCTTGGCAGATATTTAAGTAACGCTGGAATGGATCAGTGGAAAGCAGTAAAGAGGGTTATAAGGTATTTACAGATCATTTAGAGATCGTTGGGTATTCAGACTCCGATTTTGCTGGTTGCCTTGATAGCAGAAGATCCACTTCTGGTTATGTTTTCATGTTAGCTGGAGGAGCTGTGTCTTGGAAGAGTGTAAAGCAGTCACTCATAGCTTCTTCCACCATGGAAGCAGAATTTATAGCTTGCTATGAGGCATCGAACCAGGCAATATGGTTGCGGAATTTTATCACTGGGCTATGCGTTGTCGATGGCATTGAGAGGCCATTGAAGATTTATTGTGATAATAAAGCCGCAAAATTATACTCTAAGAACAACAGAAGCTCGTTGAAGTCAAAGCATATTGACATCAAGTTTCTTGTTGTTAAGGAGAGAGTTCAGAGTTTTCAGATATCTATTAAATATATCAATACGAATTCCATGATTGCGGATCCGCTTACTAAGGGTGTACCACCTAAGGTGTTTTATGAGCATGTAGCTCGTATATGTGTGGTCCACTTTGATGATATGCTTGTATAGTGGGAGTTTGTTTCATTTATATTCATTTGTTATTGAGACATTTTTCTGATCAGAATAAAGTATTGTTGTTATTACTGAAACTCTAAAATAAAATATTATTCTTTCAAATGCAGTTGAGCATAAAGTTTTGAAAGTATGACCAGTTGGAAATAGACATGTTTAAGGGATCACATTGCATGTAATTTCCATGCTACACATTCATACTTGATCTATGTCGTTGATTATATTAATATACGTGACCATTGATGGGTCTAGTTACGGAATAGATGTAACGAAGATCGCTTTGATCCTATGTTAGTATGATTGATGGACCAGATTGTTTAGAGATGTTGCCTTGTGATGATTGCAAGTTTAGAGCTCTTAAAGTTATTTTAAAATGTACAATTATCAAGTGACATATGTGGCCCAAGTGGGAGATTGTTGGGAAATTATTTAGTGGGCCTACATATATCAATTAATTGCACATTACAGGCTATCTATTTAGTCCACTTAAAAGTGATCAAATAAAGTTTAAGTTATTAGACTTTAGGACATCTCAATTAGTATGGGCTTTGCAATGTGTAGAGACCCAATATTTTATTTTATTTTCATGATGGGCAAAAATAAAATAAAATATACTTTAAGTATAAATAGGTTATGGTCCCCAGTCTAAACATAACATAATTCTCACAACAAATCTCATCGTTGCGTGAGATGCAGATTCTCTCTAAAGTTTAGACGTGGAAGACTCTAACCTCAAGAAATCAATTCCAATGAATTCAGGTATGCTTCCGAATTAATCTTTTCTTTATGATTGAACATGAGATCTTGATATGTTTATTTGTATTAATTTTCCAACAATATATACATGCGGAATGTGGAGGCATTCAACAGCATCAAATAAAAGAACTAGAGGAGGACCAAAGGCCACCCAGGTTTGGACTTTGGATCATACTTTGTTTGACGGCCCAAATACGGTGAATTGAAAGGTTTCTACAAAAATGGGCCTGGCATCTAGGGTTTGTTGGAGGAGCAGAACTAAAGGTTATTTATTGTTTCTCCTTTCTGGCCTCAACCAAAACACAACCAGATGCAATGGAGTGTGACATGCAACTTACATAGCCGTATGGAAAATAAATAAATAACACTAATACGACATCGCTAGTGCCAATACTCCACACAAACTTCTTTGTGCCGAACGGGATCATGCGTCACCCTATCCCCCACTTCCTTGTTTTGTTTATATTTGATGTTTTATTTTCATATTTTTAATTATATATTTATTTAAAGTGAAAAATATTTTTTAATATATGTAAATTTATATATTATTTTTTGTTTATTATATGTAATTATTAATTTTGTATTATTTAAATATCTTGATTATATTATTTTAATATAAAATAATGCGTTATTATTTATTGAATTTTTTAAATTTTAAATGGTAAATAATATTTTTAAATGTACATGAAATAATTTTAGATATTTAATAACAAAAGGTATTATATATTTAAAAGATTTATTATTTTTATTAAATTTCATCCGTACTGCTATTTTGAATCCCGTTAAAATTTATTTTGTCTAATTTTAAACTAGATCCCAAAAAGAGGCCGAGAGATGGTGGTGATGGTAAATAATTATTGCTATTATTCAAATTCTTGTGGTAGTTGAATTTTTTTTTTGAAATGTCATATTCATTTCTCATTGTCTATCTTCTTATATGAAGTTTAAAACGCAAAGTTTTAGGAAGTTATAATTTGGTAAGGCCGTCTCAGTTATTTAATTAATTAATTGTTCTAATAATAAATATGATGTATATGTAACAAACATCTAAATTAGTATTATTATAATATATAAATACAAAAATTTCATGGCCTAATGTGTGTATAATTATAAAAGAAATTATTGCTTTTTTATGTGCGCATCACCTACCCCTATGCTTAATGCTAATCTATATAATACACAAAGAAAAGAAACGTGAATTAAAAATTAATCGGAAAAACACAAAGAAATGAATGCAGGCACAAACAGACCGAAAAACAAAAGATAAAAATGACCTCAGCCTCACCCCTCACTCTCACTGCTGCCGGAAATCAATTTCTGTTCGCTTCTTTTACTATTTATGAGTTATTACTACGTTTAAAGATTCTACGCTTCAAATCAAAAAAAAAAAAGATTCTACTCTTCATCAATTCTGCCAATGGCGTCCCTCGCATGCGGATCCAACCTTTCCCTGCTCCTCCGTGCTGCCAAGCCATCACCCTCTCTTCATCTCTCCTCAAACTTCCCCGCTGGCTTCACCCACAAATTACGAACTACTTCTGCTTCTTGTTCCTCATCTTCAAAATCAATAGGAGTTGGAGTTACTCGCGCCACTGCACAGGTGGCGGACACTGTACTGGTGGATGAACAGGAGAACAGTCGGGTGTTGAGAGTTGGTGTCATATGTGGAGGTCCTTCGGCGGAGCGTGGGATTTCCTTGAACTCTGCTCGCTCAGTGCTTGATCACATACAGGTCAACTCACTTCAATTCAGTACAGTACATCATACATAACATACGTATTTGGTGTATCTATACTAATACTGATGGTTGGCTGTTGTGGTTATTGTTATTTAGGGAGAGGATTTGCTTGTAAGCTGCTATTACATTGACTCTCATTTCAATGCCTACGCAATCTCCTCTGCTCAGGTTTCTACTTTGCAATATTAGTGATGAGAATGCATCTCATGTCCTGTCCTGTGACCTGCGTTATTAGCTTCTTAGTATATTTTAAAGGGTTCATTTTATGATATCTATGATTCATTTAATTATTTCTCAAGCACTTTCTCCTTGTAAAAATATTTGATCGATACTCACTACTCTTCTACCTCTCCTTAGGTTTACTCCAATACTCCTTCAGACTTCGATTTTAAGCTCGAAAGGTGCGCATTTTCGTACCTCTGCTTTCCTTGTACAGGAATTTGCTGCCTTTTCCCTAAAGATGATTGAAATAGTCTCTCTTTTCCAGCCTTGCCCAAGGTTTCCCTTCTTTGTCTGAATTTGCAGAGCATCTAGCTGCCTCAGTGGACATAGTTTTCCCCGTTATACATGGTCGGTTTGGTGAAGATGGTGGCATTCAGGTTCATTACTATAATTCTTCATTATCAGTCGCACACATGCACAACTCAGACAAACATTTGTATCATTTTTTTTTTGAGGTTTTATATCGCACACCGTATTAGATAATACAGTACATTTCTTCTTCTTTTTTCATGTGATGGACTATTCAGGAGCTATTGGAAAAATATAATGTTCCATTTGTTGGCACAGGATCCAAGGAGTGTCGTCAAGCATTTGACAAGGTTCAGAAACTTTATTTCTCTAATCATCATGATCAATCTGTTTGTACTTCTTATATAAATCTAACGACCTAATATTTCACAATTCATTATCTATAACTGTAACCCAGAATAGAACCAGGCACTCTCGTTTATCAGAAGTTTTTGACACAAGTATTTATGTGTTTTTGTGAAGAATCCTTTTCTTAACTCTTCTGTACATTTCATCGTCTTCAATTTAGATAATCTGGTTAGTCCTAGACAAGCTAATTTGTAATACATATCCTACATGTCATAGAAAGAACATACAAACTTGCTGTATGATCATTAATGTATCCTGTGTTTGTATATTACAAATTAGGTTGTAAAAAAGCTTATAAATAACAATTAATAGGTAACTTAATTATAAGCATGCCCCTACAAACTTGGTTCTGAATGGAGACTTTCTTTCTTTTTTTTTTGATAATTGGGGGTTGAGGTTGCTTGGGTTCGCACCCAAGTCTTACAATGCTACAACTCTTGCTTAACCACTCGGCCAAGAGATTTTGAATGGAGACCTGAATACATTGAATTTTGAACAATGATAACCAATTAGTTTCAACCGGTTTTTGGATGAAAAGACAATGCTAACTTTGTTGCTTTCACTTATTGCAGTATGATGCCTCCCTGGGCCTTGGCAAGCATGGGTTTGTAACACTACCTAGTTTCTTAGTGAAGGTATTTTCTTAAGTTTTCTTCATCAGTTTTTTCTTGTTTGGAACAATTATCAATTGTATGTCACTATTCAGTCTTTCATGCCTATAATCCCTGCAGAGCACACAACATATGCACACACGTGCGTGGACATGCTCAAATGTTTCAACCTTATTTTTATTGGGTGATAGAGGCTCTACTGGCTTATATTTTGATTACAGCTATAGCGATTTCCTGTTATTTTGACTTCAATCTTATTGTTCCTGAAGATGATTTTGGGAGGTTGTTTAAGCACCGAAGTGGTTTACCTCCTTGGTCTCTATTATCATAATTCTCCAGGATACTGCCTTGAACCCTTGATCTTAAACCTCTATAAGTTGGTTAATTTTGCAGCATGTAATATGCTGCTGCAATGTTATTCATGATGTCTATATTCAAAACGGTCAATATTTATGCTGTTAAAAAACGATGATCTAGTTGAAGATCTAGATCTAGTTGAGGAACTTGTATAAGCTTTTGGAGTTAAAATCAATCTGATTAAATTTTGTGCTGCTTAAAAATGATGGCCTTTTAGGGAAGTCAAGTGAATGAATCTGAATTATCAGAATGGTTTGCAAGCAACCAGTTAGACGTAAACTCAGGGAAAGTTGTGGTAAGTCATCTTCCTGCTCTCGAGTAAAAGTTTGGCACTAGCCATAGTGAGACAATTTGACAGACCTTTATGTCTTGAAATTTTATGATAACATAATTTTTTTTCTAGGTTAAACCAACAAAAGCAGGATCAAGCATTGGTGTCACAGTTGCATATGGAGTTACTGATTCACTTAAAAAGGCTAAAGAAATTATTTCACAGGTATATTATGTTTCCATACACTAACATTAATCCACTGTTATTATGTCAAATATCCAGCCAATGCACGAGGATGCTTAACTGAGTCCTTGTTGTCAAATATAATTTAGGTTTCATCTCCTGTTATCCTTAGAAAATTCTTCTAATGTGCAGAAATGTTTTATGTAGCATGTTATTTTCTATTCTAATATCTTCTAGTAATGGACAATTTTGATTCTTTCGGAAGAATGAAGTAAATATGTGGAAATTAAATATCATCATTCTGTTGATGTTGTCCTGAAGATTCAGCAAACAGGATTAGCTTTGGAAGTAGCTGTAGAAAAAACTGGCTACAGATCCAGACTAAGCAATGGTGTTTTGAAGTTTCCATTGGTGTTAACTAATGAATTATGTTCTTTATTTATTTTTGTAGGGAATTGACGATAGAGTCCTCGTTGAATTATTTCTTGAAGGAGGGAGTGAATTTACAGCCATTGTTCTTGATGTGGGTCATGGTTATGATTGCCAACCTGTCGTGCTACTGCCAACTGAGGTAACTCTGACTCATAAAATGGGTGTATATACCATAGATATAAACCCCTATTAGAAATTTTATGTCTTTTTATCAACTTTTTAGGATAATTTTTCCCTTAAAAATTGATATCAGTAATTTTAGCACTTCAGAAGCTAATTTTGAATGCCATTTGTTTTTAAGGTTTAACTCTTAATAGGAGCTAAACTTTGACTAAAGCAGAGTGAAATTAATGATGGAATTTTAATGGAGGTTAAAACATCAAAATATTTGGGAATTCATTTAACAGATATATTTTTTATTTTCATTAGTTTTGGTCATAATAAATATCTTATACTTTATTTTATATTTTAGATGAATGAGTAATTATTTCCTCAGCATAATGAATGATTTGGTATTAACACAATAGAATCTGTGGCTCAGGTGGAGCTTCAATTTCATGGCAGTGGTGATGTAAGGGAGAAAGACGCAATTTTCAATTATCGAAGGAAGTATCTTCCCACACAAGAGGTCTCTCAATAATGTATCTCTGGCTTTTCTATCTAGATATACTGGTTATTGCTTATCACACACTTGCAACACTCAGAATGGGTGTATAACCTTTATCATTTACAGTTGTCCCTTTGATGTTCAAATACTATATTGTCTTATTCGGAAATATTTCTCCAATTGTAGGTTGCATATCACACTCCCCCTCGTTTTCCTATTGACATAATCAAAAGTATTCGAGAAGGGGCATCTTTGTTATTTCAAAGGTTCGGTCTGCATGATTTTGCTCGAATTGATGGATGGTTTTTGCCTTCTTCCACAAAAGCATTATCTTCTTCTGAAGATAAATTTGGAGTGACAGATATGGGTACAATTCTATTTACTGACATCAACTTGGTGAGATGAGTCTTTAATTCTTTTCTCTTCTGGTTGCTGGCTTTGATGTTCCTTGTTGTATACTGATTTTTATTATTATCTGTCAGATTAGTGGGATGGAACAGACGAGTTTCTTGTTTCAGCAAGCTTCAAAGGTACTTCTGAGTAGATATAGAAGCTTTGCAGGTGTTTTCTGTAAGTATTCAGTGTAGCTTCTAACTGGCATGGAACATATCCATCATTTGTCCTTCAATGGACCGTAAAAATAACCTCAGTTAAATGCACAGTACAGTTAGAAGTAACTTTGTAGATAATTTATTGCAATTTATGTTGTATAGAGAGCCAAAAACCACGCAAGGTTGAATATTTATGGCTGATTTATATGATTATGAAATGATTTATGGTATTTGAAGTGTTGAATGTTAACTAAAAACATTTAGTCTTTTCTTTATGGTTCCCTGGATCTGATTGCTTTTGCCTATCAGGATGAATGAGTAGGTATTTTTATGATTTGTTATTAAATGTTTCTTGTGTTTTTCTAATGCTAATTTTTAAAAGATTTCCAATTAAGATTATCATCCTTTAGTTCTTTCTAGTTTCATCCTTTTTCACTGTAGCAGCACCTAACCCCCCATACATGCATTTTTTATCCAGGTTGGATTTTCTCATTCAAACATTCTGAGAACCATTATCCATCGAGCTTGCTTGAGGTTTCCTGAGCTTGCAACATCTAGTAGTGAATCAGGTCAGTTGCATAGAAATTCAAAATCCTCGAAGCCTAATGAAACATCCAAAGCGCGTGAAGGCTTTCATAAAGTATTTATCATTTTTGGAGGAGACACTTCAGAGCGGCAAGTATCCCTTATGAGTGGAACTAATGTTTGGCTCAATTTGCAAGCATTTGATGATGTAAGCTTTTTTATTTTTTTCCATTTTCTGATACATATCTTTTAGATCAGTAATAAAATTGTTCACAACTACATATCATCTATGGGCTGTGCTCTAACTGGACTTTATCACTGGCCATTTAAGAAGTTTGAAATCTAAGACAATAAATGAGCATAGTTGATAGAGGTTATAGTAACTCTAAAAAGTGTTGACTTTTCCTTTGTTTTCTCTTATATTTGTGAATTAGTTTCCTACTTTTTGGCTTATATCGATCCAGTTTATTGATTCTAATCGGTACTGTTAATTTAAATAATTGTAGAAGTAGTATATAGGTATGATACTTTCTGAGATATGTGATTTTGCTGTCTACAGCTTGATGTTACTCCCTGTTTGCTTGCTCGTTCGATTGATCATTCATCTACTACAGATTCAGATATAAAGGACTCTGATGTGAGCACCAGAGAAGTTTGGTCATTACCGTAAGTACAGCTTTTATATATCTGGCCACATCTTTTTTTCTGTTTCTTACGCACAGTTCTAGGAAAACATCTCCTTGTTATGGTCATAGATATCCCCTTCTATGATCTTTCCATTTCCCCTTTCTCACTGTCTATTGGTCTTTTATGAAAGCAGCTGATATTGGAATTACTGATAATAGTTCAAGTGGTTTTGCCCCTTCTATTATGTTCCTCTTTTTTCTAATTTGATTCAATTATGTTCCTTTTTTTCTTGACATACAGCTACTCTCTTGTGTTGAGACACACAACAGAGGAAGTCCTTGATGCATGTATGGAGGCAATTGAACCAGCTCGAGCTGCCTTGACGTCTCACTTAAGAAACCAAGTTATGAATGAACTCATGGAAGGTTTGAAGAAACATGGTTGGTTTTCAGGATTTGATATAGCTGATGAGTTACCTGTGAGACATTCACTGACAGAGTGGATCAAGTTTGCCAAGGAAGTTGAAGCTACAGTTTTCATTGCAGGTTCTGTTTCTTGGCTATGTAGTTGGTAGCAGTGAATGACTCACGTATTCAATTTCTTGTTGAAATATTTTAGCCTGATAATTGTGGATGTCTGGAAATTCTTAATTTATCCTGACATATATTATCGTTTTATGAAATTAAGATAGCCATGATGGATTTCACCTATCCTTTTTCATATTTAATCAACATCCTCATATCTAAATAGGCTAGGAAAATCATTAAAATTTTGCTGAGTTGCTAGATACAGTTCCATATCTTAGAATAGTAGCTCCAATTAGTTACTTTACATTTCTATTTGCTCTGTGCGCCTTCAATTTCTCTTGATTGCATAGACCATTGTGTGACTGTTACTCTCCATAGGACCCATTTCAGCTTATTTTCAATCAATCACCAAGTTGATGTGAAGTGCAGTGCATGGAGGCATAGGTGAAGATGGCACACTTCAGTCTTTGCTGGAGGATGAAGGAATTCCTTATACAGGTTCATCCTCATTGTTTCTTATGTATCAAGATTGCCACATTCTTTGAATGGGTATCAATTTTCCTTTCTTTCTTGTTCTCTTTTCATGTGAAGGCCCTGGTGTAATGGCTTCAAAGATTTGCATGGATAAAGTTGCAACATCTCTGGCTCTTAATCATGTATGTTAGAAAATATATGTATGATACTCTGAACAAATAGAGTTTCTTTGACTACCTTTTCCTCCTCATTATAGCTTTCTGTAGATTTTTATTTGCTAAGCATTATAGTCTGTGGAAATTAACAGCTGGGAGACAAGGGAGTTCTTACCATAAACAAAGATGTGAAGCGAAAAGAGGATTTATTAAAAAAGCCTCTTCTTCAGACTTGGCATGACTTGACCTCAAAGCTTCAATGTGAAACATTATGTATTAAACCAGCGAGGGATGGATGCTCTACTGGTGTTGCAAGATTGTGGTAGGTTTATCTTCATTGTTCAATGCTGAGTTTTACCTCCGCCATTTTACTAGGATATGTTCATGCCTACTAGAGCTATGTCATTCAATACAATATTTTCTGGTTTTATTCACTATTATGATTCTAATCATCTCCTACATGCAGTTGTGCAGATGACCTTGCGGTGTACGCAAAAGC
This sequence comes from Heritiera littoralis, assembly GCA_031772115.1. Taxonomy (NCBI): domain Eukaryota; kingdom Viridiplantae; phylum Streptophyta; class Magnoliopsida; order Malvales; family Malvaceae; genus Heritiera; species Heritiera littoralis. The sequence goes on along the minus strand of JAPDPK010000031.1, from coordinate 6,242,535 downwards.
CTTGGATGATTGCCTTCTGCGGATTCCTCCTAATAGCTTTTCAAAGGTATAAAACCTTGGCTACACTTCATGGTGCCCTCAGATCAGTAGATTTAGGTACTATTGAGATCTTTAACTGGACTGAGATAGATCTAGGACATGTCAATACTTGCATGGTTGATGTTTCTAAAAGAAGTATTTCTGAAAAGACAAATTAATATTGAAGTAACCAGAAACTGAACAGAAATGTGGAAAAGGTATTTTGGCAAGAAAATCACTGGGATATGATGGAATATCTCTTTAAGAAATCTAAGTTTGCTAAAAAATTTTGGTAGAAGTGGTCCTCTATTCTCTAAAATTTGTATTTTCTAGCTGGCCATCAGTTCTATGATGTCATGTTACCTGGCTAGCTGTGAAACTTTGTTAACATTTAAAAAGTCTAACTTTTTTTCTCCCCACTGAAGTATGAGTTGCAGATATATATATATATATATGTGTGTGTGTGTGTGTGTGTATGTATGTATGTATATATTTATACATTATAACTTTCTTAATTGATTAGCATACACAAGTGACAACTTTTGGAGCTAGGTGTTAAATCTACTAAAACATTTTTTCACTTGCAGATTGCATGTCGTTAATAACATGTATGAGTTTTTATAAACATTTAATGTCTTTTTGAACAATGCCTAGGCACATGGAATGATTGAGATGCCAAACCCTCCACCAGAGCTCTTGATCTTTGAACCTTTTGTAGAAACAGATGAGATTGTTGTTTCGTCCAGAACTGTGATGGAAAATTCACAACACCTTATATGGAAAGGACAGAGTCGATGGGTAGAAGTAACAGTTGGTGTTATTGGGAAACAGGGATCGATGCACTCGTTAAGTCCTAGCATTACTGTCAAGGAAACCGGAGATATTCTGTCACTTGAGGAGAAATTTCAAGGTATGCCTTCGTTCATTATAATTCTCCTTAATGTAGATTGCTCTTGCAGGCCAGTATGAAGGATTTGATGGCAACATTAGAAATGCTAATTGATGTTTTTGAACTAATTCTTGGATCATCTAATTAAGAAGTAAATGATTTATGGATTTGAATTAACTGGGGGCAGGATATGAGAGTGTTGCTTCTTTTTCTCCCCCTTCTTCTGAAACAAGAGGTTTAGAAAATAATTTTCTCTATATCTTTGACATACAGTTGGGTTTATTTTATAGAAGGAGAACTATCCTAAAATAGACACAATTAAATCTAAGAATAAAAAACAAGAAACTACCAAAAATAAAAAATCAGAAAGTTGACCCTAATCAAATCCCAATAATTCTGGGATTTTCCTAATCTTTCCAACACTCCCCCTCAAGCTAGTGAATAGATATCAATCATTCCTAGCTTGCTTACAAAAGAATCAAATCCCGGTTTTGATATGGCTTTAGTGAGAATATCAACTTCTTGTGACTTAGTTGATACATAAGACAAGCTAACAATCCCGTTTTCAATCTCATTTTTGATGAAATTTCTGTCAATTTTGACGTGCTTCATTCTATCATGCTGAATAGGATTGTGAACAATGCTGATGGCAGATACTATATAACTTCATAGGACCTGATAACGATATATTTAGGTCCTTTAATATCCTTTCCAACCAGATTAGCTCACAAACCCTTGAGCAATGGCTCTATATTCCGCTTCTGCACTACTTTGAACAACCATTGTTTGCTTCTTACTTCTCCAAGTCACCAAATTTCCCTATAGTTTAGTAAAATATCATGTGGTAGATTCGGCTTCAGATTTTTCTTTCATAAGGTAAACCCAACAAACACGGGTATGGTCATCTATAAAGGTAATAAACCATCGGCTACCTGTTAAACTTGAAAAGCAGGCTGGTCCCCAAATATCACTATGGATGAGGTGAAATGGCTTTGAAGACTGATAAGGTTGAATGGGATGATTTTTTCTTGGTTGTTGGCATAGATGCAATGCTCACACTGAAATAAGGAGAGATCTTTATTGATAAATAGATGAGGATACAAAAACTTTAGATAAGTAAAGCTAGGATGGTCTAGACGTTTATGCCAAAGTAGAACATCAGAATTTGAAACAGTGGACAGTGTAACATTACTAAGTGATCTTGGTCTTGAAGGAGAACCGACACCAGAGAGGTAGTAGAGGCCATTTCGCTCTTCAGCTTTGCCAATCATCCTCCCTGAAGACAAATTCTGAAATTCACAACATGTAGAAAAAAATGTTACTGCACAATTAAGATCCCTAGTAATTTTGCTAATGGAAAGAAGATTGCACTTAAGATTTGGAACATGAAGAACAGATTTTAATCGCAAACCAAAAAGTTCAATATTCCCTCGACCATCAACAGTTGAGAGAGTACCATCAGCAACTGTAACTTTTAGGTCATCATCACATGCTTCATAGGTCGAGAAAGTAGAAGAAGAGCCAGTCATATGGTCTGAGGCACCATTTTCAATTATCCAACCTTCACCTGTAACTTTGTGTGATAAATAAGATGATTTGGTGTTACCTCGTTGTGCAACAGTGGCAGTGGACGAAGGTGCAGCAGGTTCGGACTCTTTAAGAGGTTTTGACTGGTTCAAAAGGTTCCTCAAGAGCTCCATCTGTTCTGCAGTGAAGGGAAGTTGGCCTGGTTTTTTAGAGTCTATGGTAGACTCGGTCATATAGGCTGACCGGTTTGATTTTCTCTGACTCCGGGGTTTCCAATCTGCAGGTTTTCCATGAATTTCCCAACCTGTCTCCTTGGTGTGATAAGGTTTATTGCAGTGGTCACACCACAACTGCTTATCCTTAGACCGTTGGCCTCGAGGATTGGAAGACTCACTTCGGTTTGCAGCCAAAGCAGAATTCTGTTGTGTCACCTTTGAAGTTGGGCTGGAAGTAGAGGTGGCAAAAGTTGACCCGATCCGAAAAATCCGTCCAATTAATCCAAATTCAAACCCGACCAATTCGATTTGACTAAAAAAGTCAACAACCCAAATCCAACATGATCCGAATCCGAATTGATCCGAAACCAAATTTATCCGAATTTACATTGATCCAAACCCGACAGGATCCGAACCCAAATTCATCCGAATTTAGATTAACCCGAACCCGAATTGATCCGAACCCGAATTGACCTGAATCTAAATTGATCCGAATCCAAATTTACCCAAACCTGAAAAGATTCAAACTTAAATTTAATATTATCAATAAATATTTAAATGTTAAAATTAATTATCAAAGTATTTTAATATAGTAAAAATATAATTTTTTTTAATAATATGAGTGTTATATATTTTTTTTAATCTAGTTAAACTTAAATATTCACTTTTATATTGCATTCATTTGAGTCTAATATATAATTATTTAATGGCTAATCTATAATAGAGTACAGAAGCTATATCATCTACACTTAATATATCCAATTATTCTATAAAAAATCAAGATAAATTAAAGAGATATATAGTTCTGATTTATGATATTTAGTAGGGATTATTAAATCACTTTGATTCATAAAGTTATTAATTATTATAGATAATAAAAATAAAATGAAAAAATGTAATTAATTTATGAATATTGGTAAATATATTATAAAGAAAACTATCATACAGATTATTAAATATTTTGATTATTTCAATCCCAATTGTACTATAGGTCATATAAGAAGAAAATTTTATTTTCATGAGTTTTGTAATTCTTAGAAATATGGTTTCAGTTGATTTTCATACCAGATAAACACATCGAAATGACAAAGGCTTAACCCAATAAACCTGTCCAATCTACCCGAATCCAAATCCGATCAACCTGAATCCAAATCCGACCAACCCGAATTGACTAAAAAAAGTCAACAATCCAAACCCGATCTAATCCGAACTCGAATTAATTCGAACCCAAATTTATCTGAATTCAAATTGATCCAAATCCAACCTTATCCGAATTCGAAATTATCCGAATCCGAAATAGACCGATTTTTCCTTGACCTAAACCCGAAATGATCCGATTTTTCTTTAACCCAAAATGACTCAACCCAAACCCGATCCGACCCGCCCATTTGTCACTTCTAGTTGGAAGGCATGTGAAGTATCACTCTCTTTCGACTTTCTTCACGTCTAACCTCAGCGGATGCTTCTCGGATGGTAGGAAGAGGTTTGGCTCCAAGGAGACGTCCACGAACTTCATCAAGATCCTTATTGAGACCTTGAAGGAAGTCAAACATACGTTTTTTCTCTAGCATCTTGCTATACTTCACACCATCTTCAGGACACTTCCAGCTTGTCTCATAGAACAAATCCATCTCTTGCCACAATTCAGACAAAACATCATAGTACTCGGTGACTGACATTGTTCCTTGTCGAGTAGTGTGAATGGCTGAACGGATCTCAAAACATTGAGCAGTATTTTCAAGGTTTGAATACATCTCCTGGACTACCTCTCAGATTTTGTAGAACAGGTAGGTTCGACCAATCCTAGGTTCCATAGAGTTGATAAGCCAGGCCATGCCTATGGAGTTTTCAGCCTCCCAAGTACTGAAATTTTCTGCAGTAGTTGAAGGCATAAGAATGGCACCTGTTAGGTAGCCCATCTTCCCTTTGCCTTTAATTACTAAAACAATATATTGAAACCACTCACGGAAATTTGTTCCATTGAGTCTGTGTTGGATTATTTGAAGAGAATGAGTGTCTAGGGAAGATGAAAAAGAGGGTAAAGAATTTTTTTGATGGTTATAAACAGCAGGGGATTTTGCTGTAGATGAGGACTAGGAAGTACCAGTCATTGTTCTTAACAATTCTTCTAGCTAAGTAAGAAAGGCCAGAAAGAAGAATATGCCAACAGGAATACTGGCTCTGATACTATGAAACAAGAGGTTTAGAAAATAATTTTCTCTATATCTTTGACATACAGTAGGGTTTATTTGATAGAAGGAGAACTAGCCTAAAATAGACACAATTAATTCTAAGAATAAAAAACTGGAAACTACCAAAAATAAAAAATCAGAAAGTTGACCCTAATCAAATCCCAATAATTCTGAAATTTTCCTAATCTTTCCAACATCTTCCTCCCTCCCAACCCCCTTTTTCCCTTCTTTTGCACGTGCATATAAGCTTTTGTACTGCTCTATCTTACAAAGTTTTTGTATTTATCATGTGATTTTAACATATTCAGGGAAATAAATATGTATATGGAGTGCATTACCTGCAATAATGATATAGTTTTTTCTTAACAGGTGGAACTGGCATCAATCTGACTCCTCCGCCTGTATCGATTTTAAGGTTTGTTTACTATGGAAAATTTCCCTTTGCTTCTATAACTGATATATGATTCTATAGATTTTCTCTCAGTATTTTGAAAGCTGATAGGCATATATGAATTTCTGTGCTCGTTACCTATACGTGCGTTGCAGACAGCACAATAAGAATCCATGTCACTTCATTATTCATGTATCAGTTCCCACTTAGAGTAATGCTTAAGTTCATTTCTGATATTTTTAAAGACAAAGTCATGCATTCTTTTCATACCTTTGCAAATTGTTCTTTGTTTTTTTCTGGGATTTATCTCTCTGCTGAATTAGTGGTCCTTCTTGAACCAGTGATGAGGTTTTGGGGCAATGTAAACAACGTATTGAACTAATTGCCAACACTCTGCAACTAGAAGGATTTTCAAGAATTGATGCATTTGTTAATGTCTACAGTGGAGAGGTATGGTTTTATGATGTTATAGACTGTGCCACATTAGGGTTTTTGGTAAATTAATTTCAAGCTTGTAGTTTTACTTATAACTTAAATCCTGTGGTGGCTTTCTTCCTTTACTCTGAGTTATGCTTGGTGATACCGACTCTCATCTTTACTCTGAACCCGTATGCATGCTTGCCATGTGGGTCTCCTTGAAGCCCTTTTCTGTTTTGATGTCTTAATGATTTACAAAGCAAGATTCGCTACGCGATTAAGTGGTATAAATGTGCTGATTGATCTAGAATTCTTTAGTATTAGATTCAAGCGTTTTTCTGGCTACGAAATTTTCAGGTCTTGATCATAGAGGTCAATACCGTGCCTGGAATGACTCCTTCCACTGTCTTGATACATCAGGTAAAACCATCCCTATTCACAAATGTAGCACTTATTTATGTGTTGAAGGTTCTTTTAACTGCATTAAGAGATGCGTATGGTTTGTTGTTCATCCTCGTGTGTCGGAATAAGAGAATTGGTACATGTAGCTTCATAGAAGACTAATTTCTCTTCCTATAGTTCATTTCTGACATACCCTGTTTTGCTGCACTCATTTCAGGCACTGGCAGAGCAGCCTCCCATGTATCCTCACCAATTCTTCCGTACACTGCTTGATTTGGCGTCAGAGAGAGTACTGTAAAACTTGTGTTCAAACCATCACTTACCTTGCCTTGGAAAAATGCAACTGGGAAAAATTGAATCCCAAGTGGCCAACATATTCTGTAGAACATGACGCTCAAAACTCAAAAGCAATGAATAAATTACGAATTTTGGGTTTTTTTTTTTTTCATTTTCTTGTTCTCTTGTTATATCCTGAAACCTTTATATATATATATATATATATATATATATATATATATATATATATATATATATATATATAAAATCATTGCTCGCCTATGTTTTAGAAAAAAACTGATCCAAGCAGGAGGTTTAAGCAAGATTTGACCATATGAAAAATTAAGACGATAATCTCTGGCCTCTTAGCATAATTCACATGAATATATAACTAAATTTATATAAAAAAATTAAATGGTTATTTTCCCTTTTTGAACATTGTATAAATTTTAATTTATGTTGAAATTCCATTAATTGATCAATTCAGATAAGCCTCAATAATATTAATAAGCTGCAAGATTTCATCAAAAAGTTGGAAGCTCTTTTTTATTCGACAGAAGCCGGCGTTGGCTAAAATGAAAAGCTGTTTAATTGTTTATGGATTGAGCGTCAACATGTTTGGGTCAGTCATGAGGCAAGTACAAGCCAAACCCACCCAGAGACCCAAAGTTGAACTCTATTGAATCCAAGGCCAATCCAATTTTTAGGTTTTGGGAATGTTTGAAATTGTGGACAGAATAACCGCTTTAGCAGAGATTTATACATTGCAAGTACTGACATCTTTTTCAATTAAGGATCCATTTGGTTCGAGTATTTTATTTTTTTCAAAAATATTTTTTATATTTTTGAATATTTGGTACACAAAATATTTTTGATCAATAAAAATTAAAATTTAGTCAATAAAAAATTTTTAAGTATTTTGAAAAATTGTATTCTCCTTTTCAAAAGGAGAAGACAATTTCTAAACTTATATCACTTTTAAGAAAAAAAAAAGCTCTCACCGAAACTCAACCTAATCTATATCGGTTTAAAACAACAAATAACATAAAATATTTTTCAGCATATTAACCAAATAATAGAAAATATTAGTTTTTCAAAAAATCAAATTTTCAGAAATTTATTTTACAGAAATTTTTTGAAAATCATTTTACACGAACCAAACAAAACCTAATTTTTAAATTACATATTTGCAGTAGTGACAGAATAACCTTCACTTCATACGAAAAGGGTAATCCTCTACCACTCCAGGATGAGCAGACAGTAGATAACAGGTGGAGTAACAACCAACCTCAGGCTAGGAGTTCCGCTTTGCTACACTTCTTCTTATTTTCTGGGTTAATCCATCAAGTCTGAACATCCTATCAGAATGCAAATTTCTGTGATTGCTTATCTTTGTTTTGTTGTTATCAGATGGAATGTGCGGGAATTTGTTGTCTTTCATTTGCTTCTGTCAAAAGTGAATATAAACGAGTAATACAGTTAAGTTGACTAGATTTAGCCTCCATCTAGAATTATCAAGTCTAGTTTCTCTATGGTAAAATACTAGTATTTGTTTTTAAATGCAATATAACATTTCCTGAATTTTAGCCTGTACTTTTATATAAACCGAACCTGTTTACTTAAGAATATTCAGATCTCATAGTCTGACATTGCACCTTCTCACATCCATAGACAGAAATGTTAGTATATCTCCTCATTTATGGAAATAAATATTTGGTTGACCAATTCCGGATATGGTCCATAATTTCACGGTGAATCTCAACTCAATATTTGGCTATTAAAACACGATTTTATGATGGTTAAAACGTGATTTTATTGCCATAATTAGCACGCTCTCATTACTATTTAAGGAGGGCTCCTTCCGGTCCCCAAGTACGTTAACCTAAAACACACAAACACCATCTAGTGAGGTTTTGAGTGCTTGGAAGATTTGGAAGGTCTGTGATCGACACAGAGTAGACTGTCAGATTCGGCAATTGCTTCAACAGCAAAGTTACAGAGTGCAATGGCTGGAGGTTAGATCCTATCGCTTCCGCATTTTATTTGTTTAACATGTTTCATATTGTGTAGAAGCATGTTAGGCTTGTTTGATGTACTTACATTTGGCATCAGAGCCGTAGTTTAACCTCTGTCTTGCTAGAGATCTGTAGAAAAAAGCCATAAAAACCCATATTTTGAAACTTTAAGTCTCGGATTTCATAAAACTCATTCTGTTTTCATGTGATTTTGGTTCAAATACTTTAGATCTATTGTTGTAAAGCTCTAGGGATGAAAAATACATGAAAAACGAGACTGTTTGAAGGGTTTCGTGCCGGGTCAGGTCAAAAAGACCCAAATTTCTGCAAAAAGGCCCGTTCGGGCGAAGAAGGAAGAGTGGGAATCGGGCGCGTGAGATCCACGCGCCCGATGCTGTTAATATTGCGGGCGCGTGAGATCCACGCGCCCGATAATATTGTTGTTATACGGGCGCGTGAGAACCACGCGCCCGATGGAGTAATGCGGGCGCGTGTGACGCACGCGCCCGCGCCCTGCTGCACTTTGCAATGCAGCGGCAAAAAAAAAAAAAAAGAGGAAGAAACCTTGGGCCATCCGGTTTTGGGCTACTATTTGGGTTTTCTTTTATTAATTTTGGGCCATTTATTTTGAGCCTTTTTGGTTGATTATTTGGGCTATATAGATTAAATAAAAGGGTAATTTGGTTTATTTTAGACATTAAGGATTTATTTAATTTAAGTAAATTTAAATTATTTAATTTAGGCCAAATAATTATATTTTTGATAGTTTTATATCAGATTTTCAATTCTGTAATTTTCATAATTTTATGAATAATTAGATTATTTTCACAAAATTAATATAATTATGAAAACTTCTCATTATTTGGATTTTATGAGGATTTTTCATAAATTTGGAATTTTTATTAATGCTATAATTTTAAATTGAATAATTTTGTGAAAATTATCATAAAATTATGATTAAATTATGAAAATTTGATTTTGAATGTGCATATGTGCTTATTTTTAATATGTATAATTTTGTTATTTTTATACTAAAAGCACATGTAGCTAAGTTATTCATATTATTTGGAATTAAAATTGCCTTGTGTTAATTGCAATTTTTAAAATATGAATAAGCTTAGAATTTTACCAATATGTCTAAGTGATTTATAGTTTATTTAATTAGGGCTTAGCCACAGCAACCTTAATTAAGTAAAATTATTTTGTAAAATCACATAATGATATTAGACATAAATTGTGATTAGTTATAAGGTTATAGTAAATTTTATCCCATAGGAATTTTTATTATAATTTTATAACTAATTAGGATAAAATATCAAATTAGTTTCTTAATTTACCCACAGGAATTAGGAAATGATATAATTTGATAGTTTTATCATTATGAAATGAATCTATTAGAATTAGAACTTTAGCCCACAGGCAAGTTTTATGTCTGAGATTCATTAATAAAATATGTTTACATTAGTAGACATAATTAAGTTTGCCTCAAAATTCTAGATACATAAGCATGTGTTTTTCTTTAAGCAATGTTTCCTCGAACTAATATTTACCTAGAAGTTCCCAAACTAGATTGAGAGAACTATAAGGTTTGGGAGGAGAGAGTTCTCCTCCAATTAGGGTGCATGGATATAGACTATGCTATAAGGAAAGACGAGCCCGTATTGACTGAGACCAGCACTCCTGCTCAAGTAGCTTTACATGAACGTTGGGAGCGATCCAATCGCCTTAGTGTCATGTATATTAAGACAAAGATATCTGCTGGGATACGTGGTTCAGTCGAACAGCATACCAACGTTAGGACCTTACTGAAGGCCATAGATGATCAATTTGTCACTTCAGACAAAGCGTTGGCCAGCACCCTGATAATGAAGTTCTCATCGATGAGGCTCACCAGTGTCAAAGGAGTGCGTGAGCACATAATGACCATGAGAGATATAGCGGCCCAACTCAAGAAGCTAGAGGTGGAGATGTCTGAGTCTTTTCTTGTGTACTACATATTGAACACTCTACCAAAGCAGTACGGACCATTCAAGATATCCTATAACACACATAAGGATAAGTGGACCATCAATGAATTGATGACCATGTGTGTTCAAGAGGAGGGAAGACTGCTTATGGAATCGGGTGAGAGTGCATTTTTTGCAAGCCAAGGAAAGACCAAGGATCGAGCCAAGAACAAGGGAAAAGGTAAAATCCCTGCCCAAGCTGATATTAAGAAAGAGTCCAAGTGTTTCTTCTGTAAAAGAAGAGGGACACATGAAGAAGGACTGTGCCAAGCTTCAGCAGTGGCTCGTTAAGAAAGGTAATTCACTCTCATATGTTTGTTTTGAATCAAATATGGTTGAGGTTAATCATAACACATGGTGGATTGATTCTGGATCTACAATTCACATTTCGACTTCCTTACAGGGTATGACAAACCTAAGGAAGCCAGTGGGAAATGAGGAGAGCATCTATTCAGGAAACAAGATGCGCTCGCGTGTTGAAGGCGTTGGAACATGCACTTTAGTTCTTAGGAGTGGTTTTGTTTTGCAATTGGAAAAGACCTTTTATATTCCTAGTTTTTCGAGAAATTTAATCTCTGTTTCTAGGCTGGTACCTTATGGATATTCCTTTCAATTTTCAAATAAATCAGTATTGATATATTTTAAGTGTGATATTGTTGGGAATGGTACCTTATGTGATGGTCTTTTCTCTATTGATTTGCAAAATGACACTGCTCATAACGCCTTGCATGTTCAAACTGGTACTAAAAGATGTGTTATGAATGAGGACTCCTCTACGTTATGGCACCGGAGATTAGGTCATATCTCCATAAATAGAATTAAGAGATTGGTAAATGACGGAATACTTAGTACTCTCGATTTTACTGATTTCGACACTTGTGTGGATTGCATTAAGGGTAAGCAAACCAACAAGTCTAAGAAAGGTGCCAATAGGAGTTCAACCATATTAGAGATCATACATTCTGACATATGTTGTCCAGACATTGATGCATATGGTCAGAAATACTTCATCACCTTTATTGATGATTACTCGAGGTTTATGTATCTCTACATGCTTCATAACAAGAGCGAAGCATTAGATGCCTTTAAAATCTTTAAGGCTGAAGTAGAGAAACAATGTGGAAAACCCATAAAGATAGTAAGAACTGATAGAGGTGGGGAGTATTACGGTAGATACACTGAAGATGGACAAGCACCTGGACCATTTGCGAAGTTCCTTCAAGAAAATGGGATTGTTGCCCAATATACCATGCCTGGTTCACCGGATCAGAATGGTGTTGCAGAAAGAAGGAACCGAACTTTGATGGAAATGGTGCGTAGTATGCTTAGCAACTCGAAGTTGCCTAAGTCCTTGTGGATTGAAGCTCTTAAAACGGCAGCGTATATATTGAACCGGGTTCCAACCAAGACTGTTCCAAAGACGCCTTTTGAATTATTCAAAGGTTGGAAACCGACGAGTTTGCGTCATATGCGCGTTTGGGGATGCCCTTCTGAGATAAGAGTTTACAACCCACAGGAAAAGAAACTGGATCCTAGGACCATAAGTGGGTATTTCATTGGATATGCCGAACGGTCCAAAGGCTACAGATTCTATTGTCCATCTCATAGCACTAGATTTGTGGAATCAAGGAACGCCAAGTTTCTTGAAAATGACTTAGTTAGTGGGAGCGATCAATCTCAAGACCTAGTTTCTGTGAGAGATCAACCCTCTACCTCGAGTCAAGGATTGGTTATCATGAACAATGTCCCTTCAGTACAACTGGACATTGAACAACCAATCGTTGAAGATCCACAAGTAGTTGATAACTTACCAGTAGACGAGGCTCCTCTGGATACACCAGAATTGAGTGAGCAACCAGTTGAACAACATGATCCTTCGGAGAATGTTGAACCAACATTAAGAAGGTCTACTAGGGAAAGGAAATCAGCTATTCCTAGCGATTATATTGTGTATCTACAAGAGTATGATTTCAATATTGGGCCCGTTAATGATCCAGAGACGTTTTCACAAGCCATGAACAGCAAAGAATCAAAACTTTGGTTCGATGCTATGAAGGATGAGATGGATTCGATGGCATCTAATGGAGTATGGGATCTTGTCGAGTTGCCTAATGGGGCCAGGGCTATAGGCTGTAAATGGGTCTTTAAGACCAAAACTGACTCATTAGGCAACATTGAACGTTATAAGGCAAGACTCGTAGCCAAAGGATTCACTCAAAAGGAGGGAATCGATTACAAGGAGACCTTCTCTCCTGTATCTAAGAAAGATTCTCTTCGCATCATAATGGCGCTTGTTGCACATTTTGACTTAGAGTTGCAACAAATGGATGTGAAAACGGCATTTCTCAATGGTGATCTAGAGGAAGAGGTTTACATGAAACAACCTGAAGGTTTTTCCTCTAGTAATGGTGAGCATTTGGTCTGTAAGCTCAAGAAATCCATATATGGGTTGAAACAAGCTTCCCGCCAATGGTATCTAAAATTCCATGAAGTCATCTCTTCATTTGGTTTCGTTGAGAACATCATGGATCAATGCATATACCAGAAGGTCAGTGGGAACAAGATTTGTTTCCTTGTGCTATATGTGGATGATATTCTGCTTGCAACCAATGATAAGGGGATGCTACGTGAGGTGAAACAATTTCTTTCTGAGAACTTTGATATGAAGGATATGGGCGATGCATCTTATGTCATTGGCATTAAGATCCATAGAGACAGACATAGAGGTATATTAGGTCTGTCACAAGAAGCCTATATCAATAAAGTCTTGGAAAGATTCAGAATGAAAGATTGTTCACCAAGCCCAGCTCCCATTGTGAAGGGTGACAGGTTCAATTTGAGCCAGTGCCCGAAAAATGATCTTGAGCGGGAACAGATGAAGAACATTCCATATGCCTCAGCTGTTGGAAGCATTATGTATGCACAGGTCTGTACCAGGCCTGATATTGCTTTTGTTGTGGGAGTGTTGGGTAGATACCAAAGTGACCCGGGGATGGACCACTGGAGAGCTGCGAAGAAGGTGCTTAGATATTTTCAAGGCACTAAGGATTACATGATTATGTATAGACGGACTGATGAGTTGGAGGTGATTGGCTACTCAGACTCAGACTTTGCTGGCTGTGTTGATACCCGGAAATCAACATCCGGTTACATCTTCATGCTTGCCGGTGGAGCTGTTTCATGGAAGAGTGCTAAGCAGACACTGACTGCCACTTCCACTATGGAGGCCGAGTTCGTTTCCTGTTTTGAGGCTACCTCACATGGTGTATGGCTTAAGAGTTTCATTGGTGGGCTTAGAGTTGTTGACTCCATATCTAAGCCATTGAGGATATATTGTGACAATTCAGCTGCGGTATTCATGGCTAAGAACAATAAGAGTGGAAGTCGAAGTAAGCATATCGACATTAAGTACTTAGCCATTAGAGAACGTGTTAGAGATAAAAGAGTGGTCATTGAACACGTTAGCACTGAATTGATGTTAGCTGATCCTTTGACTAAGGGCATGCCACCGTTTAAATTTAAGGATCATGTAGAGAGAATGGGACTTGGTCCCACATTTTGATTGTAATTGAAACTCTTATTAATAATATGATGTTTCTCATTTTGATTTGTATACACTAAAGTTTTATTTGAGAAATATCCTTGTTGTTTGGACCGAGAATAAACATAAGGTTTATTCATTAAGTAAAAATGGGTTGATTTAGAAACATTTTACATAGTAATACATGGAAGATAATACTCGCCACTTGAGGAACTGTCGCCATGATTCATGTGATTTGTTTCTTCTATAAGTGAAATATATGGACCAAGTGGGAGAATGTTAGTATATCTCCTCATTTATGGAAATAAATATTTGGTTGACCAATTCCGGATATGGTCCATAATTTCACGGTGAATCTCAACTCAATATTTGGCTATTAAAACACGATTTTATGATGGTTAAAACGTGATTTTATTGCCATAATTAGCACGCTCTCATTACTATTTAAGGAGGGCTCCTTCCGGTCCCCAAGTACGTTAACCTAAAACACACAAACACCATCTAGTGAGGTTTTGAGTGCTTGGAAGATTTGGAAGGTCTGTGATCGACACAGAGTAGACTGTCAGATTCGGCAATTGCTTCAACAGCAAAGTTACAGAGTGCAATGGCTGGAGGTTAGATCCTATCGCTTCCGCATTTTATTTGTTTAACATGTTTCATATTGTGTAGAAGCATGTTAGGCTTGTTTGATGTACTTACAAGAAACAGAACCATCTATCCTGACGAGGATTGCTGTTTTGCAGCATGCAGGAACTCAGTCAGGATATACGTAAAACACGGTTGCATAATGAAGTACTAGCTTCTTTTCAATAATTGCGCTTGTCCAGGCGCAAAACACGGTTACATGATTTACGGTTCAACATATATATAAATATATATATATATATATATTTATATATGGAGAGAGATAGATAGATGCTTAATGTCGGCCCATTTTGACCCTTTCCATGCAAAGTCCCAAGCCATGAATCACTTTATATGGCAAGCACAAGGCCAGGCAAGAAGCGGCGTGCCAAGTCCCTGGGCTGGCTCTGCCACACAGTGTGGCTGTCGTGCTTGATTTCCCAGCCTGGTGGCTTCACATCCCTCACAGTCAGCCATGTATTAAAGTACTCCCTAAATTGTGTAGTAAGATCTCCTTTGAAAGTCCATACATGTACCCAATACACTTGCGCTCCTTCCCAACCGACTGCAATTACGCAATCACCAACGACCTCAATGCTCCTTGGCTCAAACCTGAATGCGGTGTGGCTTGACCCCCCGGTGAGCATCCGCATCATATGCCGGCACCGGTGAGGCCCGTGGAACCACCATTCCAGGTCACTTGCCAGCAGTTTGGCCACCGTACTGGTGTCGCCTTGTGCCAAAGCCTTGTAAAGCGTATCCACAATTGCTTTATTTTGCATTTCTGGGGCTGAGTCCCATTCTGCCTCCAAAGCTTCAACATTGTCTGATGCCATTCTCTGTTTTGGAAAAGAAAAAAAAGTAGAGTGGGCTAGCAAATTAAGCTCAAGTAAGGAAGGATCTTGTAAAGCTGGCTTTGAAATAGATTTGAGCATGGAATGTCCTGAAAGGCTGCCTTTTATTGCAAAATTCGGCGTAAAGTGTATCCCTTTCTGGACTGCTATGCATGACAATTGAACTTAAATTATTGTTAAATGACTAAGTGTATAAATTCCAAATATGAATTAATTTAATACTAGTTTATGGCCGATGCATTCCTGGGAACAAATGATGGGGTTTTGTAGTTATTACCTGTCATAGATAGCTATAAATCTGCTAAATCAAAACTTTAGTGCATTGATTATCCTACCTCCAAGAAAGTTTGTCTCATACTTTTTAACGTAGTGTATTCATTTCAGAATGTGAGATGAAACTTAATTTGGTATTTGCATTTGGTTTCCAAGAAAAAATGATAACGTTTTTGGACCCAACCGCGCGCACCTAAGCGGCTAAGCCCTAGAATATTTCCTACTCCTTTTCTTTCTCTAGGCACTAAAAATTTTGGTTTCTTCTGACTACTCTACTTGCTGATCATAAGATAATTTACAAAAGAAAAAATTGCATGTGTTAATTAAGTACCCTATTATACGGTACCTATGCATATTCACATTGTTCGATACTTTTGACGCACACCTATAAGGAGGAGGAATCATAAAAAGTTTAAAGGCTTCTCAAGTTTCCAGATTGCATCACATCTTACAAAAGAATAACAACAGATCTTCTATTCGCATCGAATTTCATCTCCTTTATTGGATGTTCCGCTGAAATTTGTTTCTTTTTGTTGAGTGCTGACATCAAACTTTTGTAGCATATCCATCTGAGAAAGCTTTACACCCATGCACACCGTGCATCATGCATGGACTATTATCCATGACCTGTTCGCCAAGGCATGCATGAGAGGAAAATACAGCAGCTGGCAGTTGTAAACCCAATTAATAAAACGTAACTCTAAAGACGGCAATAGTTTCAAAAAACAAGTTTTACCCAAATGAGCCTAAATTTGGTTAGAAGAGAACGTCGGAATTGTTTAATTTTTCGATCTTAGATCCCTGTCTGTCATCACATCACATTGAAATATGCCTAAAAGGCGCCAGGTTGGCTGACTCTCCTAATTTGACTCGGTGATGAGAGAAGTAGCCAGGCCATCCATTTCGGCCCGCCTGTACAGTAAAATTATGGTAGCTCTTTCCATGATTGATTTACAGTTGGTAAATGGCTTTGCTTCCGAATTTTACATTGGACAACCGATTTTCAAGGGGAATAGAAAACAGATGAATTTCCATATTAATAGAAGCTGACCATTATCAATAATTTTTTTTTGTTAACCATGATATTAGTACGAAGTATCCACAGTCGACAACAGTGATTAATCTCCGCCGGGGATCTTGAGCGCACACAAAATGGGTAGTCCATTTCCAGCATAATTTGCTCCATACCTAAGGCCAGAAATCGAACCCTAAACACTTGATTAAGGGGTGAGAGCCGCTACCACTCACGCCAACCAATGTTGGTATTATCAATAATTTTTTAACCCAACGATTAAAAATAAGTTATAAGATCTTATAAATCTTGAATTTAAATAATTTTATTTTTATTTTTAATTATCTAATATTAAAAAAGAAACTGATCACTTTTAAACAATACTTTTAAATAAATCATTGGGGGTCTTAAACACCTAAAATTGTCTATCTTAATCATTAATCTGAGCATCAAACTGTGGAACTGGAATCAGACTTACCGACGTGAAAGTTTTGCAATTTGGGAGGCAATATTGATTAAATTCATGGAATATTTGAATGATAGGATTAGACAATAGACAGTGACAATAGCATTTAAGAGCACCAGTTGGATCCAACCTGGAGGCACTTCTGTGCAATGAACTGGAAACCTTCGTTGATGGGAAGTGGCCACTGGCCATTATATTATTTTACATGTTGTATTGTTGACTCCTGTCTGTCTCGTGGACTCAATGGCTGTGCATTAATTAATGGCGCCTGTCCTCTTTCAGTCTCTTCTCATCTACTAAATTCATCTTGAGGACTTCTCAGTAGGCTGAGAGGGATTGGCATGGTTTGCTTGTTTGCTCTTTTGGTAGGTTGTTATTTCAAAATCCCATAAGCACAACAACTGTACCAAAGAAAATTGTAAATATGAACTGCAAAAGATTTGAATCTGTAAGATGAAATTATATAGAGGATTACAAAGTACTTGATTTTTGGTTAAAAAAATCTATCACAAGTTAGATTGAGCCAATTGAGTTTGCATTTTGAGTGCTTCTACTCTTCTTCAACCAGCATTGTGATTTATGCATATACAGCAATTTCTTTATGAGCCTAAGTAGACTGGTCGGGTGGGTTTCATTATGTTCACAAATTAATAATGGTGTGTGATTTTCTGAAAGTTTAATCATTTGAAATGGTTCTTGATTGAAATTGACGTTTTAACCGATGGAATCGATACAATTTTTGTTTGAGTGCCATGATTCTGTACGACAGGGCCTAGAAGTAGTATAGATGCATGAATAAAACCTGAGAGTAACATCAATCACAGATGGGATGGGCCTACTAGCATGCAAAAAATTATGTGGTTTTCACCAAAAAAAAAATTATGTGGTAGTGTACATTGAACTAAGATGAGATTGGCCAATGGCCATGCATCCTCACAAAACCCTGGTTTGGTAATTAAACGGGATTGCAGAGCCATAGTTTGCTTTGCTCACGGACTTGATCAGTCCCATCCCATAATCCCATGCAATTGCAGATAGTGATGCTTGTTTTTCCCAGTCCCAACCCGCATACAAGAGCAATGAGCATGTTAGCAGCGAGCAGACGATCAAGATGCATCAACGCGCGTATCCTTGATGAGAGTTTGCCATACTTGTGTTTATACTAGAGAATGGAAGTTTGATCTATCTCTACAGTCCGCTTATTAATTTATTATCCTTCATTTGAAGGACAATCAATCAGTTTATTGATATACATTGTAATTAGCTGACATTTCTGATCTGAGATTGTGGACTTCGAAATGGATTTGATGAGATTTTATTAATGCCTTTATCTTGTTACTACATGTATGTCGCCACCATGTGTGTCGTTGAGATCTAAATGATAAAAAAAGTACGAAATTTATTAGAATTTATTTCATAAAGAAATTATTATGTACAATTATAATAAATCTTCTTCAAATTAAGTGAATATTTACTCACCCTTCTGAAAGAGAATTAATTCGATTCTAATGTTTTTATCAATTTAAACATATGATTCAAACATAAAATTTCATATTTAATTCGAGATGAAGTAGTACTAGTACAGTAGTAGTTGATAAAATCCCTGCGCCAGAATACAAATCGTAAGCGTTTATTTTGGGGAAAACTGGTGAGAAAAAGGCAACATAAATCTAAAATTCAGCAGAAATATTTGTTTTTTTCTCTGAATAAGGGATTACCGTCCCCTTAATTATCATATTCGATGGTTGGAACCATCAGCCATTCATCTAAAGTTGCATTTTCATCACCGCCGCATAACAACTTAGTTGGTTGAGGTTCCCCAAGTCCTAGTAAATCGGAACTAAATTCCTGCTGCGCCAACTCTACTCCGAAATTTTCCTTCACAAAACCCAAGCAGCGAGTGTAAGGAGAGGCCTGCTTACCTCCCCCCTCTTCCGACGCAGCAGGCACTGAAGGTGCAGTAGTGGACCACACGGGTTCAGGAAGAGGCATAGGTATAGCATCAACCAAAGAGTAGCAACACAATGAGCTAGCAGGTGTACTATAGTTGTAGGGATTACCTGACATGCAACCCTCCCTCTCTTGAGCAACGTAAGATGGTGGCTTTGAGCATGTGGTCCTATGGAGGCGCAAGGCATGGGCAATTTCCCTCCGAGCTTCAGCCATGTCGATGACAGAGCCTTGAGCAATCTTTCTTGTATGAGACCTTCTTCGAATAGGCTTCCTTGCAGAATTGCTACTTTGCGATTCCATTTTCTCCATAGCTACCACTACTTTGCAAATTCAAATTGGTTTCAACTTTGAAGTTCTTTCTCTGCTGGTTCAATTTCACAGCTATTGAACGTAAATGAATGAGTAATAAATGAATGAGTAATAAATGGCAAAGCGTGAAAATGGCATGTAAACTGACACGTGTTGGTAGCTGTGGACACATCAAATCTGTGTACTCTTTAATTTAATTAATTAAATAAGTACTCTATAAAGTCTAAGCCTCACTGCATTCTGTTACTTCTGCAGCAGGCCAGCAGTGGGTCTCTAAAAGCCGATCAAAGTGATGCAACAGCCAACAGGTACAGGGTGGACAGTCGACAGGCAGTGAGCCAGAGACAGACCACCGCTCTCTTCTCTTATAACAAATCAAAGTACCCATATCTATCACCAAAAAAAAAAAAAAGTACCCATATCTATATGAGAATATCTATCCTTGGTTCATTAGCTTCTTCTACAACATACATTCAAGTTCAAGTCTCTACGGCCAAGTGGCCGGGCTCCTCCATGTTCTAGACGCCACCAAACTGGCTGATTGCATTTGCATTTCATACGAACTGGAGGGCAAGTGAAAAGCGAAAAAAAAAATCGCTTGTATTTTCTTTTCTAAACCTAGCTGCTTGTTTATTCTCATTTATATTCATTTGAAAAATAAAAATATCAATACCCACGTTTTGCAATTTTAATCAGCTATCAATAGCTATCCAGAATTAGCGGCTCCTGCAATTTATAGACAACTGGAATTTTAGAACTACTCAAAAGTCTCATACATATCGTATGCTCAAAAAAAAATTCTCTTTTTCTCTATTACGAACTTCTTAGTGGGATAATAACTGTGTCTAGCAATCAGGTTAAAAAAAGATCGTCGGCTTTTGCAGTTTCTTGGATTGGACAAATATAAACACGACACAAGTATAAAGTTGGGATTGGGCTCATTCTGTTCAAGGATGGCCTGTCCGCATCCTAGTGATGGACTCCGTTGAGCTTCTACCTGGCCCACTTTTGCCAATATCCCGTGTCCAAACTGTATCTTACCACTAGTAGTTTAGTTGCTTTTTCTTTTTTTGGGTTACAATAGTTTAGTTGCTTATGTTTTGTTAATTTGGTAATCTCATGCGATTTCGTATCCAGGACAAGGAAGCAATGTTTCATCCAATAAATAATTATATAAATTAGAGATGGATGTCCGAAAAAAAAATTAGTCTTGAAATACGTACAAACTGCTTCATAAATATCCTAACGGTTAAAAAAAAAGGAATTGGACGTGCTCCCAAACACACATAACTCGGTGTTTGTCAATATTCAATTTGATGGAATTAATGAAGAGTATAAATAGTTGCCTGCATGTTTACTATACATAGTGAATAGACAAACTCCATAAGGCATGCAATGCAAGTATCTTGTCACACGATGAAAGTATGAATATGATCAATGAGACTGGAGATCGGAATGTCATTTAAATAAAAAAATTAAATTTACGGATTCTGATGACAACTTAAATTAATATCTGAGCTTCGTATATATCATCATGTACAATTAATTATATATTAATCTAAGACCTATAAACAAATATTGTCAGTTGAATTAGCAAGTATATTGCGTTGAACAGGTTCCAGATTCCTTGTGTTGTGTTCCACTCCCACTCCCCCTCCCCCATTATATTTATAGCTGTCTAGTTTTCTGACTGATCATGCCTGGCTCTGGTTGTTCCAACGAGCAGGCGGGCAACATGACAGAAGTCTTCCTTTCCACAGAGTTCGAATGTGGTGATGAGAGCAGAGGGTCAACACAACGTCCTACGGTTTCAGAAAATTGCAATTAGTCGGTGCTTAGCTTATTATTTCCGAATAAAAAATTGGAGGTTGAACGAGTCCATATCGCCATCACCATCACCATCACCAAGTTCAAACTAATCTATGCTGGCCAATGCCATAATTTTGAACGTTGAAATTAATAGAGTAGTCCGGAAGGAACCATCCTTTTCAGGATCTAAATTCTCTCTTTCTTGCAATTGCTGGGAGCCAGCTTTTTAATAAAAAATGGACTTCGTTTGGCATTTCTATAGGTGTTAGTTAGGGTAGCCTTTTAGCATGCATATGCATATGTCGTCCTGCAGTATATATATATATATATATATATATATATATATATATATATATATGCACGTATCTCTCGTGTGAACTCGGGACTCGGATGCGAGTATCAAAGCTAGAAACATTAATTTTTAATTATGTCTTCTTCGGCTTTTCATAATGTTGGTCTTGAAAATGATGCTATACCAAATAGCAGTTCATAATAATATATATGCTTCGTAATTACTTGGTCGAGGATTTTTATTTTTTTTATTTTTCAAACAGCTAACCTAGGTATCTACTCTGAAGAATAGTTTGTTTGTTTTTACAGAGAATTAATTTAGATAGCTAGCTAGGTGTAGGTAAATGCAAAGAATCGGTCCATCTAGCCTGACTGCAAAATTGATCCAAAATTACACACCTATATATTTTCCTAATAAAACGAAGGGAAACAATATCTCAACCAAATGAACAATCCAATGGCGGCGCCCAAGTGTGCAGCTAATTTGTAGTACTTTGTCGAAATTTATTGGTAAAACATTGAACATGGTCAGCATTTTTCACTCAAATTTAACCATATTTTCTGGAATCCATGGAACCAGGCATCGGCAGCATGGCATTAGTCTAGTGTTACTGAAATATTCAAAAAGAAGACAACCATTCAACAAAATTCATTTTCGATCTCTTTTCACACTTTTTCATTTGACTATATCATTGCCTGTAGCCAAAGACTGGAATGAAATAATGTAGGGGCAGAAAAATTTTGGTGAATTTATAGATTAATTAAGAAATGATAGAGGACATCGTTATTAGTTATTACAAGCCAACGCAATTTCTTGATGTGGTAACTCCTCCATCCACAACAAGGTTATGACCGCTCACATACTTGGATTCAGCACTAGCAAGGTATAGAGCGGCCTCTGCTATATCTTTAGCCCTCAGAGTTGGACCTTTCAAATTGGCCAGCCCCCTCACAAACTCCTCCATCTTCTCCACTTCCTGCTCACCTGCAATCCCTAGATTCCTGCGTTCCTCCTCTTCTTCTTCATCACTTCCGCTGCTCCTCCACGCATTAACAAGCATGGAAGTCGCCACTCCGAATGGAGAGATGCAATTCACTCTAATCCCATACCGCCCCAGCTCACACGCTGTGTTCTTTGTGAGCCCAACAATGGCGTGCTTCGAAGCCGTGTAGGCATGTGGGCCTAGCCCTCCCATGACTCCGGCTACACTAGCCGTGGAAATGATGGACCCTCCTCCTCTGGGAATCATCACTCTTGCCGCATGCTTAATTCCTAGCGCCATCCCTCTCACGTTTACTCGCATAACACGATCAAACTCGTCGATGTCAAAATCGACAATGCTCTTGTGCTTTTTCTGATCTCCAAGCACCCCGGCATTGTTAAACAGGATATCAATTCGTCCATAACGTGAAACAGTGGAGTCTATTAAGTTTTCGATGTCTGCTTCCGAGCTAACATCACAGCGAACAAAAGAAGCCGAGGGAGCTAAGGAGTCAGCGAGAGCAGTTCCAGCAGTGACCTCAACATCTGCAATGACTACATTCGCACCATGTCCAGCGAAAAGCCTTACTGTTGCCTCCCCAATTCCTCCGGCACCTCCTGTAATGACTGCAATTTTTCCCTGCAGCCTATGCAGCATGAGAGCAAATTAATTGATACTTGTAATTCTTTTAGTTGAGTACTCAAGATTTCAATTTTCAATCATATTTGTCTAATTAAAAAGTTATGCCATTGTACTAAAATTATCTTAATTTTACCATGTGATGTATTTTGTCTCTAGTAAAAATATTATTACGGAGCTCATTTTTCCAGCCTCTCTCTACGTTCTAACGTCTGGCGTTTAATATATAGAACAAAAGAAGAAGAAAATGCAAAGTTTTGCGAGTAGTAACTGTTACCTTTTAGAGGAAGGAGGATTGTCATGGAGACCTTGAAGGGTTTTCTCGGGCGTCATTTGAGCAGGCATGATTGGAGGCCAAGCCGCAGAGCAGTGCGCGTGAGAGGGAGAATGGCTGTCTGCTTCAGCGAAATGAAGAGGCAGAGCAAATGAAAAGATTTATAGGCAAAGGAAGGCAGGTTATTGGTAGGGTTTTCGTGTACGTGAGCTTTTGTCTATATTGGACAGACATTTCAAGTTATTGATAATTAAATTAGTTATGATTTGCATGTTCTGTCACACATGTTCAACTTTTACTTTAGCACTGAGGAAAAGAAAACCTGTTACTAGCTAACTTCTTGTTACAACACCTCTCTTCATTGTTTGTTCCTCTCGTCTAAACTAATTAACCTTTCAGTAGCGATAAAGTCGTCTTCTATAACTATATATTTAAAAAAAATCTCTTGTCTTGGCAGCTTGGCACGTAGCTAGGGCTGTCAATGTCGGACATGACATCCAACCATCACCACTCACCACTCCCAAGTCTCCAAGTGGATACAAATTAATAAGCCCCACGAGTTTCATGTCCACGCCTTATAATATTAATATAATAATGTAAACTAATAAGAAATAACTTTTACTAAGATGATTTAAAAAAATATTTTAAGTACTAATGATATAATGATATTTTATAATTTTTTAAAAATATGTATTAATTAATTTGCACTTCCTTTCACTAAATCAACTCTGATTATGTAACCAAAAAAATCATTTCTGATTAAATTAATTTACCCAATATTTAATTTTTGTTAAATCAATTTACTTACATATTTAATTCAAATTAATGAAAAAATTTTAAAACTCACATAATTAACAAAAAGTTATTAACATCTAACAAAAAATTAATTTAAAAAGTAACAAAAAATTAATCTTGTTACTTTTCAAATTAATCCAAAAAGTAAAAAATTATGAGTAATTAAATTAATTTTTTTGTTATTTTTCAAATTACTCATTTTTGTTAGATGTTAATAGATATTTGTATTAAGTGAGTTTTTAATTTTTTTCAATTAACTTAAATTAAATAGGTAAGTAAATATATTTAATTAGAGTTGACTTTGATTAAATTAATTTAATTAGTGAAGATCAGTATAAGAGAATTATTACATTCTTTAAAAAAAATAAATTGTCATTATATTATTTATCTAAAACACTAATTTTTAGGATAGTTCTAATATAAGTTATTCTCAAATTAATAAGGTGGCAAAAGATTGGCATCATTTAAACCTAATAAATAAAAATCCTAACTCCATTGATTTTATATTAATTAATAATTAAGCTAATTAAGGAGATTTGATAAGATCTGCAACAATCATCCATATATGATATATATATATATATATATATATATATCAATTTCAAATTTCAGCTGCAGTGATTGGAGAGTCATCCCAATTATAGATGAAACAACTATTAAAATTGAAAGCTTAGTTCGTTTATATCTATTTTATTTATATATTAATTATTATTATTATTATTTACGTTTAACTGCATATATATAAATCCACATATAAATACACACCAAAATAAAGTATGTTTTTGACATTCCACCAAAAATATTATATATGGATTAAACAATTAAAAATTAAAGCTAATGATTAATTTCATATTAAAATTTTTAATCAGGAGGTTGACTGCTGGCAATCCTTAAAATATGTACAGTACTAAAGCTATTGACCAGAATCTCATCCAGAATCTCATCTCATACATTTGAAAGTGGCTTCTTTAACTAGCATGTCGTTGTCATCCCAGAAGAGGGCAGGGGCCTTCATGAGTCATGATTGAAGGCTTTTTTTCTTTCCTGGTATACCAATATCAAATCCAATCCCACATTTTGTTTTATTTACGTTTAAATTTTAGCTACGTACGAGCCAGACTGTCTTCCATGTTACAAAATCTGTCCAATGATCCGATCATCTCATCTACTGAACTCTTGTTCTTGTATAAATTTTAAGTCAATATATAGTCATCATAGCTTATGCAAAAAAAGTAGCTTCCCAAATATTCCTGGAGATTGCGTTTCGGCAAGTCGGTAGGAGCCAGACTGTCTTCCATGTTTTATGCGGCCAGCGCCCAAGATATTTGTGTGAATATTAATTTATGAGTGCGTCAAAGAAACAAGACAATCATCAGAATGTACCCGGGAAAAGCCAGCGCTGATGTGTCTTTATTCCAGGGATATGATCCATCTGCTTATTGGCTCCCCCTAACAACACCTAAATATTAATATTTATTGATTTAAGATGCCCCTTCCTTCAGGCCTGCATGCTCTGCTGCCTCTCTCTGAATCTAATACTACAAATTATATACATGTATGTATACTATAAGCTGGAAAGAGCCAATTCTCTCTTTTAATCTGTCTGATTACATTATGGATTAGTTGTTTAAGAAATCTCTAATTAAACATGTAAGTGACAATTCATTGTTAAGTGTTTTTCAAATACTTTCCTGTCTTTAGAAAATGATATAGAAGAATGAAGATAATACTAATCAACCAGGCCTAATCAATTAATGATATACTAAAATCAATGCATCTTTAATGCTACTATGTATCTTGAAGAGAAGTATATGAAGATTTGCCTAGCAAAAACTACTGCATCATTGTTGGATACGATCATATGCTTTAGCTAGGACTGATTATTTCCAATCATATTTTATTGGTACTAAGCGTTACCCATTTGCTAATATTGATTAATATTATTCCATAGCCACCGCATGAAAGAGAAAGAAGAGAAAAAAAAAAAGCACATATCCTTGACCTACTCTCAGTATAGTTTCAAAATTTGTTATCACGTGTCTTCTGAATTAAGGGCTTCTTGGCATTAATTAATTGTTTTGAAACATACCTAGCATCAAGCGGATTTGAATGTCAGAATTATAAATTTTGATCAACCATTTCTTTTCTTTTTTTTGGTGAAGAGTGGAATGTGTCACACCCTCGATCACTTTAGCTCAGCACGTGCGGCCTTGAGCGAGGTACTTCTACCCTTTCTACGTCCAAGTCAGCCTTCAACACTCACCCACACAGAAAACACGCAAGGAAGCAGCAGAAACGGAAAGCAGAAAGATGACAGAAAGCTGAGGAAAGTTTGTATATTTCTCTATGTAAGTATAAAGTACAATTCTCTCAAAGGAAGAGGAGGTCATCCTTTTATATACACAAGTTCCTTAAAGAATGAACGGCTGGGATACTGTCACATGTAGGGCTCCTAGACAATCAGTACAGACTATAGCTGACACTATTGTAACCTAGGATTGCTATTTACAAGAGACAGTGTCAGGCAACAGAGTACGGAAGTCCCCAGCGTGTCCCCTTATAGCCGTCGGTTGTGCTCTCACACGCTCTCAACCTCGAGACCTGATGCGGAAGGATGCGATGACGTGACATTCTCTCCCATCTGTTCTGGAGACGCCCTCGTCGCCTCTGTCAGCCCCGCTCGAAAATTCTCGACTTGATCTGGGTACTGCCACAACGCCTGTGCTGGCTCCCAACTGGCCTCGCTATCTGGCAACCCCTTCCATCAAACCAAATACTCTTGCTGAGGTTTGTAGTGTTGTCGCCGAATCAACAAACCAACTAGGATGTCTTGGACTTCCTTGTCGCAGGTGGCCTTGACCCCTATGGGCGCTCGCCTTGATATTGCCCTCTTTGGGTCATCTAGGTCTTCATGGAATGGTTTTAGCATGCTCACGTGGAAGACCAACTGAACCTTAAATCCGGGAGGAAGCTGGAGTTTGTAGGCAACCCGACCTACTCTTTTGGCGATCTTGAACGGCCCTTCATATGGGTGAACTAGTCCCTTATGTTTGCCAGGGTTTCTGAGTATCAAGTGCATCTTCGCCAACACATGGTCGCCCACTTGGTACTCTACATCTCGCCTTCTCTGGTCCGCCCATTTCTTGGACCTCTTGGTCGCCTTATGTAAGCACGCCCTCGCCAAGTCAGCCTGCTCTTGCCAAGACTTGGCGATCCAATAAGCAGCAGGTGTTGGGCCTTCGTAGCCAACAGAGATTGCACTGGGAGTGAGTGGTTGCTGCCCCATTACCAACTCAAAAGGACTGTGGCCTGTTGATTCACTTCTCTGTAGATTGTAGGAAAACTGAGCCACATCCAATAGCTTGGGCCAATCTCGCTGGGAGGCGTTCACATAGTGTCTCAAGTACACCTCTAGTAGGGCGTTCGCCCATTCTGTCTACCCATATGTCTGAGGGTGTACAGCAGTGGAAAACCTCAAGTCAGAACCCAATAATTTAAAGAGTTTTATCCAAAATTTACCTATAAACCGGCTGTCCCTATCACTGATGATGGATCGAGGTAGACCCCAATACTTCACTACGTGCCTTAGGAACAACCGTGCAGCTTCCTCGCCCGTGCACTCTTTTGTGGTCGGTATGAAGGTGGCATACTTGGATAGGCGATGGAAAACAACCAGAATGCTGTTGCACCCATCAACTCTCGGTGGCCCCAAAATAAAGTCCATGGAGACACTCTCCCATGGGTGCTCGGGAATAGGCAGTGGCTCCAACAGACCAGCGGGCGATCTCATCTCTACCTTGTCTTGCTGGCATACAAGACAGGTCTTCACATAAGCCTCAATGTCCTCCATCATTCGAGGCCAGTAGTATTGATCTTCAATAAGTGCTTTGGTGAGGTTCATCCTTGGTTGACCAGCCCACATGGAGTCATGGCACTCCCGCATGACTTCTCTCCTTAATCGTCTAAAGTGGGGAACATAGAGGTGGTTCCTCTTGGTGTATAGTAGGTCATTCTCGCACCAAAATCTTCGAGTCTTCCCTTCCTTGGCCTGCTCCATCAATGTTTTGGCCATAGGATCTTGTGGCAGCCTTTCCTTGATCCTCGCCAATAAAGATCCCTTTGGCGTACTAATTGCGATGAGCTCTGCTTTTCGACCGAAGGCATCGACGACCACATTAACTCGCCCAAGCTTGTATGCCATAGTGAAATCAAACTCTGCTAAGAAATCCTGCCAACGAGCCTGTTTGGGAGACAACTTCTTCTGTGACTGGAAATAACTGGTCGCCACATTATCTGTCAATACAACAAACTTAGCACCCAGCAGATAATGTCTCCAAGTACGAAGGCAGTGCACTACAGCTGTCTTCTCTTTCTCCTGTACTGTGTATCGCCTCTCTATGTCATTTAGCTTCCTACTTTCGAAGGCGATCAGGTGGTCTCCCTGCATCAACACACCCCCAATGGCAAAGTCAGAGGCATCAGTGTGTACCTCAAACAACTTGTTATGGTCGAGGAGAACTAGAATTGGCTCTTCAGTCACTGCTTGCTTCAACCTTTCAAAAGCCCTCTGGCACTTCTGATTCCAATACCAACTCTAGTTCTTTTTCAGCAGGTCGGTCAAAGGTGTTGCAATTCTCGAATACCCTTTGATAAATCGCCGATAGTAATTGGCAAACCCCAAGAAGGATCTCAACTTGGTAACTTTTGCGGGCGGCTTCCACTCTTGGATATTCCGAATTTTGTCCCCATTCATTCGGATCAAGCCTTCTCCTACTACATGACCAAGGAAGGCGACCTCACGTTGGGCGAACGAGCACTTCTCCTTTTTCACAAACAACTCATTCTCCCTCAAAACTTGGAACACTTGCCGAAGATGCTCCACATGTTCTTCCAATGTCTGACTGTAAATCACAATATCGTCAAGGTATACAACAACAAATTGATCGAGGAACGATTGTAATACCTTGTTCATGAGAGTGCAGAAGGTCGTTGGAGCATTGGTCAACCCGAAGGGCATCACCATGAATTCATATGCCCCATATCTTGTCACACACGCAGTCTTTGGCTCATCCCCCTCGGCGATCCTCACTTGATAGTATCCCGACCTCAAATCCAGCTTAGAGAACCATCTTACATCTACCAATTGGTCGAACAGATCAGTAATAAGTGGGATCGGGTATTTGTTCTTTACAATCAGCTTGTTTAGCGCTCGGTAATCAATACACATCCTCAGTGACCCATCATGCTTCCGTTGAAACAAGACTAGCGCGCTTAATGGAGCCTTTGATGGTCTGATAAAGTTTGCGTCTGAGAGTTCCCTAAGTTGCTTCCTTAATTCTTCCAACTCAGGTGGGGCCATTCTGTATAGAGCTCTTGGTGGTGGTTGGACGTTCGACACCAGCTCTATCTTATGATCCACCTCCCTCTTCGGTGGAAGCTTCTTGGGCAGCTCTGGGGGCATCACATCCCTAAAATCATCCAGCAAATCGAACACTTCAGCTGGGGTGTCATTGGTGATAAGCTGGGTTTCCTCTACCTTGACAGCTGCCAAATACGTGCTCGCCTTTTGGCAAACTCCCTTGGTAACCTGCATTGCAGATATCACCTTCGATCCTGGCCCTGTCTCTCGCCTCACCGAGACAAGGCATTGGCATCGGCGATCAAGGATACATATGCAGTCGGCGAAAGAAATAAGCAAGGCATTAATCCTATCAAGAAAGTCTAAGGCAACCACAAGGTCATAGTCATTGATAGAGAATACCTCAATAGACTCTCGACCTTTCCACTCGCCTATCTGTACCTCCACTCCTCGAACTATGCCAGTGATCGGTGCCTCCTTAGAATCCACTGTCTTGATGTAGCCTATCTCCTTATCCACCTTGATCCCCAACTTCCTTGCTGCCTGATCAAACAAAAACAAGTCTGAAGCTCCAGTATCAACTAAGGTGGTCAGTCGTTCGCCTGCGATATGTACATCTACGAACATGAGTCCCTTCCTTAGGCGACCTTTCTTGGTCCTTACGGCGTTCAATACCATTGAGCCCAACTTTAAGGCTTCCCGATCAGCCTCACTCTACCCTTGGGCGATGGCGACCAATTTCCCTCGGTTGGGGCAATCTCGAGCTCGGTGCGGGCCATCACATAGAAAACACCCCATTGGTCCCCTTTCTGTCCGCTCGCCATGCTCTGCTCATCTATTCTCAGTTTGTTCTTTGCCCTTTTCCTCGTCCCTATAGGACTTCCATTTAGTGAAGCGGGGTTTGCTGCTGCCCACCCATTTGGCTCTGCTCGCCACTCTGGCTCCCCCATCTTTAGCCTTGAACCTAGACTTGACGACCTCGGGTTTGTCCGTCCTCTTGAACTCTACTAGTGCTTCTGGGGAAGTGATAGCCTTATTTAGGTCCTGGATGCCCATTCTCTTCAACTCCTGTTTCACCCATGATTTCAGACCATCCATGAACGAGACGAAAGCTTCTTCGTCGCCAAGCGTGGGGATCTGCAGTATCAGCTCTTGAAACTCCCGCACGTATTCTCGAATTTCAGCCCGCTGTGATAACTGT
Organism: Heritiera littoralis; assembly: GCA_031772115.1. Lineage (NCBI taxonomy): Eukaryota > Viridiplantae > Streptophyta > Magnoliopsida > Malvales > Malvaceae > Heritiera > Heritiera littoralis. The sequence continues at coordinate 6,211,804 of JAPDPK010000031.1, read as the reverse complement.
CTCAACTTGGCTCAGGCCTCCTCAGCAGCATACTGTGGGTAGAACTGCTGTTTAAATTCCCTTTGGAACATCTCCCATGTTTTGATCACCATTCCTCTTCACCTGGGGTCCTCATATCGTCTACGCCACCACAGAAGGGCAAAATCTGTAAGGTACATGGAAGCGGTACTAACCTTGGTGGCGTCCTCCTCGATGCTCATGGCTCGAAAGTACTATTACATTCCCCACAAGAAATTATCCACGTCTTTGGCTGAACGGGCCCCCTTGAACTCCTTTGGTTTGGGAACCTCCAATCTCGCCCTAGGTGCCATGGCCAACAGGCCTCCCCCGATAGCACCTTCACAAGCGGCGAGCTTCTTCTTGAGCTCCTCCATCTCTGCTTGTAGAGTTATGACCACAGCCTCCAATGTCGAGTTTTTTTTGTTGAGCTGTTCTACTTCCTCGTTAATCTTCTTTCGCATCTCGTCCACCTTCTCTTGTACCTCCTCCTTAAACTCCTTGGCCGACGAGGATACCTCCTCCAGGTGATCCTCTACCCCATCTTGGATTTCGACCATGGCCAACTCCACCTTGGCCAGGAGCATCTCGAGGGCTGCTTCTACTTCTCTCAAAGTTGCACCCTTCTTGCCCTTGCCACGTCCCCCTTGTGGCTCTTGTACTTCAGGTTGCTGTGACGCCTCTGAACTGGTCATTTCTTCTGCTTCAATGGCTGCTGCGTGATTGGTTCTGATACCAGCTGTCACACCTTAATCACTTTAGCTCAGCATATGCGGCCTTGGGCGAGGTACTTCCAACCTTTCTACGTCCAAGTCAGCCTTCAACACTCACCCACACAAAAAACACGCAGGGAAGCAGCAGAAACGGAAAACAGAAAGACGACAAAAAGCTAAGGAAAATTTGTATATTTCTCTGTGTAAGTATACAGTACAATACTCTCAAAGGAAAGGGAGGTCATCCCTTTATATACACAAGTTCCTTAAAGAATGAATGGCTAGGATACTGTCACGTGTAGGGCTCCTAGACAATCAGTACAAACTATAGCTGACACTATTGTAATCTAGGATTGCTATTTACAAGAGATAATGTCAAGCAATAGAGTACGGAAGCCCCCAATGTGTCCCCCTATAGCCGTCGATTGTGCTCTCACATGCTCTCGATCTCGAAACCTGATGCAGAAGGATGCGACGACGTGACAAATGTGTTTGGTACCAAGGTTTTTTTTTTTAATTAAGGAAAGGTATTACAACTCATTTTATGGTTGGGTAGCGGTTCAACAAGTTTGACTGACTTTTATGGGCAACTGCAGAGCCTAGCTAATAGCTAGATTCTCATGCCAGGGAGGTCCCATAAAGGAGATTTGCTAACACTTTTTGAGGTCTCAAACTCTCATCATAAGGACCGAAGGACACATAAATACACGTATTTGGAGACTGACATGACATATATCAATAAAGATAGAAATTGAAAGTGCTAGCTAGGGAACTGATTGGCTGATAAAATTTGTGTTTACAAAAGTTGATTGTTTTTCATCTAACAAGCCTACTTCTACTTGTTCTCCTCTTGAAATGCGAGTTTGAAACTTGCACAAAGAGCTCCAAATTCTTAGCATCGATCGTGCTCATGCGCGTATCTCTCTCTATATTCTCTTAGTCAAACATATAAGAAAACAAGCAGAGAAAGACAACTGCAAGCTATTCTCAATAGAAAAAAAAAACCATCATCAAGATTCAATGTCTCCTTCACATCAGATGGATGTTTTCCTAAAATGCGTAGAATTGAAAGGGCTGCTGTGGTGGCCGCCCTAATCTTTTGAATCGCTCTTACACAGGCTGAGTAATGGATGGATGCAGTCCCCTTACCCCTTACATTTCATTAATTACATAGATATAACATGCCTAATTACGCATTAATTTCTTGTCTTGCACTACTCTTTTCCCCTCCCTTTGAGTATGACTCACGAGATGAGATGTTTACCGAATACTTACATTCTTCTATTATTATTATTATTATTATTATATTATTATTATTTTTCAATAACAAGAGCAGCATAATTAACTGATAGGTAGATAGATTAATTACAATTTACAACAACTTTAGCATAGCCCCTATAACTTGAAGGGTTAAATTAGCATATGCACTATAACTTGAAGGGTTAACTTGAAGGGAAGTATAAAAAAATTGATGAGACTGAGTCATGTACTCTCAATGGTATAAGTGCCTTCCATCCACGTTTAACGAAATACTCAAAATATATACATAAAGTAGATAGGTAGAAGGTAATTTCATAAGTAGTAATTATGTCCGTTTATGCGAAAATTACGAACTAATTATTAATATCTACCCTTAATTAAATAAATTTTTATTATTATTTCATTATTGTTAGAAGATGTAAATAAATATAATAAGCTCCAGCTAGCCTCCAGGGCAGTCTTGACTTTGATCATAAAATGCTATTAAAAATTTTCTTCATTTTGACCTAATTATACCAACGCACAAGGAAAATTAGCCACTCATTTTAGACAACAGTTTCTTTCGTGTTCGTGTTCGTGTTGGAGTCAACTTACACACTTTCTGCTATTGAATATTGATTGATTACACCTTCTTGTTTACCTTAGTACAACACTTGGACGGTTGTAATAGTTATATTGCTAGCATCTTTTGCGGTTGTTTCTTCTTTAACTCATTTTGAAACACATACACTATATTTATATATTAAAATTAAAAAAAAAAAAGTTTGCTAGTTCAAATTTCATAGCATAACACACCTATGCTTATGAACAAAAAAAAATACCTATGCTATCTTTTGTAGAAAAAATAAAAACTCGGAAAGTGTCAAATTAATTTTGTAATTTTGCCAATTAATTATTCCTAAGACCTCTAATATAATAGAAAAAAAATGTTACGAGTAATATTAAGCACCATATACAGAAGTAAACGTTTAAACCCAAATCAATTAGACTTTAATTGATAAACTGAGATTTACACTAGATCGAATCTGTAAAGAAAGTTCAAATGGCAAGCAACGCCTGGCGAAAAGTAATTGTTACAAGCCAACACAATTCCTTGAGGTTGTAATTCCACCATCCACCACAAGATTGTGGCCACTAACATATTTAGATTCATCACTGGCAAGATATAGAGCAGCCTCAGCTACGTCCTTAGCCCTCAGAGTTGGACCTTTCAAATTGGCCAGTCCTCTCACAAACTCCTCCGTCTTCTCCGTTTCTTGCTGGCAAGGATTCCCAAAGTTGATCACGGATTCCTCTTCTTCATCATCGCTTGATCTCCATGCATTAACAAGCATGGATGTAGCCACTCCGAACGGAGAAATGCAATTCACTCTAATTCCATACCGCCCTAATTCACAAGCTGTGTTCTTTGTCAACCCAACGATGGCGTGCTTTGAAGCTGTGTAAGCATGTGGACCAAGCCCTCCCATGACTCCGGCCACGCTAGCCGTAGAAATGATGCACCCACCACCCCTGGGAATCATTGCACGTGCCGCATGCTTGATTCCTAATGCCATTCCTCTCACGTTCACTCGCATAACATTATCGAACTCGTCGATATCGAAATCAACGATGCTCTTGTGCTTTTTCTGATTCCCAAGCACCCCTGCATTGTTAAAAAGAATATCAAGCCGCCCATAGCGGGAAATTGTTGAATTTACTAAGTTTTCAATGTCTTCCTCCAGGCTAACATCGCAATGGACAAAAGTAACAGAAGGAGACAGGGAATTAGCAAGAGCAGCTCCAAGCGTGTCCTCCACATCCGCGATGACTACTTTGGCACCATGTCTAGCAAAAAGTCTCACTGTTGCCTCTCCAATCCCTCTAGCTCCTCCTGTCACAATTGCAATTTTTCCGTCCAACCTGTATGATTTCAACAGAATGATTTAATCGATTTCTTGGGTTTTCCCAATTTTTCCATTGCCAAAACTGAAGGATGTATAAAGTATGCAAGAAAAGCAAGGTTCCCGATATGTGAAATGCATACAAGATATGCATGCATTAAGATTTTGTCCAGATAGCCAAGCAAGCTATATGCATTTTCCATGTCGCAATGCAGACTTTTCTGCGGATCAAGTACTGCCTAGTGTTTGATAGTAGTAAATTAAACCATTAAAGAGAAGTACTGCAGAAGAGAAATGCGAAGATGGACGATATTACCTTTTAGGATGAGGAGAAGAATTGTTTTCTCTTCCCAAGACAGGGAGGCTTTGAAGGGTTTTCTCGGGCATCACTTGAACAGACATGTTTTTAACTCTGAAGCAAAAGTAAAATGTAGAGAGCAAATTGCGTGAGAGAGAGAATAGAATAAAATTGTTGTTTCTTGCTGGTAGGAGAAATGAAGAGATTTATAGGCAGAGGAACGAAGGTTAGTCGTGGAGTTTGGCGGATGAGCTGTTCTATATTAGGAGACTTTTCTAGGCAACTTCCTAAACCTTAGTATTTGCCTGTTTTCTTCCATGTAATAGATCCTACAATGGTATGTGCATGCCGCCCATCTGTCCTGCTTACGGCCATCCCAGAAAAGAGAAAACCTTCTCAAAAACACATACTCCTCCTGACCTCCCCACCTTCATTTCAGTTATCGAATTTCTTTTGTTTGTTTGCTAATAAAACAATTGATTCATAATTTTCAGTACCACCCTTAAGTTGATGCCTGTTTTCCATGCTCAACTTTCGCCCAAAGGCAAAAGGAAAAAGAAAGCTTTTCAACCTTCCCTTGTTTGGGTTGGAAGTTGGGACCATAATTAGCTATGGCCAAACCTCTACATTTTAATCCATACGATCGCCATCAATGACCAAAAACTTATAATTAAAATCAAGTTGAATATGGTTGCTGCTTTAATTAGGTGAAAGCGTTTGCATCTCTTAGTCAAATTAACCCACAATATAATATCCAAGAATCCAAATATGTAAAACGCATCTCTTAGTCAAATTAACCCACAATATAATATCCAAGAATCCAAATATGTAAAATGGTAGTACTAGTAATTAGTCTCAACAATCAAGGCTTCCTCTAGTAAATATTACTTTTTTTTTAGAAAAGATTAAATCTAAAGTTCGTGTCTCAGCCTGGGCGAAGACATGGCAGAAGAATTAATAAGTTGAAGCAAACAATATTTCTGAAACTAATAACCTGTAGTTGTTTATTAAACTGGTTAGCAGAAATGAAAAATTAATCCTGCAATTAATGTTATTTCCACCCATTATAAAAATTCTGCATCAACAGGACGCTGAACGATCAACTCTGTTCGCAACCTGTTATGATCTATTCTTGCTGTTACTAAATTCAGGCTCTCTGGCCTTAAGAACATTGGTTGGGTATTGTGTGTCTCTATGTTTCATTGTTGCTGCTGTATATCTGCAGCTTTGGTTGGTTTGGAGCAGCATCGGCTGGCTGCCGCTTCTTTGGATAAACAAGAAATTTGCTTAACCAAAAATATTATTACCTAGCTAATGGAATAACATTCGTACTCTTACGTCCAGCTTGGACTTTTTTAAAGTGGCTGTCAAAAACAAATGCCGCCGAGAAAAGAAGAGGCCTCAAGTTTATGACCAAATCTGGCTTGTTGGAATGGAGGTTCAACTTGCCAATCTTCCGATCTGATCTGCTTTATTTGGACTTATCAATTAGCTGCAGAACTTTTTATGCACTTAAATCGGACAGGTCATTGGTTGTGTAAACAATATCTCTGCCCCTATTCTGGTGACGCTCAGGGCTATATGTGTTTTTGTACCATTTCGAATGAGAAAGATATTGGTGAATAAACAAAGACCTGCATAGCACAGCAAGCTTGTCAAAGAAAGACCTGAGACGGTGGGGACTATCATTATTTTAGTCATTCATTTTATTTTTAAAGAAAAAACTAAAAAAAGACAAATAACCCATTACTAAAATATTGGTTATTAAAAAAATTATTACATTACATTTTATAGATAGTTTAAGAACATTATAGGTAGGCACAAAGGTTAATCTATTTCCCTGCCTTGTGTTGGAGTTACCAGCTGCATTATTAGTTTTCTACTCAGCTTTACCAACATTAATTATTTTCATTTAAGCTTGTTATTAGGTCTTAAATTATTTTTCTGATAAATTTATCAGTAGTATTGGAAGCCATCGTTGCTCAAGGTATTAAAGGGAGCATCAGTCTGCATCGACTCAGAAGTTGTCAGTTCATGCTTATACTAATAGAAAATGGGACAAACTGAATTAATAAAAACACTCGGAATGGAATCTTGAAATATGACAAAGATAAAGCTTTCACAAAGCATGCAATGCAACAAAGATTAAAAATGTATTTTATCCTAGTTTAAATTGATTGAGAATTTTCAATCTAAGATACGACGGCAACTTGGCCATATGAAGCAGGCAGGTGCAGGTCTATAATCCATGCAGACTACTGGATTAACAAGTTAACCGAGATCAAGATCGATGTGGCTGGCATCACTTGGAGTTGTACTAGTTGGTTTGAAGTCGAATGGTTAATTATTCTAAACTTATATGATAGCGGTGGTTAAGACTTGAAGACAGACATGGTGTAAAGATATATTGCTAGTTGTGCCTGATTCTATCTTCAGAGTTCAGAATTCAGACAGACTGGAGTATAGGAGCTTCAAAATTCAATCATCTGGCCTCCAGTACTTCCAAATTCATTAAAACTAAGAGGAAAAAACATGGAATCTATCTGATTACTGTGTTTGCGCAGCCAATAAGTGCACAACACTGTTGCCAAGTGCACGATTTATGATTTCCGCAAAGACAAGACAAAGCTGAAAGCTGCCTTGAGAAAAACATTGATCCTTCTGAGATAGCTAGATAGATAGCTAGGTTCACTTTACTATATATTCTCCGTCATGTTACCTATATATAATGGCTGTTAAGTAATACTAGTAGAGACTGACGGTGGTACGTGTTTTCTAATTGCAAGTTGCGGTAAGTAAATGTTCCGTACAGCTATCTTCTCCCGCTTCTACATGTTACTCAAATAGCAACGCTAATCTGTAGAGATTAATTTGAGTAAAAGGCTTTTGTTCCCATATTCTTTCGTTTTTCTTCTCCAAATCGTAAATGTATGTATTTGCATACATATACGTATGTATGTATGTTAATTAGCCTCTAATGCAGCTGTCATTTTACCATTTAAAAAGAATGTATCATTGAACACAAATTAAAATGATAAAATATGAATTAATCCATATAATAGTAGTTTATTACATTCTTCCAACCAATATGGAATCGAAGTATTAAATTATTTGGGACATCTCTCTTAAGAGGCATATCTATGGGCTACATAATTTTTCCAAATCTTTTCGGATCACCGTGGGCTTTAATAACAAATTAAAATGGTCTTAGATCTCCGAGCAAGCAGACTTGGACGTTTATTGGCTTGGCCAGAATGATATAGAGAGAAAATTTGTGAGCTAGATGCCAAAGTTGCAATTGATCTAATAAGCCAAGCTGACACTTGGATCCTTCATTTGGGCTGTATAATTGAAGATATTAGGAAGTTTGTTCACAGACCATGGCAAATCAAAGTTCAACATGTGTTGCGGGAGAAAGATTTTTGTGCGGATGACTTGACCGAATGAAATTAGACTTTGATAGAGTTCATACGCATGAGCCCCAAGTACACAGAGGGATGCCATTAGAATGTGACTTAGGAGGAACTTTAAATTGAGATAAATTTGATTTTTAATTTTTTTTGTATAATGTTCTACTACTACCCTCTTTGTTTGCCTGCACTGAAGCTGCCATTACAAGAAATTTGTTATTTACACAATAGTTTCTAAATTATGGACATCTATTAATACGTATGTATGTGTGTGTAAATGCGTGTGTATATTTCTGATTATATTTTACAATTTACAAAAAAAAAAAAGTTATCATTGCAATTTACAAAGAATTTCTACCTTGTGTTATCCTTTAGAGTAAAATAGTACAACAGGAAAAATGCAAAAAATAGTTGCACTGATCATTAAGATAAGCTTGCACCAAGGTTCCAGCCGTCAAGAAAGAAGAGATTGATTGATTAATTTGAGAATATTTCCAAAATCTTTATTCGAAAAAGCAGAGATTGAGATAAAACCTGAAAAAGAAGGTAAAGTTAGATACGATCACTGGATAAGAAGAGACTTCTAACTTCTACAGAGGCATGCAAGAAAAAACATTTTCTACTTTGTTGAAAGGTTCTGCAATTCTTAAATTAAGAAGGTAAAGTTAGATATGATCTTTCAGATAAATTTGACAAAAAATGTAAGCACCATTAACAACAAATATTAATGGTTTTAGTCCAAAACATTTATGCTTTTTTAACCTTCAATCTTAAATGTTTGAGAATTGTTGTTTCAATCCTAAGGTTTTAAAAGTTTACCCCGTTAGTTCTAATGTTAAGCTACAAATGGACAGAGTGACAGAAATCTAACACGAACAAATGGTGCACATGGCATTTACATTGCATCTTACGTATATGTATTTTGAAAATAATAGAAGACCATTTTGATTATGAATGAGATTAGTCAAAAATGAAAATAAAAAGATTTAACAGCATATAGTTATCATTACTTTTTCAGAATTAAAACAAACACTTAGAAAAATGAAACTCAAAAGGAGGAATCGATACTTCAAACTCCTTTGATACCTCAAGACTCTAATTTTGACCATATTAACAGAAAAACATTGCAAAAAACATAGACATGTAACAATGCCATTTTAAACAACCAAAACAACTTCTAAAGATCAGCAAGAATTAAAACATGAGCTTGCTATCCAAGGCTAATATAAAACCTAATAGTGTCTATATATATTATATACATTTGATTGTATTATATGTAATGAAAATATGCTTTCTATCCAAGAAAATCAATCTGTTTAAAGGACAACACCAAGATAATCAAACAAAATAAACAAAAGCCACACATCCCTATGTATGAAGGACTAAAGACTCTTGCCTTCCAAACCCACATCCCTAAATAGTAGTTGCAAATACTATAAGCATTAGGTGACTAAAGTACTCCTTCACAGAAAATTCTAACATGAAACGAACAAAATTCACTTCAGTACCACCACAAGACTCATGAAGTCTAATTTTTTTTTTTGTTCTCATTCAAAGGCATAACAAATTTATCAATGTAGAAATTGATAACAAACTTCAAAGCAGCCAAATTAAACCAATAGAAAGACATAAGCAACAAAAGCAAATTCCATAGCCCATTCCCAAATATTTAAGATGTGAAAACTCTGTCAAGCCTCCTAGCTGAACCAAACAAGCGAATCTTACACTGTTACAGTTTACAGATTTCCAATGGAGGACCGAGGACTAGCTAGAAGCCTCCCTTCGTCTCTACCATCCAGAATAACATCTTAATGCTTGCTCTTCAGAGATTGAAGAAATTTTGGATTAAGAAATCCTACCATAGGAAATTTGATTGACAACCACCGTACGCATTTTGATTTCTCAAAGCAATATGGCTACGAAGCCAATCCTAATTGAACAGGGAGCTATATTCAGTTTCAAAAAAAGTGAAAGGTCAGAAATAGATGTGCAATTAGGAAGGTGGCAAAGAACATTTTTACTTCAATTTATTTAGCATAACAAGAAAATATTAATTTAATCTCATGATCCTTAATATCCTGAAAATGTTAACTAAATCATATTTAATTTATAAGGTAAATAATGCACCAACTAAAAGTTTCAAACTGGCAAACAGCAATAAGCACAAACCTGTTAGCAGAAACAGACATGCCCCTCAGTCTTTCAAGAAACCTCGCTCGTGCAAGGAGCACAGCTCTAGGAAGCCCCTCACTCGATCTCGGCCTCCTTGAACAGCCACAGCAGCTGCATTTAAACTATTGCTTGATACAAACCGGCTGGTACCTCGATGAAAACACATAGATGATAGCTCCTGGCGAAGCCAAATTCAACATAAAATTACTGACACTCAAATTATTCAGTGCAGATAAATAAGATAATTATACAAAGCTCAATGCACCCGAATATAAGTAACTCCGGAGAGTAAACACTAATGGTAATAGAGGTAATATCAAACCACCTTTTCCTTTTTCGGATAGGTTAGAAAAAAAATTAACAGCAAGTTACTTAGGGTTCAGATAAATTATCAAGAAAAGTTGACACTATAAAACTAGTTTTCAGTAATTCCACTGGTAAATATCAATGACTGTCATCAATTCTTGTATGCACGCATGCCGCTAATAAATCAGTGATATTATCGAAATTCACTAACTGATCCAAATAACCTTAAATAATTTTGAATAGGAATAACAAATTGGAACTGCGAATAACCACAATTTAGATGCATAACAAAGCAATTTAAAAGACAAATCCTAAGCATGCAAAAAATAGTGAGAAAATTGTTAAAATTACCGCGAAGAGAGAGGGGCAGGTGGGTGTCGCCTGGGTTGCGCGGGTGGTGATGTGCAACGGCAGGGTAGCGTGGGTGGGGTGTTGTGTCGGCTGGCTTACTCGCTGGTGGAAAAGATTTTGATTTCGGCGAGAAATTTCTTAGTCGTGGGCTGAAGCGGGAGCCTGAATGAATGGAAATGCACAATGTGAAACAGAGAGTAGAGGTTTTTATACAAAAACTTTTAAATATACCTCATTTTTTACTATTTCTATCGTACCCGAAAAAACAATTAAATCTACCTCATGAATTGACTGTTTTAACCCCCATAAAATTTCATATCCACGCTCTCTTCCTCGCCCACGGTCGGTCGCAAGTCGACCTGCGCGAGATTGTGGATCTCGCACAAGGACACCATGGTCTCGCGCACGCACAGTCTCACGTAAGTCAACTGGACCTGAAACGACAGCGGCCGTGGCCGCCAGGAGATAGCAGCGAGTCGATCACCAGCAGCCTCAAACCCCTCCTTAAACCAAAAAACCTTACATGAAACGATGGAGATGAAAGGTTGAAAAACCAACGATGATAAAGATGAAGATGAAAGACATAGTGGGTTGCGGGTTCTTGTGCGTTTTTGACGTCATGAAATGGAAGACACGATCGACCGCAGGTTCTTGTATGGGTGGGAGGAAAAGTTGATTTGGGATTAAATTTTTTGAGGTTAAAATCGTAAATATATGGGGTAGATTAAACTTTTATTTTCGGGTATGGTGTAAAGGGAGGAAAATGAGGCATATTTAGAATTTTCTTTTTTATACATAAGCAGGATACGAAATTATACATGGTATTTTATTTTTTAATATTTTTAGAAGGTTTATGTTATCATATTAATTTTGTTTATGAAGTAAAAAAAATTTATTGAATATTAATCATTTTTTTTTGTTACGGAATATTAATCATTAAATCATGGATTGTTATATCATCCACTTAAATTAAAATTAAAAAAACTTCACAAACGAGCTTTTTATGCTATTTTTTAACCCAAGTTTAGATCTTACTCATGATGCTTTTAGTTTCTTTTATTGGTTAGTTGGTTGGCTTAATTAGTAATTAAGTTAATATATATCACATATATACATATGTATAACAAAAAGTATAATACTCGTTATTAATGTCTTTGTGAAAAATACATACACAAAACATTATTTGTAAGAATGTAACGACCCTATCATATTATGTTATATTTACATATTGGGTATGTGCTATTCGTTTACAAATGATTTTGATTTTTTTTGTTCATTTTTTTTTCTCATCTAAAACTAAAGTTTCTCTGAAATCAAATCAAGACGTGAAATTTAAGCCAAAATCAGAAAGCATTAATTGAGGGGCAAACCCCAAACCCAAAGCATTTAGGATTTAGAAAGGTGAGATATGATTCTGTAGAGGACCACCTGATTGACGTTATTAACTTTAACCAAAATAAATAAATAATAAGTAAATTAGCATTAAACAATTAGTTCTTAGTTTTTAGTTTTTAGTAATAATTCATCCATTTTTTCCATTACAATTTATTGCGTTCTTTTCTTTTATCTATGCAATGCATGCTATCAAAAGAATACTCTAGAGATTCTTTATTTGACATTTTGTAATTTGAGGGTTTTTTTTTTAAGATTTGTTAGCTAAGAAGTAAGAATAATGAAAAAAAAGGTGAAAATAAAAAATTTATAAATTTAATGATTAAGTTTTATAATAATTTTTTTAATTTTTATATCTTAATAATTGAATTAACAATTTTTTTTTGAATTTATATCTCTTTTCTTTTCCTGCCAAGCAAAGGTTTTCATTAGTAAAAAGAACGAGAAAAGTATTAATTCAATGATTAAGTTTTTTTAATTACTTGATTTATTTATAATTGGCTTAATAGCCAAATAAGCTCTCAATCTTTAACTCGAAATAGAATTCAACCCTCAACATTTTATCGCATGATATTCAGTCCATAAACTTTTATTTCGGTGGAAATAAATCCTCAACCTTCTAAAATTATGCAATTAAGTCCAAATCTGTTAAATGACACTAACTGTCATTATTTTTCATTTTATCATTTCTCGTATATTCATATATCTATAAGAATATTTGTATTTCTGTTGCACAAATTTTTTGTATATGCAATCTTTTAGTCGCTTAAAATTCACAAAGAAAAATAAGTAAATGAAAGTATGTAATTATTCTATTATTTTTATTTTTTTCTCATATTTTATTTTCCACTTCTTTATGTTTCCTTTGATTTAAATTATTTTTACAAACAAAATATAATTTAAAAACTCTATAAATCGAATAGTCAAGTTTAGGAACATATGGACATTACAAAATAAAAAAACAACATATAGTTTGAACATTTTATTGATTTATTGAAAAAAACTTTTTAACTTTTTATTTGTTAAACAAAAATTTTTGGATTTTTTGTAAAATAATAAAAAATAGAAAGAAATAATAAAGAAGAAACAACAAATTAATAATCAATAATAAAATAATATGAAAGTTTACCAAAGTGTGGAAAAAGAAAGATTTAAAAACAAGTTATAAATTTTATTATTATATTTAGAAAATTATAAAATTTCCATCATATGAATTTATTGTAATTTTTATCAAGATTTATTAGTCAATGCATTATGTGAAATATTTAGCTGTATGAATATTTCTATTTAAAAAAAGATGTTAAATTAAGTATATGATTTTCAAGTATTTAGTCTCAATTTAAAATAAATAAAAAATTTAATTATCAAAAAAAATTAAATATAAATATCCAATATATTATTATAAATATAAATTTATTATTATTGTTATCATGCACACCCAACAAAACCACCGCACCATCGCACATAATGCTACTCCCACTGTTTCCTTTCCCTTTCAATTCTCACCAAAAAAAGAACCTTTACTCCTACTCATATTAATAAGTAATAATAAAGTCATTAAATAAAAAAAAAAAAGTTCACAGAGCCAACAAAACGGAAATAATAATATCACTGAAAACTGAATGCGGTTTCAAGATCAAGATACTTTTTACGAGCAAAAAAAAAAAGATCAAGATACTTTTTTTATTGTCTGTTCCGTAAACACAGAAATTTAGGGTTTGTTTCTTCTTATTTTCGCTGGAGGGAAGGATAAGAAATGCCGTTGACGAGGTACCAGATAAGGAATGAGTTCAGCTTGGCGGATCCGGAGCTCTATACTACTGCGGACAAGGATGATCCTGAGGCTTTACTTGAGGCCGTCGCCATGTCTGGCCTTGTTGGAGTTTTGCGCCAGCTCGGTGACCTCGCCGAGTCAGTCTCTCTCTCTCTCTTCCTTTTTCTTTTTACGGAGGGATGTGGAGATTTTGTCTGCTTCTACCTTCAATTTTTTTCTTTCATCCTGCTCATTAATCTTTTGATCTTTGAATTTTGTGTTTCTGGAGCTGAATTACTTTTGAAGCTCAGCTTTTTTATTTAAAATATACTAATCAGATTGGTTAAATTTTCTTGGGTACCTAATTGCTTAAAGGTTCCTTTGCTTTGAGGTCCAGGTTATAGAAATAACCAGAATCTGTTAAAAAAGTTTAACCAGAATCTGTTAAAAAAGTTTTCTCAAATGTTCTGAATGGAATTTTAATTCCATCCATTTGAATCTGACCCATGCTTGGAATTTGCTTTTCCAATTTTGTTATCAAATTTGTTTTCAAACAGTGAGTTTCTTGGTATATTAAACGTTTTCTGGTTTCTGATACATGTGGCGATCACCAATTCAGAATTTCAATTCAAATTAATATGTATTATTTTTTTTAAATGCATTGTGCACATTGAAACTATGCATACCGGGAATTTCTCTGGAGACTTGGCTTAATGGTATGACTGGCACATTTACTATAGATTTCTATTGGAGTTGTAGCACTTTGCTGGTGAATTTGAAGAGAATTTTTTTGTTTCCACCTTCTGTCTGGTTTTAAATTGCCTATCCTTGGTGGTTTATAAAGGTTTGCTGCTGAGATATTCCATGACTTGCATGAAGAGGTAATGGCAACTGCTGCGAGAGGCCATGGTTTAATGGTTCGAGTTCAACAACTTGAGGCAGAGTTCCCTTCCATTGAGAAGGCATTTCTATCACAAACCAATCATTCATTATTCTTTACAAATGCAGGTTAGATTCAATTCATTGTTAACACAATTTTACACAATGATCATCATTTTTATGTACATGCTCTTAAAGAAGTGATTTGTTGTGGAATCAGTATGCATGCATTCATTTTGCATTCCAATAAACCCATGTTTGGTGTGCAAAGAATGGAACAGACAGGAACTGTAATCGTGGCATACAATGCGTCAGATTTGAATGGTGGACCTAATTAGTGATTTATTTACTTATTTATTGGTTCTGAAATAAAATATTGGAGTGTGCCTGCACAAAGGCATTATATGTTAGACTGGTCAATAAATGTATTATCTTTTGCAGGTGTTGACTGGCATTCTAATCTGCACACTGAACATAATCTGATGACTCGTGGAGACTTACCTCGCTGTGTGCTGGATTCTTATGAGGAATGTAGAGGCCCACCACGGTTATTCCTTTTGGATAAGTAAGATTACCTGGTTGGCCTTAACTTTAGTAAATTTTTTGCAAGGAATTTTCTTTCAGATATTGAATATTCTAATGTCTTGTGAGTTCTTCCAGATTTGATGTTGCAGGTGCTGGGGCGTGTTTAAAGCGTTATACTGATCCTTCATTCTTCAAAGCAGAATCAGCTTTCCCTGCAATTGCAGGATTAGAAGTTCCAAGAGAAAAGAAAACCCGTAAAGTGAAGGTACTAAATGAAAAAAAAAAAGCAAAAAGGATTTGCTTAGATTTCTTTTCAGCAGTTATTTTAGCATATGTCTCGTTTATGGCAGAATTGAGAGATAGGTCTCTAGAATGATCCAAAGGTTCTATGTCTTAATGAGAAAACTTGAGCTTCCATTGAATATACAGATGTTCACCCTACCATAATTTTAATTAGACCAATTTCTTTGATCTCACTGGAGAAAAAAATGTTTCTTTTATGGTTGATTTACTCTTTTTCATTTCCAGTTCATGATAGGAATCCTGAATTTATGTTTTGAGCAGATCATGCCAAGGTTGGAGATTAGCTCCTCTGTCAAACTTAAAATATCTGATTGTGGGGTGTGCTTTCTCATGTGAGCAGCTCACTTCATATCTCAGGCCCTGCTCTTTTTGAGGTGCCCTTGTTGCATTTGGGGTGATTTCTGCCAGTTATATCAAAGTACTAATTAAGTTTCTTCTCATCTGTATGAAACATTCTTTTTCCTTTCCATACCAGTAAAGTGAAAATATTAGTTAAAAGGGCTGACATCAAGTGGTAACTGTACATCATGGTTTTAGTAATCAGCACAGAATTTTCTATCCATTTTTGCTCATTGTGCTAAATGGTATTTTTGCCTATGTTCTTATTTTCTCTAATATTTTATTTCTGGCAGAAGAAAGGATCACGCTGGAGGAATGAAGAGACTCCAGAATTTGCACGGGCATCACATGCCAAGTGAGTCCTTCAATTCTGCATCTGTCTTTAATCTTTCTTCTAGTTGTCCAAGTGTGCAAGTTTAAAGTTTTAATATGGTTTCTTGGTTATTGAATTTCTTTCTAATAGTGCAGATTGCATCAGCTGTTTTTGGAGGAGCGTATTGAGAATGCTTACAATGACCCTGCCCGTCTTGTAAAACTGAAAAGAAGGCAATTAAATGAATCCCCACTTGACTCGAAATCTGGAAAAAGTTACATGGAGAAATTCCTTGAGACTCCTTCACTGGGGCATAAAGCAGTTTATGAGACCTCTGATACTCAGCAACCTCTGAGACTGACATTGGATAATTCTAGTGATTCGGGGCTTGAAATACTTGAAATTAGTACAGTGAGTCCTGTGAAAAATTCTTCACAAGGAAAGGAAACCTCAAGTTCTTCACCTGCCGCACAAGAAATTGTCCCGAGACCATCCATGGAAGAGCTGAATGGAGAAGTCATTGATAGAGGGATTTTGAAGGTGACTGAACTAACAGCTAATTTCAAAGATGGAGTTCCTCCTTCCCTTCATAAAGTAACAATTGAAAAGGAAATTACAGTAGATGGAGAAGGCAGAAAAGTATGGAGCATAGATGGGGACCATTCTGATGACGTGACCAGTGAGATTGATAATTACATGGATGCCCTTACTTCCATGGAGTCTGAAATGGATACAGACAATGAGTACAGACCTAAGAATGATATTGGCATCTTAAATATTGGAAAATATCGAACAGGTTCCGATGCAAATGAGGAAAAGCTTGAGGTCCAAGCCCATTTATCAGATTCTCAATCGGTTGGGATCTCCTCTGCATCTGATGGCGGAAACAGCTCGATCAAGAAAGGAAGATCTAGTTTTTCGTACTCTGATAGTGTAGACAATCTGGCTGAAGATATGGTGTCAGATGGTGAAGTAGCAGCTAAAGTTTTCCCTTCTGATAAAAATCATGGTACTGAGAATGTCGAGGCACCATCCGTCCAGCTTCCTGGATATTTGGAGATGCAATATTCCGGTTCTGATAAGGTTTTGTCACCGAAAGATACCTTTTTGGGTGGACGTAGTCTTCATGATTCTGGAGAAGCATCTTATAGTTCAGGTCTTGAAGATTTGAATTCCACGCATATTTTGTTGGATCAAGCAAGTCCTATGGCAGTTTCTTTACTGGAATCACAGTCACAGCATGATGAAGTGCCCTCTGATGGTAGAACTAATTCTGATTTGTCAGACAATGATGGGGGAAAATGTTTGTCTGATTCTTCAGAGAAAGAGGAGGTTACTTTGATCACACTTTCTGCTGAAAGGCATCCAACGGATGAGTTGGACAATGGAGACACAAATGTTTCTTCTGATGCTTTGCCACATTTATCAAACACTCTACAGGCTGCTCCTGAAAAGAGAAGCGGGAATGATCATTTAGATGAAGTTCATAAAACAGATTTTGTTGGAGAAATTTCTGTTGAAAATTCAGTCAGCCAAACGATCGGTTCATCAAATTCTGTTATTCCACGAACAGAGGAGCAGCTCCCTTGTTCAACCTTGGTAGAAGTCGAAAGAAGTTCAGTTATTTTACTATCACCTGAATGTTTGGATGTTATGAAGCCTGTCAACTTAGCTTCTGAGGTCGATGGTGCTACTTTAGAAGTAGGTTTCAACTCAGAATGTATGACTCCTATCATGGATACTGCACAGACTCGTGGCTTTAAGGAACCACAATTTTCAGACATATTACACGATGATCTACAACTTGAGGCTGACCCAACAGAGATAGGAGCTTCATATTCTGAGCAGAAACAAAATGTTAATGAGCTTTTTAACGCCACAGAGGGAGAAGAAACTATGGAATGTACCTGCAGTGTGAATGCAGCGGAAGGAGATGCTATCCTCTGTGATCTTCCATCTCATTTTGTTGATAATTTGGAGCTCAAGGTTCATGTAGGCTTAGATGATCTGGCAACTGAAAATGTTCAGGCTGACAGTATTGCAGTCTCCACTTCTGCTCGCGGTTCTACTGACTTTGATGATTGTGTAGATAATACTACTTTTCAGTCTCCAAATTTGGTTTTTTCTCCATCTGGAAATCTAATCAATGCGGACAAGTCTATTTCTGGTGATGGAGATCTATGTGAGGAAGGATTGGAACCTAATGGGATTATTTCTCAAGGATGTCTTGTGGAGTTAGAGACACTAGAAGAAACAAATCAAGTGGAAAATGCTCCGGCAGATATAGTTTCCACTTCATGCAAATCAATCTCCTGCAACAATTCCAATTTAGTAGATGATATTCAGTATTTGTCTCTGGCCAAACCAACCAAAAATAGTTTGAATTTCGTTGATTTAACCACTGCACCAGCTTCTTCAGAATTCAGTGATCAAGAGTCTGAATTGAAAGATTTGAGTCATCTCATGGAAAGTAGGGTTGACATGGTGTCTTCACCTACTTCCTGCCAATCAGAAAAAGAAACTTCTTTTGAACAGTCATTAGAGATCCATGCTAATCAACATGATGTGGGAAGCCTGCACCTCGTTGAAGATAGTTCAAATTCGTTAAATATCCTGACCAATCAGATACAATCTCTGGATCACATAGATCAGGAAAACTGCTTGCAAACTTCTCTTGAACGTTCCAAAGAAGGCTCTTCAAGCCAACCTTCATTAGAGTTTTCACAACAATATGCTAGGCACGATAAACAAGAAAGTTGTCCATCTGTTCCTATTCATCCTGCCTTTGGCATGCTCCCTAAGGCAACTATGGCTAGCATGGAGGAAATGCCACCATTGCCACCTCTTCCTCCAATGCAGTGGAGGATAGGGAGAGTTCAACATGTTTTTCCAGCTTCACAAAGAGAATTGGTAGAACATGGTCAGGAGGGGTCATTCCCAATGATACCACAATATGGAACTGATAGGAAAGCTCAATTTGGTATATCAGCATTAGATCAGGAGATTGAACAGTCCAGAAACCCATTTTTACCCCTCGGTCAAGAGAGGTCTAGTCATGTTTCTGATCAATTGGCCGCTGATATCATGCAGCCCAGTCCTCTTTCTATGCATTCGACAAATATGGTTCGTAACACTAGTAGCCAATACAATGATATCTGTTTAGATAGAAAACACTCGAACCCATTTTTAACATTACCCACAATATCTAATGAAAGCCTTAAATACAGTTCTGTTGCTACGGAGGGTGATAGGGTAGAATCCAGTTACTCATTGCTGATGCCAGCTACTGATACAACTTCTAGACATATTCCTGTATATTTGCATGAGAAAACAACACATCCTCCAAACCAGTATGTACTGGATACAGGTTTAGAAGGTGGGACATTTCAGCACTATGAACAAAATTCAGCGGGAGAATGTGGAAATCCTCCTGATATATCTTTGCCCCCACCAACCAAGAGAGAAGAGCAGATTCTAACCAAGGTTGCGGAGGATCTTCCTACTGAGGTAGAAGAGCAGTTTCCAACCAAGCTAGAGCTGCAGCCTCAGCATGGTTTTGTTGCGTCAGAGGGAGAAACTGCACAGACTTCAAATGCCATCGCCCAGCATGGTTTGGCAGCTCCTGAGGGAGAAACTGCAGAGGTAACATATGCCACTTTGCAGCACAAATTGTCAACTTCAGAGGAAGAGGCAGCATGGCCATCAGATACACTTGCTCTACTACCAGTTGCTTTAGATGGAAACTCAAATGGGAATCCAACTGTTAAACTTCCTCGACCTCGCAATCCTCTCATTGATGCTGTTGCTGCTCATGACAAAAGCAAGGTAATTATGGCCTCGAATTTTAGTTTTTTCGGGTGTCTTTTCTTCTTGCGAATTAACAGTTTGAATTTTCTGCAGTTGAAAAAGGTAACTGAGCGGATTCGACCTCCAATCATTCCAAATGTAGAAGAAAGAGATTCATTGCTGGAACAGATACGAATGAAGGTTAGAAACAATTCCCCTAATAGTTGGCATTCTTTTTATTCCTTTATAAAAAAAAATTCTTTTAAAGATGGGAAATGCACCTTTTGTGTAAACTGAGGGTTGATTTATATTTGCTTTCTACAGTCCTTCAGCTTGAAGCCTGCAGTGGTGACGAGACCCAGCGTTCAGGGTCCTAAAACCAACTTAAGAGTTGCAGCAATCTTGGAGAAAGCAAATGCAATTCGCCAGGTTTGTGTTTGTCCTTATCTTTCCGTTTCTCTTTTTTTGCTTGTTATGAGTGTTAAAAGTTTTTAAAATCATCTCTGTTCAAATAGGCATTGGCTGGAAGTGACGAAGAAGATGATGAAGATGGTTGGAGTGATTCTTGAAACGGCACATTCTTAGTGGTTACTTTTTTAAAATGTTTGATCAAATATTAAATTCTCCATCTTAGTGAATAGAGAAATATCTTTGGTCTGGTCATCGGTGTATTCTTTTCCTCAGCATGCTCAATCTGTTTTGCCTGTGTATCTCACACGATGGAGACGTTAGTCACTGGTGCTCGGGCCTGCCAGGTATAAATTCACAGAATCCAATGTGCGGTGAAATGCTTATGCAAAGGAGTTTCATGGATCAGCATGCAAGTGCTGCGCCAGTCAGATGCTGTGTCTTATTATTTGAAAATCTTGGAAGGTGTAAATTTTTTTTTGAAAAGATGGTATGAATTCCTTTAAGCAAGGTTTCGGATTCTGAGTCTTATGAATGAAGAAAACAACATTGGGAGAGCTTTCCCTGTATCGGGTCCGACCGTAGCTCGATTTCGGATTAGTCGGGGTTCAAAGTAATTTTCGGATATCGAGGGATTTTAGATAAAAAAAAAAGATGGTATGAATTTTGATACGAAGTTTGGGAATTTTGTGTTTATGATGATACTTTTTTGTGTAAATTGTTTTTGTTTTTGAAGACAGATGTGCTGAATAGTCGAAATGTAAAATGAGTAAATTGGGTTATAACTGATGAAATATCACTCTTTCCCTTTCCATTTCTTATTAAGTTAAATTTTAACATACGTAAGACAACATATATTTGGGTACATTTCACTTCTCCATTTCAAGCCATCCAAATGAAGTCCCCGCCCCGCTGCGGTTCCAATCAAAGTCAGAGTACATCTTACCATCAAGTGGAAGAGTATATAAAAAAATCTTTTAATAAAATAACAAATTAGAAAAGAATAGATAAAAAAAATCTTTTAAAAAAGGGAAAAAAATAAACCAAAAGTCAATTGATTTTCCCTCTATTCTCTTTCATTATAAGGACACAACATTCAATTCACCTTTTTTTTTTTTTTTATGTGCTTAGGTTTTTAATCTTTTTACGGGAAAATCGCTGCCGAGTGCAACCAAGCTTCAACACCTCGCAAAGGCCACCGCACTTCATCTCAACAGGACAGCGAAAAACGCAAAACCCACAGCGCAGAACCGGCGGATTACAAGTGACGGCAAGTCCAAGAAGAATATGGAGAGCTCTAGTGCCACTCAACGCCTGCCACTCTCCGAGGTTGTCTCCGATTGCGTCAAGCGTTGGTTCAAAGACACTCTCAAAGAAGCAAAAGCTGGGGATGTCAATATGCAGGTTTTGGTCGGTCAAATGTATTATAGCGGTTATGGGGTTCCCCGTGATGCACAAAAGGTTTGTTTTTTTCCTCCCTTTTTCTTGTTTTTTTACAAGGTTCCTCTTTTCTAGGTTCTGCTTGTGGCCTGTGGGGTTTAGGCTTTGCCATTTTGATTCCAGAGGAAAAAAGTAATACAATTCTAATAAAGTTATGAATTTTGTCATTTTGCTCTTCCTAAACTCTTTACAAGATGAGGAAAAGTTTAGACCTCTTAGCTTCCAAGATTAACTAAGAGGAGCAACGGTGTTTTTTATTCGTGCTTTTATTTCCACTTTTCTTTTATTGGTCTTCTTTTTGTTTTGTCCAATTAAGGTTGTCTTTCTTTCTAAGTTTGGGTCTGGTTTGTTGGGATCATAGGGAAGAATTTGGATGACAAGGGCGTCGAGGATGCGGTCTTCGGTCTGGAAAGTCAGCGATAAGCATCCAGGTTCACCTCTGTAACTATCACCATCCTCTTTCCCTTGTAGCATTATAATTCTAGTATGATAATTGATTGCATTTTTCTGTTTGCTTTGGTGAGTCTTCTTCAGGTTATAATGCAAGTGATTCAGATTCGGATGAAATGAAGGGTGATTCTTGAGATAACTCACTTCGTCTCTGCGTTTCGAACATTTAGAACTGTGAGTGCCTTATTGCTCTGCTCTTGTAACTTTTTTTTCTGGCTTAATTTGGTTTCTTGACTGCTAGAAGAATCTTAAGTTCTCCATCTCTGACTCTTGGTTAGGAATTGACCACAGAATACTGGAGATGCTTATGTTCTTCTCATGTTAGATATTAACATTGGGTTTAGGGTTAGTCATTTTCTGTAATTATCTAGTATTGGATAATATAGAAGTCTAGTTATTTCGTATTGCTTACTAAGTTGCTACATATTTCCCTGCAAGTGCTCATAGTTTTGGATAAAAATGGAATTGCCAGGATTCTGGCAGCACTAGGACAAACTGTTTCTGTCTCAGATTTGGACTTTGATGAAATATGATACCAGCATCAGTCTAACCAATTGTCATACTTAAATTTCTGTGCTTCTGCTAGAAGATGTTTATTTTATGTGGTGTGGGACATTTATTTTTTGTGCTTGAACCAGCCTCAGATTATGAGTTATTAGTCTGCTAATACAATTTATAGGACACCCGTTTTAGGCTTGATAGGAATGTGACTTGTTCAATGAGATATACTTAAGAAGAATAGAAAAAGCCTTAATTATAAGATACTTTTTGCCAACACTAACGTATACACTCTTTCCCTTTGCTTTTGTGGAATTGTGGGGAAAGGGGAGTAATGGGGTATTGATGTTATGAGTCAAGCTGAACTCTACAGGATTGACTCATTATTATGCAAGCTTGAGCTTCATACGAGCTTGACTCAAATTATTTTACTGACAAGCGGGTGCAACCTCAAGCTCGACCTCATGCACTAGTGATCTAAACTCATTTCATATTTGAGCTAAAGCCAAGCTGAGCTCCAATTTCAGCCAAGATCAAGTGGCTCGTGAGTTTCTGTGCTAAGTTAGCCCAGGTTATGAGTTTGTTCTCTCGTTAATAACCCTAGTTTAACTGGGCTGGGGGCAAGAAATACAAGATAAAATCTCAATGCATATGAGTAAAGTTGCTGATCAACTAGAAAGAAAGCTCATGTTGATTCTCACTAGTCAATTTTAATTGGTCCCAAATGTTTTATATTCAAGATAATTGAAGAGAGGTCAATTTATCAGACGCTTTCTTTCATCGCGCATATGTGCTTAGAATTAGATTAATTCTTTACTTACGGAACCTTTGAACTCTTCTTTTCATAGCTGCAGCCAATGCATCAGAATGGCTTTATAGGTTATTGTTCTGGTTACTGTTGAGTTAAAATTTGTGGATTGCATTTCCATTGTCAATGTGCTTCTATACCTTTCTATTTACTTGCCTTGCTGTAAATCTTTCCAGATATCACTCTAAATAACACAGTTACAAAGGGTGAATGAATAACACAATTAAAATAATATAATGTATTTTGTGAATTTATAAGGTGCACCTGTAAAACTTATATTGAGAACATGGTCCCATATACAATAGTACATGCAGGAAACGGGAATGACTCTGCGGCACTGCTGAAGGGGGATTGTAGAGGTTTTAGAATAAGATCTATTTTTGGCAGGCTTCATTGTTCGGGTGAATTGAGTATCATTTGTATCAGTAGAAAATTGGTGGTATATTGAAATGTTTATTTTGCTGTTGCATCTCATTTTCACGGCAACATAAATGCTTAATGCATACCAACCAGTTCAATCCTTTGTGTATTAACTGATGTCTTCGCTATTTCTGTGCAGGATTGACTTGGTTCTCATGCCCGTTTTGTTGTCTCACTGAATATGTCTGTAACAATCTTTGCTATTTGCTTTTGTTTTTCACAAGTCAAGTTTCATTTTTAATTCGTTCTTTTATTTTCCTTTTCCCCGTCCTTCCCCATCACCGGATACACATGGCACCAGTTTATTATTTTAAGATTTCTTTGGTTGGAGTTTTCATGAAATGGTGAATTTAGGCGGAATGATACTTTCGAGCCAAATTATCATAATATCATGTCATAAAGATTTAATTGTTCAATAAAAGATACAACGCATATTAAAACTTAAGTCATGCAAACTAATTAGTCCTTGAACGATTATTAGTAGTATACTATCATCGGGAGACATTGCGAATTGATACACATTTCATTAATATCGTTAGCTGTCGCCTAGGTTTGACGTGTATCTTAATGGCGACAATTCTAGCAAGATGATTTAAATTAAGACTAAATACTAGTAGATGAGGCGATGTTGTGCAGCATGTGCACTGGCGACGCAAGAATCCAAACATGTTAGGTTGATTCTGCAGACTTCATCTGGCTTTTGTTAATAATTTCTTTTGTCTAAAATGTGGAACATTACATTGCGAGGAATCCAAAAATCATTGGAAAAGTAAAATAACTTTGACTGGGAGTTGGAATTCAATAAGCTACTCGGATTTAAAATGGAAATTTTTTTTTTTTTATAATTGTGACTAGGATTGATTGAAATCGAATTCGAATCTTACAATATCACAGTATATTTTAATCACTCGGTCGTTGGAAATCTTTTTGTAGCGTACGTGCATATATAGTCAACGAAGCAAAACCCTATCTCGACTCCCTCCAGGATAAAGGAAGAAATTGGACTCGCAAATGTTCCATTACTTGGACACGCTGAAACTCTACCCGATGCAGCTGCGCTGCACCTCACGGGATTCAACCTTCTAATTATTATATGTTTTGTTTTTGCCGTTTGTTAAGAAATAAACAAGGATTCTCTCAACGTGAAAGTCAGACACTTAACTTGGTTTTGCCTTACAAATAAATAAATTCAAATTGGTATCTATCATCTTCGTGCAGGACTTATGTGGGATCCAGAATTTCACAACTACTCAACCGGTCATACCTGAAGCAGAGAAAAAACGATTGTTAGAGAAACAAGTGAAAATGGATAGACAACCCCTCCTTGCTCACGATCAAAGACCACAACAACTACCTCCTTCATCTCTTCTCAACTATCTATACGCAGCTCACTTCCTTGCAAGATGGGGTGCCAGGTTCGTTTCTCCTTCCCACGCTGTCCTGGCTATGATTTCAACCAGCCTGCTTGATATTTTAACTGACATATATATATATATATATATATATATATATATATATATAATAAATTAAAACCTCCTTCAATAAGGGATTGTTCCATAATTTTTTTCCATGAACTCCTTTTTTTTCTTGTTGGTCTCACTGATTTTGCTGATTTAATAATCTTAATTACTTATGACAGTATGGAGATTTTCTTTGGAACTTATGATTAGTTGTATCCGTCCATTTGCCATCTCAGGTCTTTACGTTTCCATTTTTACTAAATATTATGACAGCTATGATGACAAACTATTGAATTCTAAATTTCTTGAGCACTTACTGATTCAAGACGATTAATTGGCTTCATAGTTCATAGTTGGTATTTCAATCTTCTACCTCGAGATGCATTTTTGCCTTTTCCCATATTGTAAATTCAAGAACAAAAACTTGCAAATTTTAGATCCACCCCAATGTGATGCTGTACGGCTAGTGTCCTAGTAAGAATCTTGTGTGATGCATCTATAAGGTTGAAGAAACGTTTCAAGAATTAATACGTTTATTTGCAGGCAGGTTATTCATGGTATTTCTATTGTCGCACCCCATTACACAGTAATTATCATCTTTGGTCCTCTTTAGATTTTGCCAGACATGGATGTTCTTGGTGCAATAACAGTGATTTTAATTGCTGGTCTCCCCTGCGTTCTTCCCAGGGATTCTTGATTACTACATTTGAGTTCTTTCTGATTCTTTTACTCTTTGCAGAATGTGGGAATTCTCTGTCGGTTTATACATGATCAGTGTTTGGCCAGACTCTTTACTCCTTGCTGCTATCTATGGTGCTGTGGAATCTGCCTCTACTGCATTATTTGGTCCCATCATTGGACGATGGGTGGATAGGCTGACATATGTAAAGGTTTGCTTCAGATCTTTTATTTGCTCTTAAGTTGAAATTTAATATTTCAAAGTACAGTTTCCATTTACTAAAAATATCTGTAGCCATGCGATCTATGAAATTTATCTAAAGTTTAGATTTATAACTGAAGCTCATTGTAACATGAGATGTTATTAAAAAAACTGAATGCAATTACTTCAAGGCTAAATCCTAGTGCAGCAATGTAACCGCTAGTTATCTGTAGCAATAATTGCTGATTGCTGGTTTATTTGAACTCATTTCACTAAGCACGTCGAACCAACTGCTAATTTCTAAATCTGAACAACTGATAAAGAGAGTGATTACTATGTAATTTCTATTGCAGGTTCTTCAACTTTGGTTGGTAACCCAGAATCTATCCTTCATAATTGCTGGATGTGCAGTAATGGCCTTACTGGTATTTTCAAGCCTCAAGTCTACAAATCTCGTAGCATTCATTGCCCTGGTGACATTGACCAACATCTCTGGAGCTGTTGGTGTTCTTTCAACTCTAGCTGGTACCATCCTGATTGAAAGAGAATGGTAATCCTTAGAAAATGAAGAAACAATATAAGAAAGTTACAACAAAATCTCAAAGCTCTCCAAGCAGAAGTAGTGAGAATGGTTTTACATAAAGACCTAACGGTGACGAATAATCATGTTATTTTGTTTAAATAGTTATAACTCTTTTGTTATATGACTATTATAAACAAGTGTTTATGTTCAAACATTACTCATTTAGTTTTAACTCTTGTTTTCGTTTTATCTAATGTGAGATGTAAAATCTTGCATAATATTATCAAGTACCAACCGTACTTGCACATGCAGTCAGTGTTATTCTGCTTAAGCATGCATGTTCAGAAGCTTTTTGTTACCGTCCATTCATCTATAAATTGTTTATAAGTCTATGTTAGAATACATTTAATGGAATAATATCTCTTTAGTCATTCTCAATTTCTCCAATTTCTCTTCTCTGTTGTAAAAGGTGGTGAAGTAAAGATTCAATATCATAAAACAAGCATGCCCGTTTATTAATGTTCTCCTGTTCCTCCAAAAGTTGATTTGTTTCTTCTTTTCGAGAACAGGGTGGTAGTAATATCAGAAGGCTATTCTCCTGGTTTGCTGACCGATATAAATTCTGTTATCAGACGAATTGATTTAACCTGCAAGCTAGTCGCACCAGTTATAACTGGCTTCATTATCAGCTTTATATCACTAAAAGCATCTGCTATGGCCCTAGCACTATGGACAACTATATCTGTTTGGGTGGAATATTGGCTTTTTATGTCCGTGTATAACGGGATCCCAGCTTTAGGTGTACGCAGCCTAAGGAGGATTTCGAAGTCTCATCAAATGAAGTTGAAGAGAGCATATCTGCCTCTCAGGAAACAAATAATTCACTTTGCAATGATGGAGAGAATTCAACAGCCGCAGGAAAAAGCTCTGCAAGCAAAATTATTGAGTGGGTGTGTAAGGTTCCCTATATTGATGCATGGAGAGTATATTTGCAGCAGGATGTCGTTCTACCGGGAGTTGCTTTAGCTCTGTTGTATTTCACTGTCCTAAGGTGAGTGTTTTGGAATTCTATTTGTCTTACCTCTGAAGTGATGAAAGTAATTATTCTTTGGGATTCTTTCCATTTCCAGCTTCGGGACTTTGATGACAGCGGCCTTGGAATGGGAAGGCGTACCTGCATTTGTAATTGGAATAGGACGAGGCATTAGTGCTTCAATTGGAATAGCAGCAACAGTTGTGTACCCCATGCTTCAATCTCGTATTTTAACACTCAGAACAGGACTCTGGTCTGTCTGGTCTCAGGTATAACACTTGCGTAGGCCAATTAAGGAGTTACTTAGTCAGTGTAGAATTAGCCTTACTTTGTTTTTCCATAGAGAAATTTTATTAAAAGAGATTAATTGCCGTTTCTATCTTTGGCTTGCAACTTTTGAGTTTTGATTCAGTGGAGTTGCCTGCTTGTCTGTGTCGCTTCAATATGGGTCAAAAACAGCCAAATATCAGTGTATGTGCTGATGGGAGGAGTTGCGATGTCTCGGCTTGGTTTGTGGATGTTCGACTTATCTGTCATCCAACAGATGCAGGTAGGATATAAAACAAGCACCTAATAATCTAGTACCATTGGATTTTGTTATAACAATTTATTATAAATCCTCCCTTGTCATGGGAAGCTCTTTTTTTTTTCCTGCATTTACTGATGCATAGATGCCTTCATTTTGAATAAAATTGGTCTTACTGCATCTTCCATACAACTGCATTTTGTTAACACAGGATTTTGTTCCTGAATCCGATCGTTGCATTGTGGGAGGTGTTCAAAACTCACTTCAGTCTACCATGGATCTGATGGCTTATGTCCTGGGAATAATAATCTCCAGTCCACAGGTAATTAATTATTCTTAGAATTTTAGCTAAAAAGATGCATTCATCCCTGCTTGCCTAATTAATGGCCTCATGCAAAACAACTTTACTGTTCAGAATTGAATGCTTCAAATTGAAACTCACCGAGTTCTCAAATTGTCCAGGATTTCTGGAAGTTGAATATGATGTCCTTTGGAGCAGTCACAGTGGCCGCATTTCTCTACACTTACCATCTCAAGCGAATTCGGAAGCACCTTTTTCACTTTGAGAAGCTGCAATCGTTAGTTTTGTGCTTGTAAGATGATATGAACATGCATATTTGAACCATTGCATGCAACTAAGGTCTGCATGATTGTTTCTTAGTATGATGTTTGTGATTTGACTGAAGAAATATACCTGTATGTGATGAAGAGAACTTGGCTGCAAATTAAGTTGCATCTAATAATGACCTGAGATTTTGTGAGTATTACATTTGCAACTTAACTTGGCATGTGTGATTTACATTTTAGAAGGGCAGTGACTATATAAATATATATATATATATATATTTATATAAAATCTTAGAAAGGCATGAAAAGAAATTTTGTTAAATTCATTCTAGCATTTTGTTTTCCAACTTTTATACTAGTGATTTCACTGATTTGATTATATGTTGCTTATGTATATCTAACCATTGACAGCACTTCAAGTAAAAGAACATAATATTAGATCATGAGCATGGAAAAACATATATTTGGATTGGATATGAACATTACTAAACCCACGTAAATAACGGAGAGCTGATATGGGCCAAATGTTCAACAGCTTTCCTGGGGCAAGAAGAAGTAGCACAAGCATTTGCTCATCTGAGCAAAACAAGGAGAATCTGTCTGTGGTAGAATATAATCATGGGATTAGTGTTGGACGCAACAATTGACGTGGTCAGGGAAGGATTGTACATGTTTTGCAATATAATTCAAATTGGTGGTCGGTTGAATGAGTCAAATGCGAACTGCAATCTTTAAAAATAATAACAAATCTCCTCGTGTATGATGACTGATGAGCATGACCTTAAAATATTTTTATGGATGAATGTGTTATGACGCTGACTAGGAGAGTGGTGCTGGGGCAGTTGGGGAATGGTGTTCACTACTGTTTTGTTTTGTGTCTTTCCTCAAATGGAGGAAAAGGCGCAACTTTTGGCAACGAAGAGATTTTAACTTTTAGATGCAAGGCAGAGCAAACCGACTCGAGAAACAAATTGTGGAAATTAAAATATAGAACGCATCTCCATTGGAATTTTGAGTTACGCTATTTCTATTTTCTATGGATTCTCATTGCTAGACAACAAAAGCTTGAAGCAGTATCTGCTGTATGTATCCATCAGGAATTGGCTTTGAAGCTTTCTTTCAAGTTTAACAGGGCGGGCTATCTGCGTACATGTCCAAATAATAATGAAGCTTTTTTTGGTAGACAAGACGGACTACGTAGAGTTTTACAGAGTCAAGCAAATATTAAACTACTTCTACTCTACTGCGCAGCAAGGAGCAGTTTATTGATGTGGTCAAATACTGGTTTGATGTTAAAATTTCGAAATCTTAAATTCGCCGTCCTAGCGACTATTATGTTATTGTAATAAATCAGACAGACTCATTAACCAGACTCTCTCAATGAATGAAAGAAAGGCCACCGGAGATGAAGACTAAACTAGCCATGTATCAACAAAAGATAAAGAGCATCCACTGACCTTTCCCCCTGAAGCATTCATATGCTGTTAAAGCAAAAATGGGCTACCAAACTTAGGTCCCAACGGGAGTCGAAAGCGGGTCGCTAGATTCATAGTTCGGAGTGCTGAACCACTGCACCATGGTGATTTTTAATTACCTAAAATGAGTAATACTGCTGTCAACATCAGGCACGGTCAAAATTGCCAGGATGCTGCAAGAGAAGACCATTTCATTGGCTTAAGAAATGAGAAGATCGGCTTGCATTTGCAGGTAGCTTGACGACCTAGCTTCTCCCCCGTGCTTGCAACTTACACCTGCTGATTTTTTTTTTTTAATGACTTCGACTCATGAAGATTAATCATAATAAAATTTACACACAGACAAACACATCTATCTTTAAGTGAAATATTATTAAAACACACTTTACACCAAAAGGTATTGTATGATTTTGGTGACGAAGGGAATGTTGCTGACAGTCATTAGCCAATGACCAAAAGAGGACAAATGGTTTCTGTACTTTTATTTTTATACTAAAATATAGTACATTCCAAAAAGGAGTGTTTTGGATTTTCAAAAGAGAGGAGCGTTAAGGAGCCGCTCGGATCAGCGCAGCTCGTCAGCCGCCATTCATGTGTGATAGCATCAATATATGGCTAGTCCAGTCAAAGCCACAAACTTTGACCGAGAATTATTTTTCCACGGTCAAAGTTGCTTTAAGCTTCTCAGAAGAGGCATGGAGGTGAGACCTTAACGCTAAACGCACCAATAGGCAATAGGCTACCATGAAAAACCGTCTTCCCCCATCTCTCTCCTTTTGTGGCTTCTTCAGGAACCGACACTTCTTATACTTGTATAAATTCTAAAGCAAACTTGTCTTTCTCTAGCTCAAATCCCGTCCCCATGGCTGCTTCCTCTTCTTTTATGAACATGGACAACATTAACCAAGGCAGAAGTAGCACGTCAATTTCTAGCTGGGCACTTTCTGACCACCAAACTGAAACTGATGCTAAATTTGGCACTGAAATTCCAATGTTCAAGTCACTTGCTCCCTCTTCACTACCCATCTCCGGCCCAACTCCTGTTTCTCCTTCCTCTTATTTGGTTACACCTCCTGCTGCTGCCTTTAGCCCTACTGATTTCTTGGACCCACCTGTTCTTTTCTCCACTTCTAGTGTGAGTTTCTTAATTTCTGCTCTCTAAACAATTATTTAAACATGTTTATGCACGAAATGTTTTCATAATACTGTTATATTTATTATGGATTTTTTTTCTCTTCTTTTGGTGGGTTTCTGTAGATTTTCCCTTCTCCCACCACTGGGGCTTTTGCTGGTCAAACCTTAAACTGGAGGAGTAATTCCAATGACAATCAACAAGGAAACAAGGGGGAAAACAACTTCTTCTTTGATTTCTCTTTCCAACCGCAGCCAAGGCCTTCCACAGCTTCTTCAACCTCCTTTCAATCGTCTTCCAACATTGTTTCGGTGGTACGCTAATTCATTAATTAATTTCTTTTCTTTCATTTATCTTTTAATCCTCAGAAGCTCACATCTTTGTGTGGAGAAACCGAGATAGAACGATGGCATCTTCTGTAATTTCTCTTAACTCAGTCATTTATTGGGATTGTCGCAGTTTTTTTTTGTTCTGTTCAGAAATTAAAGTACTTTTGCCTTTTAAGATGCTTTGTCGGTTTGTAAACGACCAAAAGCTACAAAATAAACAAGGTTTTCTGAGAATCAAGAAAGCAGTAGCAAACCCACGTATAAATGGTACTCCGAAAGTTGGGAGACAAACATTTATATGACTTCTAAGTTGGAACAGACTTGTTATGGTTTCAGTCTGGTTGGACAGGACCAGGATCAACTCCTTTAGGGAGTTATTGACATTTTTCCTGATATATACGGGCATTTAATGCAAATTTAAAGATTCAACTCAAGTTACAGTACCCGAAAAGGCCAGGCTACGTATATTTTAACTAAACAAAATGTTTTGAATTGGAGTCTATCCATGAAAAATAATATTTGTTTATGCCTCAAGTTTTGATCTAATTTTTGCGCTAATGAACAGGCACAACCGACATGGAATTTCGGTGAGCCAATTAAGCAACCTGAATTGTCCGTAGAGAAGTCTGGTGGGGTAAAATCAGAATTTGCTCCGATGCAGAGCTTCTCCTCAGAAATGGCCCCATTGCAAGCAAATGTGCAAAGAAATACGGATTCCCAACCAGCTGGTTACAACCGATACAATCAATCGTCTCAGTATGTCCGGGAGAGCAGAAATGTGGAAGATGGATATAATTGGCGAAAATACGGGCAAAAACAAGTGAAAGGGAGTGAAAACCCACGCAGTTATTACAAGTGCACATATCCTAACTGTCCCACCAAGAAAAAGGTGGAGAGATCTTTGGATGGACAAATAACTGAAATAGTTTACAAGGGAAGCCACAACCATCCCAAGCCTCAATCTACCAGAAGGTCATCATCTCATTCTGCATGCACCAACTCGGAGATGTCCGATCAATCAGTTGGCACATTAGGCAACGAGCAAACAGAGTCCTTTCTAATGCAAGAGGATACTTCAGGTTCCATAGGGGAGGGTGACTTTGACCAAGCTTCGCCAATAAGTAATACGGGTGGTGATGACAACGAAAATGAACCGGATGCCAAAAGATGGTAAGCCTAGCAAAATCGCTGATGGCCTTGCTTCTGCTTTTATGATGGAAGCACAACTGTTTTCTGATCATGAAATTTTCTCATTTGCAGGAAAGGTGAAAATGAGAATGAGGGTATCATAGGTTCTGGTAGCAGAACTGTAAGAGAGCCTAGAATAGTTGTGCAAACAACAAGTGATATCGACATTCTTGACGATGGGTACAGATGGAGGAAATATGGACAGAAAGTAGTAAAGGGAAACCCCAATCCAAGGTGATTACTCTTCACCGAACTGATTAGGAAGTTGCAGTTGGTTTCTGATTTTATTCAACATTACTAAAATCACTCTATCATCCACTCTACAGGAGCTACTACAAATGTACAACAATTGGTTGTCCAGTGAGAAAACATGTTGAGCGAGCATCCCATGATACGAGGGCTGTGATCACAACTTACGAAGGAAAACACAACCATGATGTTCCAGCAGCACGTGGGAGCGGCTATACAATAAATAGACCATCCACTGCTGACAACAGCAATGCTCCCATGCCCATAAGGCCTTCTGCTGTCCCCAGTCAGCCTAACTACACAAGATACCCAAACTCCCTGCACACAAGATTGCCAACGTCGGGAAGTGAAGTACCAGTTACCTTAGAAATGCTGCAGAACACTGGTGGCTTTGGGCTCTCGGGATTCGGAAAGCCCATTGGCTCGTACATGAGCCAAGCACAAGTCTCAGAAGGGGCATTGGCCATTGCCAGAGCGAAGGACGAACCCAGGGACGATTCCTTTCTTGATGGATTCCTGTCGTGAAAGTAAAACAACTAATTTTAGGAACAAATCAACAAAGTAGATGTTTATCAAATTAGTTTGCTTGTTTTATTGTACATCTATGGTGTTACTTGGATCCGTAGGTTGTTGTGACTGATAGACAGAATTAGTGCATTTATTCATTTGTTTTTGGGCCTAGACAATGCCTCACTTCAACTTCGTAGTAGATTGTAAGGGCAGAAAGAGGAAAATGGATTTTCCACCCAAGAAAAAGAACTGAAAAAAGAATCCTTTTTTGAGATTAATTACCAATGTAATTTTCTGTTCTTTACCATGTTTTCCAACTTCAGTTTTTGTTCAGCACCTAGAAAAGTAAAAGATTTTCTGTTGACTACTTCTTGTGCTCAACATTGGCCAAATGTTAATTGTATTGACCACGCACGTATCAGTCCATAATCATAGGAAGCAGGGCATTTCCGCTACCGCTACAACATTCGAAACTATGAAACATACAAAGAGCTATGGACACTGCTCTGTACCGGGAAAATACAATCATATTGCTGCTCGCTCCGCATTTAACGAACAAATGTACATGTGATACATCACATACGTACAGGACAAATGGATGATAAATACACAAGGAATCAGATATTCAGATGCATGATTCTTAACAAAGATACAAAAGCTAAAAACCATAATCAGATGTATGATCGAGTTGAAAGTTTATAGCCCGAGACCATAGCTGAGAGTGCCAATGATAGAAACGCAAAGAAAGACATGGTAATAGCCGAAGCTGAGGTGTCGGTGAAAATGTTGTCTTGCCCTTTTCTCATATTGTTTGTCAACGGAATCGCCGAAGATACTGATGATATCAACAAGTATGCCACCAGCTGCAATTTAAAATATTTAAAAATCCTTTTCAATTACAACTTTTTTTAAGTATTGGATATATGCTTTGTAACAAATATTCATTTCCACAGCAACTTAAGAGAACATAAAATAATCTCTTCTAAACCAGCATTTTGGTTAAATTGGAACATTTCAAATCAGACGCGCAATGTTGACTCAGACTTTCACTTTTAAGAACACATGCAGCCCTCCTACTCAACGAATCATAAACGCTACAAGGAATGAACAAAGAAAGAACACGAGGCTTCTAGAGGTCCATCTATCCTAATTTCATTGCCATGCCCCATACAGACTTTCTACACGCCTCTTTTCCTTCCTAACTACTCAACCATTAATAATATTCCTTAAATTTTTTTCATTTGTTAAAAAATAAAGAAATTTTAGATAAAATAAGTAAAAGTATAAATGTTTAAAAATAAATAACGAAAATTCATGACATCGAATCTATTTTTTTTGGCCATGCAAAAAAAAAAACACTCAGATAAATAAATATATATACATATGTAGCATGCAGCACTTATGGTTTAATAACAACGATTTTTCTCAAGGATAAACAAAAGAAAAGCATTTTAATCTTTCCGTCTCTTTTTTTGTGCTTTCTCTCTCCATGATTCAGAAGTATTAGCTGGTTACATAAAAAAAAAAAAAAAGAAGAAGTATTAGCTGGCTAGGCTAGATGAGCAGCCAACATAACTAGAACTAGAACTAGAACTAGAAATTGTTACTTATGACTAATGAACAACGGTTCATGTCATCCAGATCACATCAAATTGCAAAACCTGACAGCTGATGTGGCATTCAATAATTCCATACGATTCTTTTGGTCGATTCTTAGCAACCAAACACAATTCAATTAAAAAAAGAAGAAGAAGAAAAGTTGATCAAAACCTGATCTCCAAAAAAGTCCACCATGGCAGAAATACGTTGTTCAAATATCTGTTTTCGTTTCCAAATCGCGTTCGCGTGTCTCAACGCTTGTCCTCCTGTGTATAAAGTCGACAGAATTGCGATTGCCAACAAATACCTGCAAAGCAAAAAAAACTTTTTCCAAAATTTCACAACCCCAGAATCAAATTTAACTCTAATTTCCAATTTGCTATAATTGGATTTTGTATTACCTGTATTCTTCATACTTGTCGAAATCTTTCCAATCACCGTGCTTGTTGCTAGCCATGATTATGAAAGAAAGCAGAGAGAACAACAAAGCCAATCCTCTGGCGATCAGGGACCCTCTTTTCAACAAATCCTCCCTTTTCCATCGCCCGGTAATCGCCGAGACACCGAATCCCTTTACCGGTGTTGGGTTCTCAATGTCGATATCGGTTGTTGCCGTTGTCGCCGGCAATCCAGTGTGATTATTCTTGGTTTGTTCATCGGGGTTCGACATATGGGAATCGAATTAAGAAATTTAAGATTTTGAAATAGATATAAAAAAATAAAATGTGGAGGAAGATCAAAGAACAACAGAGAAGAGTGGAGAGTTTTCGCGGAAGAGACAGGATCTGTGGATTGCGAAACGTTGCTTCCCGCAACTGACAACGCTGACCTTTTTCTAATGCTCTGTCTTTCAAAGGAAGACTACTCCGCCAGTTATGTTTCTTTATTTTGACACCTGTAACAAGATTTTCATTCGTATATTATGTGGCGAGATATTATTGGTCCAAGCGGTGGGACCTCAATGAAGGTTCCACATGGGAACTGCGATGAAAATTGTCCCTCTTTTTTTTTTTAGAATATGTAAGTTGTAACTACATTTGTTTCTTCGATAGAATAAGCATTGTGGTGAGGAGAAACCAAT
Organism: Heritiera littoralis; assembly: GCA_031772115.1. NCBI lineage: Eukaryota > Viridiplantae > Streptophyta > Magnoliopsida > Malvales > Malvaceae > Heritiera > Heritiera littoralis. Next base: position 6,175,548 of record JAPDPK010000031.1, on the reverse strand, counting down.
GGCCGTCGACTCCAACATGACCGTTTTTTCGTTATTATTAAAGAAGAAAAAAGTTGTTTTCATTTACATTGGCATTGCCGATGCAAGTGCCACGTTTCAGGAGCTTAAGCCCAGTAACCATGTGATCTTAGGATGGAAAACTCACGTCCACGTCCCTAAGTCAGTCTATTCTTGCCTAGGATACTTCTACTCGCAGACACGCAGCAAACACACTCACATAAGGCACAAACACAGGGGCACACGATATGGGGAACTGTACACTTGTATTCACTCAACTCAACAATGTACAGGCGCTGTTACAACAAAGAGGCACAGCCAATGGCCTCAACTATCCTGGCTGGACACACCCAAGCCGTTCCTAGGAGGTTCCCACAAGGGCCTCAACCTATCGCTTAAGCTTACTCCCTCACCCACACGTAAAAACTCTCCCCTAAGCCTCGCTCATCACTTAGTGTATCACTATCTCTCTCCCTCTGTACAAATGGGGATGACACCCCTTTATATAGGCAAGCCCTCATACAGGTGTGTGGTAGTGGTTAAGCCAAGTGTGTGGTTGGCAGACTGCTTTGGGAACCTTTCTTGAGTGTATGGCAGCTAGTGCGCACTAAGCCTTGCTGACATTGTTCTGCCCGAGAATCTGTCTCAACTACGCCCTCAAGCTCGCCCGTTCCTTCTGCTCGCCTACCTACATGGTGCGCTCGCCTTCGCCCTCGCCTATGCCTGGAGTCTCGCCCAACTGTCTGGCTCGCTTGGGTTTGGCGATTGGGGCTTTGCTCACACATCTTCTGGCCAACATCCACGTCACTACCACAACTTTGGGCTGCCTTGGTTTGGGCCTCCAACCTCTTTTCACCTTAGCTAGGCCCTGGTTTGGCCTGCTCCAGTCCATCAGGCCTTGGGCTTGTGCGCGGGACGTGACATTCTCCCCCACCTGTTCTAGCAACGCCCTCATTGCTAGGGGAACGTCTGTCCTCTTTCAGTGCACTTCTTCCCTTTCTCTTCTAGCGGGGCCGATGCTTCCTTCTGCGGCTCTGAGCCTTCTGCTGCTCGCATTCGCTGGAGAAGTCGGGCTCTTCTTCTAGACCACTGACCTCGCCCTCGCCCCCTAGCTGAGAGCCAAGCACCCAATTATCAACTCGTATGGCGCCTAGTCTTCGAACCTCCCCCGGTTCTTCCACCGACTGCAGGACACCAAGTCAGCGAACCACTCCCAGTTCTTCCCCCTTCGACTGCTCGCCACCTCTGGCGATTGCCACGAGCTTCTCTCTGGTCGGGCACTCCTGTGCTCTATGCTGTCCACCGCACAAGAAACACTCCATAGGTCTCCTTGGTCGGTCCTCTCTCCATGAGGACTTCCGCTATGCAAAGTTATTGGCTGGTCTAGCTCTACCCGCATTGCTTCAACCAACGCCTCCAAGACTGCATTCTTCTGGGCAAGCTGTTCAATCTCGGTGAGCTTCTCCCGCACTTCAAGCCTCAACTCCTTCCCTTCAGAGTGAAATTCGGCGAGGTGGTCTTCGAGCTGGCCCTCCATGTCACCTATCACCAACTCCACCTTGGCGAGCCTCGCTGCTAGGGCGGACACGGCATCATCTTTGGAGTTGCTACCCTTTTTCCCTTTCTCGACTCGAGTCTCTCGTGCCTTCTGTCCTTCGGCGTGCTGCCCTACTTCCGAACTCACCATCTTTGCTCAGTCCGGGTTGCACACTTGTCTGCTTTCTTCAGCTAAACTAGTTCGCACCGCGTTTTAACCAGCACTAGGACCTGCTGGAACCGCGAAACTCAATCAGGCTAGACTGACCGTTGATCACCAACGAACACTGATCGCCAACAACTGATCGTCTGCTCTGATACCAACTATCACGTCCCGGGAGCTTAAGCCCAGCAACCATGCGGCCTTAGGGTGGGAAACTCACGTCCACGTCCCTAAGTCAGCCTACTCTTGCCCAGGATACTTGTACTCGCAGACACGCAGCAAACACACGCACATAAGGCACAAACGCAGGGGCACACGATATGAGGAACTGTACACTTGTATTCACTCAACTCAACAATGTACAAGAGATGTTACAATAGGCAGGAACAGCCAATGGCCTCAATTATCCCTGCTGGACACACCCAAGCCGTTCCTAGGAGGTTCCCACAAGGGCCTCAACTTATCGCTCAAGCTCACTCCCTCACCCACACATAGAGACTCTCCCCTAAGCCTCACTCATCACTTAGTGTATCACTATCTCTCTCTCTATACAAATGGGGACGACACACCTTTATATAGGCAAGCCCTTATACAGGTGTGTGGTAGTGGTTAGGCCAAGTGTGTGGTTGGTAGATTGCTTTGGGAACCTTTCCTGAGTGTATGGCAGCTGGTATGCACTGAGCCTTGCTGACATTGTTCTGCCTGAGAATTTGTCTCAGCTGCGCCCTCGAGCTCGCCCGTTCCTTTTGCTCGCCTACCAACATGGTGCGCTCGCCTTCACCCTCGCATATGCCTGGAGCCTCGCCCAACTGTTTGGCTCACCTTGGTTTGGCAACTGGGGCTTTGCTCGCACATCTTCTAGCCAACATCCACGTCACTCCCACTACTTTGGACTGCCTTGGTTTGGGCCTCCAGCCTCTCATCATCTTGGCTGGGCCCTGGTTTGGCCTGCTCCAGTCCATCAAGCCTTGGGCTTGTGCGCGGGACGTGACACAAGCACATCACCTTAGCAATAGTGCTAACGAGTTTGACCACGTAGTGAAGAACATGTTACAAGATTTTGAGGTTTTAAATTTAAGTTTTATTATTGTGAGTTTTATTTTAGTTTAATTATATACTAATTTAGTTAATTTTAGTTATTTAATAATTTATTTCATTTAAGTAAAATTAATTTTTTAGTTATCAATTCAATGAAGGTATTATGACTAAAACATTTAATGAGGTATGTACTATTACAAAAATCATATTAGCAATGGTTGTCGCATATTCCAATTTTCTTCTCAAAGAAAAATACTATGTTACGAAGACTCACTCTTGTTTTATTTATTGGTTATTATTAACATTTAAAAATAAATAATGTCATACTACTATTTTGACAAATGACGATAGATTTGTATTTTATCAGTTAAAATAAAATATATTTGATATGTAACCATATATATATATATATATATATATATATATATATATATTTGGTCAATTTGCAGAAACAAAAAGTAAAAGATTTAATAGCTAAAAATACTCTCAACTTTCTAGACAAAATGGATATAAGCCCTCAACCTTTAATTTTATTATAAAAGTTCATAAATTTTTATTTTGCTATAAATAAGCTTTAACCTTTCAATATAATGCAATTAAGTAAAACAAATAAAAAATTAAGGTGTTATAAGCCCTCAACCTTTTTATTTTACTATAAAAATTTATAATTGACTTTGATTTAATTATATTATTTTGAGAGGTTAGAGGTTTATACAGTATAATTAAAAATTGAATGCTTATCTTTATTTTTTGTAAAATATTGATGATATATTTGACTATTAAGCCAAAGCAAAAGAAGTTTCCACTTTCTTACGGCACATGTGCGTTGGGGAAATGATGACGAGTCAGTGAACTTTGTTATGCAATTTCTCATTGCCATCGCGTGCTTCAGCCTTGAGCTTGAGGCAACGCTTGTTTTAGTGATCAAAGTATTATAAAGCATGCAAATAGACGACTACACAACATGTTTAATTCAACGCTTTAGGCTTGATTTAATTGTAATATTTTCCTAAAAATGATGAAAATAAATAAAAAAAGACCTGCTTATTATACATAAAATATTCATACAATTAGAAGTCATAAGAATCAAATAGAAAGAAAATTTTATGGAATAAAAAGAAAAAGGAAGGGGAAAGAGTTGGAATTGTAGTTTTATTTCGATAAAATTGGCAATTAAAAGTCAAATGGTGTGCCCTTTCCCAGACGCAGGAGGGGAGGTCCCACGTGCATCCGAGTAGGGCTGGGCCTGGTGTTACCACCCAAAATTAGTGGGCCTGCCCTCCGAGATCAAAAACTCGGAATAGAAAGAAAACAAACATTCGCGTACACCGGCATGAAAAGCTAACGGGCTGGCCACAACTTCCTGAACCCATCCCATCGCGTCACTTCACTTCTCCTCTGGCTGACTCTAGAGCATGATATGACATGAAAAGCCATCAAACTACATATCACCTGTTGCATTTAATTATCGAGTTTATATCTTCTTCTGTTCAAATATCCTAAAAAATACGGTATTTATTAAAGAAGTCTATTATTTTTCATTTTCTTTTAAGAAAAAAAGAAGAGAGAAAATAGCCCTGCTACGTTTCTATCGTTATCAAATGACGTTAATTATTTTTGTTTTATATACCTCCTCAACCCTAAACAGTATATTTATTTCTTCAATCTGGGAACGACCACGTACAGATTCTTTCTTTTTAACCTGCCAATGGCTATGGCTATGGCTATGGCTGGGTCCCTCTTGCGTTGGTTTTTTGTCAACAATCAAGCATCCCATCATTGCAATCCGACGGTATCATTACAACGCCAGACCATTTTTCTATTCGATCCAATCAATTCTAGTCTTAATCTTCAAAGTGGAATATTAGCTCTGCACTTTGATCTGGGAAACAGAGACAATGTTATTTTTTCCGGTCCTTTTTTTGCAGAAATTTCCGTTGCAGTTAGGAAACGCCAAAAGTTCCGTCATGAGTCCCCCAGCTCACATTCTTGTTAATTGGCAAATTGGCATTGCCATCCAATCATCACAAGCAATATATTTCTCTTCTTGTAAGATTTTTCTTATTTAAGTAATTACAGGGCATTAATTACTCCGTACTCCGTATAATTTTTATTTTAAACTCCAACCTCGTCCCTGATATTGAAGAAAGAATAAGGCCGACCACCACATCTCCAACCACCTTTGTCCTGAACGAGAAATCATCAAAAACAGCTATGGCTGTCGAGCGAAAGCCTCCGAATGCAATAAAAGACTAATAGCACAACAAAAAATGCTGAGGTCAAACAGCAAATGTGAGTTGTGACAGAGAGCTATGGAAAAACCTCAGGAATTGGGACCCCAACCCCACAAACACAACTCCCAGAATCGGTAAAGTAAGAAATCCAATTGCATAAATTGACGTTCATAGATTTATGGGTTTAACTGCCAAATTACTACACTAAACTAATTAGATAAAGTAATTTGGTTTACACCTTAATAGGAAATATTCTCGAAATATTGGGTTTCTCTTTCTTTGCGTTGGTTCTTTGGCTTTATTTGGGTTAACTCAAGCACTACTACTCTTTTGAAGTAATCGAGATTTCATGATCAAAGACACAAATTTGGTAATTATAGAATTAAGTAAAGTTTTACTTATTGTAATATTTATCTGGTAGGATTAGGTTTCTTTTTTGTACTTTCCAATTTCTCATAAGAATTTTAATTAAATTTCTATCACGTAAAAAAGAAATGATCAAACATGATAAAGGTGCCGTATAATGAATCCCTCACCCTCAGCTGACAATCGGAGTTCACAAGATTAATCACGGAATTGATCTCGCGGGATCAGCGAAAAAAGTAGACACAGACCAGAGTGGAATTTACTTGGAACTTGAAACTTTGGTTGGGAGTTGGGGCCGTGTCTGTAAAATCAAATAAAAGTAAAGCAGTCAATTTTAAGTTCTGTTGAATCCGGCTGCTAGTTCGTAGTTGTCGCCAGCATGTGGACCTCACTCGTTTTATTGCATGCTTTTTCTCTTCTTTTCAACTTTCCTTTCGGTTCATCGCCCCCTCGATCCACTTGGCCTGCTCTAAGATTACCATTTACCACCCAACTCCCGCTACAATAAACGTCAAACGTCTTATCCTCATCCGCAGTTAAACACCAAAACTAAGGCAGCAAGCACGATTCCAGTTGATTTATGAATGCTTTACTGGTTTAATGTTAAAAAATAAAAATAAAAATACTAAAAACAATCACTTTTGACAGTTATTTTTAATATTTTTATATTTATTAAATTACGTCATTTTTTAATTTTACATGAAAATTGATTATCTATGCGAGAAGTATAAAATTAAAATATATAGATGCAAAAATACTTTTCAAGTATATGTAATTATACGTAAAACTAAAAAATAATGTAATCTAATAAAAATAAAAATATTAAAAGTAACTGTCAAAACTAATTATCCCTAGTATTCCTAAAAAATAAAACCATAATCTTTTGTAAATGGTCTTTTAACAATTTGTATAATTTGATGTACAGGAATCGTTTTGTAATAGATTTATTCCTTGCCTTCTGTGGCCCCCGTAAAAATCAATGGTAAAAAAAGGGCGTGATGTTTGCGGTTTCCAGACAGACGCACCATGCAAGCAGCGGGACTTTTGAGAAATGTGCCAAGTATATGTGTAAAGACAATTTTGGGAAAGCGCCATGACGTTGGTGCCAGAAAGAAAGAGAAAGGCCTGGCCTCAAGGTATGAGTCAGAGTCACGGGACGGGAGTTGTGAATTCTGACTAACATTTTGCAAACAATACAACTGTAAACAGAACAGAAGTAGAGCCAAAAGTAAAATAACGGCTACTGCGGCGTCCTTTTCCTTCTAATTCTAATTACATATTCTTTTCTTTTTTTTGGTTACAAGTAATTACACATTCTTTACTCGCTATTTTGACGTTATTATAGCATATAGTTTCGGTATTTAAAAACCTTTGGTGAATGAGAAGCAAGCACAAAACATAACTGAAAATTTTATTCATAGAATCCGTTACAGTAGAAAATTATTTTTATATATATCATTTGTTAGGTCAGCTAAGCATGCGGGTAGGAAAAGCAAAACCCTGTTTTGTCTAATATTAATCCCAATGTCACTTGTTTTTCTTTTCTTTTTTTTTATTTTTTTCTAGTTTGTTTATCAATCAATCAATCAAACACTCCACTTCATACGTTGCTTACCATAAAATATTTATTTTATAAGTTTTAAATGTGGAAGTGGAAGAAAATTATATTTATACCCCTACGTATTTCAGTTTATAAATTAAAAAAAAACTATAATAAAAGTAATAATAAAAACAAACACAAAGTGGATTATCTACAACCATCCAATTTTGGAACTCCAAATCAATCTTGATAGGACTGAGGATATCATTTTAGTTTGAATTTTACGGTGTTAAAAGAATTATAGAAAAAAAAAAGACGAGTTTTTATATGATGTGTTGATAATATATAATTTTTATATACTGTTAATCTATTACAGCATGACACTTTATTAATATGCAAATCCTAAAAATGCAAATGTCCTTAAAAATAAATTTAAAAACTTTATTAATATTTATTTTTAAGGACTTACATATGAGGTGTCATCTCATGATTAATTGATAATTTATAAAAATCATACACTGTTAGTACATCATATATAAATTCAAAAAAGATTATGTTCTTACTCTAATTTGTTGGCTTAAGCCTCTTAATTGCCATTTAGGGATAAATAATTCTTCTTGACTGGGGTTAACAGTTTTGTAGTATTCTTTCTTTTTCTTCTTCTTGTTGTGATAAGTCTCCCTTGCTCAACATTTTGTAGGTCAAATGGAAGATAATTAACACTTCAACACTATTATATATTAAGTCAAAAAAATCCATGGATTGTGCTCGATTGGTAATACAGGTTAAATTTGTGAAAAAAAACTCTCGGGTTCGATTCTCACTAAACACGTCATTAGGGAGGGATGAGAAGCTTTAACTGTGACAAAGCCTCAAGCAAGATTAGTCTTAAACCGTTAAAACAGATAAGTACACAAAAAAAATATATTAAGTCAAAAAATTATGTTGATTACTTGATTGAATTAATTTAAGAGAGAGACTAAGAGGTAGGAGAGAGAAAAAATAATTGAGGTTTGGACTTTGGTATATATAGAGTCTAAAGACAAATGATGGAATAAGATTAATTTGCCCATACTAATATTAATGGATTCAGTTAACCTTCTTAGTTTCTTCTCTAACCCTGGTTTTATTTTATTATTATTTTTTACTTCCCCTAATTCTAACCTTCTAATTTGTTAGTTCGCGTCTTTCATTTTCTCGAAAATATTTTTCACATTTTTCAGTGTTTGATACATATAAAACATTTTCGATCAATGAAAAATGAAATTCGGTCAATGAAAAATCTTCAAAGATTTTGAAAAATTGTCTTTCCATTTTCAAAAGGGGAAGATAATTTCCAAACCTATGTCACTTTTAAGAAAAAAGCTCCTATTAAAACTCAACTTAATTTATATTGGATTAAAATAACAAACAACAGAAAATATTTTTCGGCATATCAACCAAACAACAGAAAATATTAGTTTTTTCAGAAAATCAAATTTTCAAAAATTATTTTACAAAAATTATTTTTTAAAAATCATTTTACGCGAATTAAACTAAACCTAAAATTAAAAAAGCAAAGCAAGTTGAGATGACAAATATGGAAATAGAAGATAATCCAAAGACAAATTAAATTGGATTTATATATGATGCACTGACAGTGTATAGTTTCTATACAATGTCAATGTACCAGAAGTTGACATCTCATCAATAGGCCCTTATATGCAAATATAAATAAATTTTTTTAATTTGCCCATAAGGACCTATTGATGAGGTGTCAACTTCTGATGCATTGACAGTGTATAGAAACTATACACTGTCAGTGCATCATATACAAACCCAATTAAAATTTAAACCCAAGCAATCTCACTTTCCGCGCAGTTGCCAGCTCAGCACTATCCGCGTGGAAACCTGGCAGTGCCGGTCAACACGCGACGCTCGTCTCCATCCCCCAGGTGCCAAATCCCCTCATTTCCTTTCCCTTCTCCGCCCTCAATTCAGGCTAAGTAACACTCACGAAAAGAAAACCTCAAAATCCTCTCACTCTCTGCCCCAACCCAGCATTCAGCACGCAGCTTAACTGCAGCCTATAGCAATGGCCTCCCATTCTCTCACTCCCTAAACACCAAATACTACAAATCACTCTACAAAATGCATTCCCATTTTGCTCTTCCTTTCCGTTTCTTTTTTCCTATTCCTTCCACAACTCTCGTCGGCGCCAACCACACCTCTGCTCGCTTCTGCTCTCGCTAATCCACCTCCCTCTCTTCGTATCGTCTTCTTCTGATATATATTTTTTCATTTTTTTTTTGTAATCAAAATCATACGACAAAAGTTACAGTTCAAACAGAGAAAAAGCCCACCATTTTTGTGCCTGTCCTGACTTCTTTGTATACTTACTATTGCTATGGAACCTACCACGGGGAAGCCGAGCCTTTTGAGGAATATTCTCGTGCGTGCTCTTCTTTTCGGTGTATTCGTCGTAGTCATGCGATTCGCTTACGTGGTTACTATCACCGGCGAATCCTGCAATCTCGGTGACTTCTGCTTCTTCTCCTTGCCGCAGAATCTCAACTTCGTCATACCCCGTGCCGGAGCCGGAGTCTCCGCTATAGTCGGAAACGACGTCCCACCCAGATCTAATCCTCGCCGCGATCTCTACTCCAGCAAAGAGTGGATTAAGGCTGTCCATTTCTATTCTTCGATTTTCCAAGATCTGATTTCTGAGGGTTACCTCTCGCCTCACTCGAAGTCTCTCTGCGTAGAGACTCCCTTCGGACAGGAAGTTTTCGCCTTGAAAGAGATTGGCGTGGAGGACTCCGTTGGGGTTTTCAAGAAAGCCGACAAGCCTTTGGTAATTAAAGGGGACGGGCATCAAATACCGTTCGATGATAATACATTTGACTTCATATTCTCCGGCGGAGCCCGCCTCGACATATCAGCTCGACCGTCACAGTTTGCATCAGAGATCGCTCGGACCCTGAAACCCGAAGGGTTTGCTGTGGTCCACATCAAGGCTAATGATACGTATAGTTTCAATTCTTTTATTGATTTGTTCAATTCTTGCAAACTGGTTAAAATGCTTGAGATTGATGGTTTCGACTCATCAATGCCTTGTATTAGAGAAATTATATTGAAAAAAGAGATTGAAATTCTTTACCATGGGGACAGAAATATTCCCAATGGTGGCTCTGATAATAAGTGCTCCGTTCCAGGGCACAAACGGGAATTAGTGCAGAAGGCGGAGCCGCTAATTGCGGAGGAGCCTTTAAAGCCTTGGATTACCTTAAAAAGGAATATGAAGAACGTAAGTATTTGCCATCAATGGTTGATATAAGTTTCAAGAACAGGTATGTTTATGTTGATGTTGGGGCTAGGAGTTATGGTTCTAGCATTGGAAGCTGGTTCAGGAAACAATATCCCAAGCAGAACAAAACCTTTCATGTCTATGCTATTGAGGCTGACAAAGCTTTTCATGAACAATATGAATCGAGGAAGAAGACGGTTGCATTGTTGCCGTATGCAGCATGGGTTAGGAATGAGACACTGTCCTTTGAGATTAATCGCGATCCTGGCCAGGAAGAAATGAACGAGCTTAAGGATAAAGGCAGAGGGATGGGCAGAATTCAACCTGTGAAAGTGAGCCGAGGTGAACTTAATGGTGAAGTGGACGAGATTCAGGGGTTTGATTTTGCAGAATGGTTGAAGAGCACTGTTACAGAGAGGGATTTTGTGGTGATGAAGATGGATGTTGAAGGAACTGAATTCGACTTGATTCCGAGGTTGTTTGAAACGGGTGCAATCTGTCTGATTGATGAGATTTTCCTTGAATGCCATTATAATAGGTGGCAGAGATGTTGCCCTGGTCAGAGGAGTACTAAGTATGAGAAGAATTACGGCCAATGCTTGGAACTGTTTACTTCCCTCAGAGAAAGTGGGGTTCTTGTTCATCAGTGGTGGTGACTTGTAGCAGCTCTGTATGTTCTGTATTTTTTTTTCTCCCCTTTAGATCCCATAGGTTTTTCTTTTTTATGTTTGTTTGTTCTTGTCCAATTTCCTTTTTGGTACATTTATTGTCCAGATTCCTTCATTTAAGAGAAGTAGCTGCAAATGAAAATTCATCACATAGCTGCTTGATTGATTCATTGTTCTCTGTTACATCGATAGTTTGTGCAATTAGACCTGCAGAGTATATATAACAGTTTTCTGTGCTTTTAGCATGCAATTGATTTCTGAATTCTTTCTGATTCAAGATTTCATACATCTAATTTTTGACAGAATCTCACAATGACAAATGTCTAGGAGCATCTTAGCTTTATTATGTTAACTGGGGGGTTTATGCTAGTTTAATAGTCTAGAAGCTTGCAGTTCATTTCTGACCGGTGGCATCTAGAGATTGAGTTGCATTGAATGTTTTGGACAATTGAAGAATGTTCAGCTAGAAGCATGAAAATATTTTTAGTCATGCATCTCTACCTTGTCACATGTGCAGATTCTGCATGAAACGTTTTCTTCTCACATTACATGTAGGTTGTAGCATTGTCCGTGAGTAGCACAAGCAAGTTTGCTGGTGGAGAAGATCAATTTTATTGATATTACTTGAATGTCTTTGGAGCTCACTTCCTTTTATAAATTTAAGGCCGTTGATAATGTACAATCCAAGATAAGAGTACATCACTGCATGAAACATAGCTGTTAATTTTGAATAGTAAGAAAATTTCATCCATTTTTGCTTTTTAATGTAGTGTAGACTTGTAACCCTTAAGAAAAGTATGGAAGATGTTTATTACTTATTCACACGGTTGTAGTATGTAGCCAACATGTAGTGAAATTAGGCTCTGGTGGGAAATATTGGGTTAAATTATGTGGAAGCGTTCTTTTGTTTAATATCAGATTATTTGATTCTTGTGGTTGCATGAGAAAAAGCCTTATGTTGGGTATCAAACTAAAAACGGAGCATGTGGTATATTTTGGATTTTTGGTGGACAGTTGGCTTTAAGTTGAGGTTTATGGCTGAAGCCCATCTGTTCATCATTAGTCCTTGCCTCTGTGGAGTTAATTGTCGAGGAGATTTGCTGGTAGAAATTTAGGTTTGTTCAAGTCCAATTACAGCCCGCGGTCTATCATTCTGATTAACATGTCCAGTCCTGTTGTTCTACTGCAGCTTTTTGCTACTGCAAAAATGAAAAATTCTAATTTCCCCCAAGAAGATGAACTGCATCAATGCGACTGATTCCTATACATAATACGTCAGCTATCTCCATTACCCTGAGTTATCTTTATAAGAAAGGGATGTGGGCACCTGTTTTTCTTTTGCAGCTTTTTCCTCAGTACAGCCTGCAAGTTTCTTCTCAAGCCTATTGTCCAGGCCAGCATTGCCAGTCAGTTCTATTGCAACTTGATCAATAAATTTCTAGAAGAATGTGGTTACTGAATGTTGTGGTGGAAAGAAAAGAGAATTTGTTGATCTCTCAAACGAAAGAAATTGTTGCCGGTCCGTAATTTGTTCGCAGCGTGGCATCATGGGAGGCCACTCTGGTCTTGGACACAAGCAGAACCTCGTAATTATAAGGCTTCCGTTTTAGAGCCTAATACACTTGAGAGACGTTCGGCCTTTTGGAGTAAAGACAGCCTGATAAAATGTAGAGGAAAAAGAGAATGGAAGATAGGAGCCTCAGCTTTCATATTCCCCATATTAGGTTTCTTTCTAAAACGAAATCTTGGCATAGACCATGAATTGAAAAGCATGTTTATAAATGTCTCGTATCTCATTTCATAGCATTGCTTGCTTCCTCGACAATCTTAATTCCGAGCTTGGTCACATAGCCTGTCTATCCACATGTATGATGGGGTTGAATACGGTCATCATCGCGTCAGACCAACAGATTACGCATTCGCTTTCTCTTTTAACTCCCATTATGTTTACGTTCACTTTAGAACTCGATTCACCCGTGACCACACCCGACTCTGAATGTCAAATCCTCATCCCCACCGTTTCCAAACTTTCCAAAACACACCTAAGCAAAGCAGTTCTGCTTTAGTTCTTCATATATAAATATATATATATATATATATATATATTATATGAGAGAGAGAGAGAGAGAGAGAGAGATCCAACCACCCCCAACGTGAGAGAACACACACACAAAAAAAAAGCTTTCGGAAATCAACAGGTGATCGAGAGCACACCAAAAATCTCTTCCAGATCTCCAGACCACAAAGCATTCAAAATCAATCTTTCTCCATATCTATTGATTTCAGAGAGCTGTGAGCAAAATTCCATTTTGCAAGATTCACAAGCTTCCAGACAGGGCAAGACGCTCTCTCAAAGACTTATTTTTTCTCTGACATAGGATCTATTTTCCTTTTTCTGACGTGCAGAAATAGATATATATAATTCTTTTTATGCGAAATTTGAAGTGCTGCTTCTTATACAAGTACATTTATTAAGCCTAAGCCATAGAACGATAACACCTCCATATATTTATACATCACTACCAATTTAGTACTCAAGTACACTGGAAAAAAGAGAGTTCTCAAGACAAGAGGAAAAGGAGATCAAAATAAAACAAAAATTAACACTCTTAAAACTCCTATTGAAGCTACACCAGGGCTGATTTGCAGACAATATACCGATAAGCAGCAACCTTTTTTCTCCTGGAAGCAGCATTATCTACAGAGAGTACCATTTTGCCAGCTTCTCTTGATGTGAAGGAGTTGTGAATGGCCTGTTCTGAAGGACTCAATTTCCTTGGCTTCTCCACTGCAATGGTATAGCTGCCCTCCGCATTGGGCACGAACTCTGCACTATATTCCAAGTCCCACCCTCCTACTACCAGATCCCACGTTATGGTTGCACCCGCCTGATTCAACCACAATATTATTAACATCTATTCCCAGTTACCATCACTATGAGAATATGAAAATTTTGTTTCATCACAAATTTGCATATCATTTGACTAAGGAAATCAAAGTTAGCAAAGAGCAACAGATTTGACCTCAATCCCTTCAATTTGAATGTTCACTTTCTCTCCTCCTTTGACGGTGAACTCGGATGCTGGTTTTGGAGGACCGTTCTGCAAATCGCTGGGTCGACTCAGTCCACTATACTGTACTGGAACATCTTCAGGCCTTATGAACCTAATAAACAAGCAAATTTTGTATTTTTGCAGATTTAGATTATGAATTTTTTTATGGCAAATAAGGAACACCCCTACGACAAGAAATAAATATTAGAGCTAGTTTGATGAATTGATTCCGATGAAATTAAAAAAAAATGATAAAAAGATTACCTGCATGTAAAATTTTTAGTAAAATAAAAAAAAAGTACAATTAAAGGATATAAAAGTAATTTTATTTTTTTGTTTTGTCTTTTTTTTTTTTTTGGTCTTATTTGTTGGAAGCCACCGCACCGGAGGTCCGGTGGATTCCAAACGAAACCCTCGGAAAAAAGAAGAGAGAAAACCAATGAGGGTAAAGGAGAAGGATTTAAAAGTTAATTTTTAATCTTTGAACTGTCGATGGGAAAACAAGGAAATGTACTAGACTTTGTTACCATAAGATATTCAACATGTTTACCCAAAAGTGAAGCTGCAGCTTCTATAGAGACAGAAATGAAGGGAACTCAAGAGTAGCTAAGCGGCAAATAAAGAACGAAATGTAACCAAAAGACTCACTTGTAGAGCGTTTCTGCTGCATATCCTTCTCTAGAGATCACGAACTTGCTCTTAGTTCGCTGAGTTAGAAAAGGACTGAACATTGAATACAGCACACTGAAGTACCATGGGACATTGATGAAAATCTAAACCCAAAAAAGGCAGATAATGGAAAGTTAGAGCGATATCCAGTGTAGTTGAAGAGAAGAGCCAACCATTGCTATCTATACAAGAATTAATTACCTTTCGAGCTACCATTTCAGGGTAATTATCTTGAAAGAGAGAGAGGATCTGATTTGAGGCAACTCTAAGCTCTCTTTTGGGCATGTCTTTGAGATCAGTCACCTGAATAATAGAGTTAATCCCACCAGGCTTGAAATGCAGGAGATTTATTCCTCTCTCCAGAACTTGAACTCTCCATCTCAAAAACTTCTTCAGCTTCTCTTCATCACCAAAGATTCTCTCATACATGTCCTTGTCTCTAAAAACCCCATATGCATTGTAGCAAACAGGGTGCCCTTCCCTATCATAGCCATGCATATGAGCAACCACTCCCTCCAGCTCCTTAAATCCCAAGTCCTCCTCAACAACATTGTCTGCATTAAACTCTTTTCTCCAAGCAAGACACTTTTCCAACATGTTAAACGAATCCGAGACCCTAAAGTCCCTAGCTCGCAAGAACTTCAACAAAATAACATCAGCCTTTTCATCTCCACCGAGAAGAGGGATTCCCCACATGGTGCATTCCCCGTCAAGGCCATAAGAAGCCCTGAGCTTATCCTTTAGTTCTTGCAACGCCTTCCTCTCAGAAGACTTCAAAAGGGAGACAAAGTATGTGTCTTCCTTGAAAGAAGTAGAGCGGAGAGTGGCGGCTTCCATTAGAGTAGTAACGAAGCTTTTCTTGTAAGGCTTTGGAGAGACCTCTGGCGGGTCCTGTGCAGGGGTTTTCTCTGGAATGGAGATGGGTGAGGGTGCTTTCTCCATTGAAGGGGGAAGTTATGAGAGAGACTCCGATAGAGTATCTGTAAAACTGCAGAGTTTTTAAAAGGATTTCTTTGATATGAATGAAATTAGTATAGCTACAAGTTTGAAGAAGAAGGGTTTGATGAGCAGGAGTAGAGAAAGCACTAATTTTGGGATTGTCTGAGTTAGTTTGCAGAGCAAGAGGAAGGGACTACCGCACTGCTGCAGAACCCAATGACCAAAACAAACCAGGAGAGGATTATGCGAAACAATGGAGATAAGAGGGAAGAAAGAGAAAGAAATTTCTCACATCCCAAAAAAAATTCAAAACACCGCCGCGAGTTTGGTTTTTGAACTTTCAAAAGGAATCTAACGACTTAAAAATGAAAACAGAGCAAACAACAAGCAACAAATGTTGAAATTCAACCCCCTGCCCTGTTAACTGTTAAGGAGAGTATAAGTGGTCCTCACGCGCTGAACTGAGCCGAGTTAAATCGGTGAGTGTACGGATAAGACATGAAAGAGAGTGAAGGCTAAAGGGCTGAAGCGACGATGACTTGCGGAGATGGTGAAAATTATTGAGGAGGATGTCAGGGGAGAGGGCCGAGGGTCTGAGTTGGTCTTCCACTGGGTCCCCCGGGTACCTTTTTTCTAACCTTTTTCTTCAAAGCTCGAATTTCGGGAGCCAACAGTTGTTTTGTTGTTTTCTCTTCTCTTTCTCTCCCTTTTTTTTTTTTCTTCCTTTCTTGGTTTTTTTGCCAGGCAAAGCACCTCAAATTAATACAAAATTAAAAAAAATGCTACTGGTACTATTTCAAAATTTTCGAAAGAAAAAAACAAAAACACTGGTGTGTGTGTGGGTGGGGTGTGGTAGAAGGTCTCCGTGTTTATAATCATGGAGTGGGAAGAACGTAAATCCTAAGTTAATGGTAATTAAGTTTGTTTACGAAATCCGAACCAATGAAATGAAGTTTCTTGACAAAAAAGTGACTGCTTTCTGGTCAGGTCAGGTGGACCTGTATTGGAGCGAACTATGGAGAAGTGAGTACTCTGTATACTTTTTTCTTGTTTTTAATGATTTAACGAGATGATTTTGCTTTTCCTGTCTGAAATTTATTTCCAACAGTGCTTTAAAAATTAATTCTACTCCATGTTCCAGTCTGTTTTTCTATTTTTTTTAATTATTTTTAAAGAAAAAAACTGTTGCCATCCAGATTTGGTGAAACATTTGCCTTTGAGTACGAATTGTTTAGTAATTATTCCGGTGAATATGAATTAATGAGGAGGCAAGGAAGTCATATTCTTTAATTGCATGCAATCTTTTTGCTACTTTTCTTTTCTTTTCTTTTTCCAGGAATATACGGTACTGCTAGTGATAAAAGGGATACGTTGCATCATCTACAATATCCATCAGGATGAATGCATAACAGAAATATTTATGTTTTTCAAGAGTAATTGTGATCAAAAGAAACTTCCGTCGGTCTGAAATATCATTTTAGTTGAAATGTTTATGTTTTCTTTTTTTTTTTTGTCCAAGATTTTTGATATTCGAAAGTCACTTTGAGTTTCTACTAATTCATAATCGAGCTATGATTAAACCAATATGAAGAGAACTTTCACAATACTATTTTTTTATTCACAAAGTTCGAACTCGAATTACTGCTTAAAAAGTATTGAACTCCTTATATTTAACCCAACAAATATCGATGATGTTTATGTTTTCTTTTACTTAAATCCACTTGGCTTAATGTTATGAAAAAACAAAAACTTCCGTCAGTCTGAAATATCATTTTCAGATCAGTTTTGTTGATCATTGATGCTCTAATCTAGATGTTGAAAATGATTGGACCCAGAGATGTCGTCCTGTCATTCTCCTCGGACAATTGCTGATTTTTTCTTCGTTTGCTATGTGCTATCAAGGTTTGGGACCTTGTGCAACAACTTTGTCTCTTTCAGCCCAAATTTGAAGCAAAGGATGGGAAAAGCAAGAGTGTTTAGTTGGCACTTGGCATACACGTCCATTTTATCTTAAAAAAAAAAAAAAACAGAGATTCCGATCATCCTATGGTAAACCTTTCGGCCATACTTTTGAGGGAAAACCGGGAGTCCTGCATTGGATTTAAAAAAGAAAAAAAAAAGAAGAGGAAAACTAATGCTACTAGTGTCGCGGGGAGATAGGCTTGCGAGAATTTATGGGGATCTGATTATATGTAGAGAGCTAACTCAGCCTACAAATTTATGCTTGTTTTTAGATCATTAATGAATTTGTTTTTGCACACAAACCAGAAGCTTTTCTGCTATCAAATTCAGAACGTGGTTCTACTACTCTACTCTACTCTATTCTCTCCTTGGATTCAAATAACCTATAATAGCTTAGCTATAAGCTGTAAAAAAAAAACCTGGATGATTTTGAGAGTAAAGCCTCACTTTCTGGCTCACTTTGGGGCAGAAACATCAGGAAAATGTTTGAAGTAATTCCCCTGTTTTAATTGAATTCAGAGAGAGGATGAATCAATCAATCTAGTAACGTGATATTTGAATTTCACGGTAATGGCCTCTTTTATTAGAAAAAAAGTTAAACCTGTTGTTACTTGTTTGTTACAAATTTACCAATCTCGACAAAGCAGGCACGAGTTAATGTGAACTCTCTGTGTGTATGTGTGAATGCATACCTGGCCAATGGCCATGAAAGGCAGATGAGATCCAGAAAAAGCCAGATTAAAGTACGGTGATGAGATTAGTTTGAGCCAACATAAACATGGGAAGTCGAGAAAAGATGTCTGTCACTTTTGACTTGTGCGCACAAAGTGAATTCCATTATGAAACTCTTTAATCATCAGGGGCCCAAAAGGTAAGCGACGTCCCAATTTCTCTTTTATATTTTTTTGGTGGACCAACAATTAATTGGCTTCCTAGGTGACTTATGAAAACAGTTTATTTATTTGTAAATGGTCACAGATATATGAATATCAGAAGACATGCATGCTGTTGCTACATAGGAACACCAAATTATTTTTTTACTGTCAACCTCAAAAAGAAGGATGTCCTCTTTTCTTCCCAAAGCTTTTTTAGATTGCACATGCCATTGCTCTTAGCTGTAGCCTATATAGCCCATAGCCATACATACAGCAGCATTTCTTATCCCATATTTAATAATTAATCTTCTAATTTGGACATGTTCACAATAATCAAATGTCATGTGTAAACTAACATCTAAAGCAAACAATGAAGAAGATGCGATGCGAGCACTCAAAGAGAAGCACAGCTGAGCTGATACAATGTCATCTAAAAAGAGTATCCTTTTCCTCAATCACGGTAAATTTAAGCGCCACTCTTTATTATCCTTTCAACAAGAATAAGTTGGGGTCATTACTCGATGCAATTTCAATCAAAGGTTTAGTTCAATCTGCCCAACTCAATTCGTTAAAATCAACATCTGTAGTAAGTGCGGGTCATTACTCATTATGCTTCATGGAAACCAGACAAATGATTATAAGCGTAAAGTTGAAGAGGAGTTAGAGTAGTCAGGGTGAAGGTTGGTAATCTGATTATACTCTTTACGGAAGGTTCTTCTCCCATGAATTATTAGTTTAGCTCTAACTTAGATCATTACTGTAGATTGTATTTGGCATTCAATCACTTTTATTCGAACATTTAAATTGATTATTATTTTCATATTTTATTCTGGATTTTCCCCCATGTGTTCTTTGTAAACTGCATTCTTATGCCATTGTCTCTTTGAAGTTTAGACTAGAGTCTACAGCCATCGTACGGTTTGATCACTGCCGCTGCCACTCTTCTTTTTTCTCTGCCATCCAAAACGGCCCTCTTTACTAGTCTCTAGACAAGCCAAGTGTCCACCTTGTCTTGCCCGACTGTTGACTGGCCCGATCAGCTTTGCCAACCAGTGTGGTTCGACAAACAGTACAGCCGGGCATATCATACGACAACTTGCAGTTTATGGCCTTGGAGTGGCAATTAGGTACGGAAAAAGAGCTATAGAGACGTTTTTTGAATTTTGATGCCAGCTATTAATTAGAGATTTTTGTTCTTTATAACTTAAAATGAATATTGAGATTAGATCGAAGAATTTAATAATCAAATATACTTTTAATTTTTTACATAAAATAAAAATAAGTTTTTAACATTTAATTTTATTGTAAAATTATATAAATTTTTCTTTTACTATAAATAAAATTAAAATATTTAAAAAAATGCAAGTAAGTAAAATAAATAAAAAATTAATATCTTATAAATCTTTAACATTTTATTTTATTATAAAAGTTTATAACATATATTGATTTAATTGCATTATTTTGAAAATTAAAGATTTATACAATAAAATGAAAGCTCAAGTATTTATATTAATTTTGTACAAAAGTTAAAAGGTTTATTTAATTGCTCTGGAATGACCCAATCCCGAAGGTTTTATTACAAATTGTTTTGCATGTTTTAGGAACTAATCCAAGCTCAATAAAAAATGCACCAGTATACTAATTAAATTGACCGCCTTCTTCTACATTACAATGAAAAACGAAAAAAGAACTACTGTGCAACACGAATGCCGTCCTGATCATGTTTGCCAAGCATGTCTGCGTGTGCGAATACGACTGTGAAGCATTCAAAACTGCAGCAATAAAAAAAATTTTCAAACTTGTAGTACTGCTGCAGAAACAGAATAACAAAATTGAGAACCTGCTAAGGTTGCGTGTTTGAATGTGAAAACATTGCTGAAAAACATGGCTGATTTTGTTGCTTCCGCTTTCCCCTCCCTCCAAGATACTGTAATAGCACAGTCTCAAGATGACCCTGATTGTCTGCTAGCCAAATACAGGCACGGTGGAGTGATTGCTGCCGATTTGCATGGCCGATCTACTGCACATGAATGACCTTCACAGGCAGCAACATTTCAGTGGCTGAAGCCTGGCTTCTTTCTTTGGTATCATTTGGGCTGGGCATAATTAGAATATGAAAAAGTGGGCTCAGGGGCCGTCCAATATCAATGGCTGATCCATTGTCATGATCAATTATCTTATCTGGGCTTTGGAGTCCAATTGATCTGGAGGAAGGCAGGCCAGCTACACCACCCATTCTGCCGACTGCCTTATTTCCTCCAATGATCATCAACTACTATTTAGTGTTAGCACTAGTACTACTACGTTCAATCCAAGGTATTTAGTGTAGCATTAATTCATCTAAAGCCCATATGGGTTTTGCTTTGCTTCATAGCCATAGTTTCCGGTCTTGAGTTTTGTGTTTTAAGCTAAAACATAACATAAAACTCAAGCCTACTACCTCTATCTATTTTATATAGGATTTATAATTGTCATTATTTCTACTTTTTTTTTTATTTATTTTTTCAATCCTTCAATTTATTTCCTCTTTTAATTAATCAATCTTTTATCAAAATTCAAAACTCCGTTCCCAGTAGTATTGCTTTCCAAAATAGATTGGCAATTGGCAATGTGCAATTTAAATAATATTCTTTTTGTTTTTGTTAAAAGGTAAAGCAGAGGTGAAGCGAGCAGGCAGTTCTTGTTTCTCGGCGAAGCTTTTCTCTTTGTGTTTTGCTGCAAACCAAACCAAACCGTCACTCACACCTTACTCTCCACCGTACGATTCTCTCTCCTTTTCCTTCAAAGCTTCCTTTTTTTCTTCTTCTTCAAAGCGTTTCTCGAGAATGTGACAACTTTTTTGGATTAATCGGTTTAATTAACACCATCAACTCGCTCTTCTTTTTGCTTTCTAAAGTCCATCTCAATGAATTGTTACTTTTTTTCCCTTTTCTTCTGCATTTAGTGGATTAAAGTTGTTTTAAACTAATTGCTATGATGTTTGTTGGACCGATTCTTACTGTGTGTTTCGGGCTCCGAATGCCATCACCTTTTTTTTTAATAATATTTTGTTATGCTGCCTTTAGGGTCTATTAATCGCTCAGATGATGCCTTTAATTGGTTTATTAACTGTATAGTCTGCTCTGGTATGTACTTACTACAGTTTTAGTTCGCCAATAATACAATCAATGCGTCGTTTTTTTTTTTTACTCTTTTGGGGTTCATCATTTGCTTAATGAATTTGCTGCTGTATCTTAACACCATGGTGTTTTTGCATTTTTGTTTTTTGGAATTGTAGAGTATATTTTTTGTACTTGAAATTTGAGAAATTTTACCCTTTTTTCATTTTCGTGATTAAAAATTGTTTCTTGAATTAATTATGGCCCGTTTGCTTGATGTTTTTTGCTTCTTACATTGTCTCATCATTTTAATCAATGGGAATTTACTGATCTAAGCATGCATAAAATATGGTTATATTGTCTGTACCAAAAAAAAAATGGTTATATTGTGAACATTGCTAGTGTTTAGCACTAGTGACATTAATCTATTTCATATATGATTTGAACTATTAACAATCCCTGATCATAAAAGCTTTTCCTTTTCTAATTCATGTTTGGATCACAGAATGGTGGTGGGAAGGAAAGCGCAGACTTTCGTAGTTAATGGAAATGCAGCTTCTACTCCAAATCCAACCAACAGCATCGCGTCTACTAGAAATCTGAGGAAGAGTCAGCTTGGGGGTGTCATCTTTGGTTGCAAGAACAGCACCTACAAAGAATGTCTGTTCAAACAGCTTTTCGGTATGTCATGTTCATTTCCGTTGCATTTTTTCCGAAACTAGTTTTTCAGTTACCTTTTTTCCCAATCCTATTAAATTGAGTTTCATTTTGGTTAAGAAAGTTCACTCATAGATTATTTTTTTCCGAACTTCTTTTTGCAAATAAGCCTTTTTAAAGTGCCATGGTAATTGTTGGTTTGGTTTTTATTAGGTTTACCTTCTCAACACTTCTCATATGTGAAGAACATCGATCCAGGATTGCCATTGTTTCTGTTCAACTACAGTGAGCGGAAACTACATGGAATCTTTGAGGCTGCTAGCCATGGTCAGATGAACATTAATCCATATGGATGGACTACTGATGGTTCAGAGAAAACTCAATATCCTGCACAAGTACTCCTGTATAGTTTATGTTTAATCAATTGTGTACTTTTTTTTCTGTCTGTTGCTTATATTTTTCTTTTCTGATTAAGGTTCAGATTCGTGTTCAATTACAGTGCCAACCTCTGCTTGAAGAACAGTTTAGACCTATTATTGCAAGCAATTACTACTGTTGTAATCATTTCTGGTTTGAGCTAGACCATGCTCAAACAAGTAAATTGATGTCCTTATTAGCATCTTTAGCAGTTTCTCCAAGCACTTATCTACCTCAAAATACGGCAAAATGGAGAAATATCTTCCAAGCGCTTCCTTCAACTGCTCAAAAGGGGAAGATGAGGGATTTAGACCGCTTGCTCCTGAGATGGAGCATTCTAACCACTCAAGTAGAAATTTGGATTCAGATGTTTATTTTGATGAAATAAAAGTAGCAGATGAAGGATTTAAGTTCTCAGCTTCAGAGATTGAGCATTTTAGCCAGTCTAGAGGAAAATCAGATTCTACAGATTTTGCTCCTTTTGATTCAATGGAAACTCATGTAGATGCAAAGACAACAGGACAAGATGAGAAAGACCTTATATTGACTAAACTGAAAGAACTGGCTCAAAGACGTAAAGATCAAGATGTTTCTTTGATGGATAATGTGGAAGATTCCACTCTTATGAAAGAGACACACTTTGAAGACAGGGTTATTTTAAGGGAACAAATGGATTTGCCGCAGAAGAATGAAGACGGTGCCTGTTCTTCATTTCATTGTCAATCCACTATAGCTCAGGTGATTGAGAATCTCTGTTGTTCAAATATATTTTATAGATAAGTGGGAAGGAATTTTTTTTTTGGGGGTGGGGGTGGGAGGGCAAGAAGGATTCTGATAGATTTGGTCCTTTTCTTTTTTTGGAAAAATGAATAAAAGTAGAAGAAAACGTTCTGCTTTCAGTTATTTATCTTCTTGTTTTTTAGTTGGTTCAAGGGATGGAAGAGCTCAGGATATTTAAAGCAGAACAATGCTCGAAGATGATTCAAATGGAACAAAAACTGGTACAAATTGCACTTCACCCCTTTTATCTCTTTCTTTTCTGACAAGATTTATATTATAATGATAAAGAATCAAAAGAACAGAACGATTGTTGTTAAAAAGTTCTTATCACTCTGGCTCTGCTCTCTTATTTTTGCTATTATCTCTGGTGATTGATAACATCTTCTGTAGTATCAGTCTAGTGTCTAGACTAATGGCTTTAAGAATAATGGAACAGTTTCATTTTTAATCTATACTGACGGACAAAAATTTTTATTGACTGTATTAGGTTGAAGCACGTTTAAGAATTTAGCATTTATGTTAAATTGAATACATTCTACATGTCGAAACAAAAGGTGCTTTCACCAAGTTTGTTGGAGGAAAGGAAGTAGCCTCCATTTGTTATTACTGCAGTTGAACAGGACATTTCTGGAGAGAGGACACAGAAGAAAGCATGATATCAAAGAAACTGAACATAGTAGCATTTGAATCGTCAATTTAGCTGATGACCTACTTAGGATCACTACCACATTTTAATAATAATTATACATGACAATCTTGAGAAATTTGTAGTGACTAACAATTGTTTACCTCAATGCCACTGATTGATTTATCCATTTCTTTCAGTTAATTTTATGGTAAAATAAATCCAAATGATAACCTTTATGGCAATGTTGTTGACCTTATGTCTTGTTTCTCATCCTTCTGAATTATGCTGCTCAGGATCTATAATAATAGCAGAAAATTGTGCATGCAGAGCTTGTTTATTTAATTCCAGTCAGTGCAATGGATAATGCCTATAACCCTCATTTTCAGGTTGCAGCAGAAATGGAAATTCAACAGCTAAAAGATCGTTGTCTGATGTTGGAATCCTTGTCCAATGATTCTGTAGAACATGTTAATGGAAAGGCAATTGAGCCCTCTGAGGAGCTGGAATTGGATCCTACTGAGTCAATATTTTTAGTGGGAGGATATGATGGTGAATCGTGGTTATCAGAACTGAATTCTTATTTCCCATCTCACGATGTGATAAAATCTGTTCAACCGATGAGGTCTGCCCGTTCATACGCTTCAGCTGTACAGTTGAATGGCGAACTTTATGTCTTTGGTGGTGGTGATGGTTATTCATGGTATGATACAGGTATCGGCTTGTCCTAAAGTACTATTTGTTCTTTTAAGGAAATTTTCTTATGTCTCATGTTTCTGTTATGTTTTTGTCAAGTTGAATCATATAGCCCAGCAAGTGACCAGTGGACCCTCTGCCCTTCGCTAAAGGAGAAAAAGGGAAGCTTAGCTGGAGCTGCATTGGATGGCAAAATATTCGCCATTGGTGGTGGGAATGGGGTTGAATGCTTCTCAGATGTTGAAATGCTTGACTTAATTGTTGGACGATGGATCAGTGCACGCTCAACGATGCAAAAGGTGAATGTAGTGCATGACCTTTTCCTTCTAGTTAATGTAAAAGAATCTGGTCTTGAAATTCATCTGTCATAGAAAAAGTAGGATCATCTAGTTCTCCTATTGGGAGAGGTAATTAGTGTATATTTGAGGCTTATATCCTTCAAGTAGACAATAATAACTATAAGCATATGGCAATAAATACTAAAATTTCAATTTCAGGACAAGGGTGCCCTTAATTTCTTAGTAATATCATTAATTAAAAGGAAAATATGGTTAACAGTGGGTTTAAAACCTGGGTAACTTGAGTAATATTTTGTTGGGTTTTTGGGGCATGGCATGCCTCTACCTGGATCTTATGCTCCTTATTCCTAATATGTATCTATCTTGCATGCTTTCAGCATCCTTAAATTATACAAATCTTGTATAACATGCATCATCTATATGTAAGTTATTAATGTTTTAAATTTTACCTAAACTTGGTCTTGCAGCGATTTGCTCTTGCCGCTGTGGAACTTAATGGCGCAATTTATGCAACTGGTGGATATGATGGGAATGATTACCTGAGGTAAGTTGCCACGCCATTGTCCATCTGCTGTTATATGCGTGTAAACATGCACACACGGTTCCATTCATGAATAGTTGTATATTGATGGATTAATTTGTGGATCCATTCACCTAAGACATGAACATTGACAGTTGATTGAAATATCCTACCACGTCAGGTCTGCCGAAAGATTTGACCCCAGAGAACATTCATGGACCAAAATTGCGAGCATGAGCACAAAGAGGGGCTGCCATTCACTGGTTGTTTTGGATGAAAAACTGTAAGCTTGTTTTATTATCGTTGTTATTATTGTTGTTGTGGTGTCTTTATATTATTAGCTTCAGTTGGCAGTTTCAGTGCTTCTTTAGTGTGGCCCACAGGCCCATTTGTGGATCCAATGCAAAATGCCTTATTGGGCCTGAAACAAATCAGGAAGATTGCACTTATCACAGCTTGGCACGACCACGGTTTTGTTGTGCCTTGAAAGTAACTTTTCCCCTTTCTTTTAAGAGAGCTAATGCTAATTATCTAGTCAGCTTCCTTGATGTGATCAGAAGTATCAACATAATGTACATGATATTTCTTAACCAATTACGGGCCTCTGGTTATTGACCCTAATTATTCGGAAATTATCATCTTTGATAGATATGCTATTGGCGGTTTTGATGGTAGTAAAATGGTTCCAAGTGTTGAAACATTTGATCCACGTTTGGGATCGTGGATGAGTGGGGACCCAATTAACCAGCCGAGGGGATATGCAGCTGCTGCTGTTGTCAAAGGATCAATATATGTTATTGGAGGTCTGAGAGCTGGTGAAGACATTGTAGACTCCGTATGTTCCTGTTTTTACATCCCAGTGCATCACTTACTGCTTGTGGTTGATTTCTAATTCGCTGAATTGATTACAGGTGGAGTGTTTCAAGGAGGGGGAGGGTTGGCAAGTGAAAACCACCCAGGCCGTGGGTAAAAGGTGCTTCTTATCAGCTGTTGTTTTTTAGTCAACATTGCATGGATTGAGAGGTGGAAGCGTACATGATAATCTCACCGGCCATTGATGAAACATTCATCCAAACCATACGTTTATTTTGAGTCCACGGGATGATTGAAACAAACAAATATGTATATTGTAGAAACGTGAAAATACGAACTCATTAAATCAATTCAATAGTTACTCGTTTGCTGTTTAGTAAGTTCCTTGATGCTTTGAATAATTTGTCAAATTACATTATTACCTCTTCTACCTGTGCTGGAGGACAATGTAGAGGAAACAAGTTCTCTCATTTGACCCATCAAACTTCAAGCAAGCAATGCATTACTCTGATTCTAATAAGATTATGTTTAACTTTTAACTAATTATCATGCCAAAGCAGCAATAACAAAAGAAAAGTGGATTTATTTACCTTCTAACGCTCGTACAAAGAAAAATCTCCTTCTCGGGGCAAATGTATGTTAGCTCACGTTTTGGACCCCCAATGGCTTTGACTTGATAAACATACTCTCCCATACATTCTATACCTAAAGAAGCCCTCAACGTAAAGGAAATTGCTTTTGGGGTTAGATAGAAGGGAGCTGCAAATGTGAATTCCCTGACCTCATCGTTACTGATTAGGTTCAAATCCAAGAATACAAACTGAGTTGACTCCTCACTAATACTCATCCTCAGCCACAACCTATTTTCACTCGAGACGTTATGCAAAGTGATGGCAAGTGGTATAGAAGCTGGAATTCCAGCGATAAAAGGAAGAGGATTTTCGGAATCATTACCAGGAACTTCCAATTCCGCACTTATGTACCTGGGACTTCCACGTAACACAAACAGCTGAAGGGAGAAAGAGTCCACCAACTTCTTGAAGAGAAGCGGTTTACAGGTACTACCATCACTTGAAGAGCCAACATCATGCAATGATTTCTTAACTTCAACTATAAAATGAGATGGTTCGATAGCTCCCTCTTTGTGGAGTAATTCTAAATGGGAAAATGTAGAAGACAACTTCTTCATCGCAGTATCATAACAGCAGATCTCAATCTTGGACAACCTCAAAAGACAAGCCACAACTATCAGAGTCAAGATTTGCAACTCCTCTCCTTTGGACAAGCCAATGAACCTATTCCTGATTTCCCTGAGCCTCCTGTCTAATTTCGCTAGTAAAAGCTCTAATTTTCCCACTCCATAAGGATTAAAATTTTTTGTTGGCATAAGATGCTCCCATACTACAGCAAGCAATTCCACTACTCGGAGATACTGCAGAGCAAATGCTATGACACCAGCAGATCCAGGGGATTCTGTGGTAAATGATGCCACTTCTTCCTTACATTCCCTGCTAGACCCAAAGGAAAAAAGCAAAATTATGGTAAACAGGTAGCCAAGATGACGCGACTAATGATATGGTTCTCATAAATTTTATTATTAATTTGGTCATGAATGTGGAGTAGATAGATAATTCCACATGTTCAATGTTAGAATCATGCACAGACCACCGAATGATAATTTATATAACACATGAGAACAACTGCATCACATCAAACAAGATAATGAAAAGTCAGGAAAACATTTTCCTGCCAATAGATAGAAACCATGGCCTTATATATAGCACTAGAATGCATCAAGGAAACAAAAACTGTTAACTACGTTACTCACCTTATAGCCTTCAATGCTTCATTTGTGCAGGCTAATTGTACCAATGACCACAAGTCCTTGACCTTTGTAAAGATAAGGTTTACAGATTTTCTTAATTCATCATGCTCCCCCAGTTCATATTCTGCAATAGTAGCTGACATTCCTAAACAATTTCAGATGATGATAGTCAGATGTCTCTCCATCTTTTTGCCAAAAGGGAATACTGTCTGACAGGACCAACAACCTAGAACATACATGAGTTGGGATATCACCTTTCACTGTTGGCAATGCCTCTTTTATCTTAAAGTCGGTAAGAGAAATGGTAGAGGATTTACTGCACTCGGATAAATATGCCAAAAGAGTTTCTTGGTTCATAACATCACTTAAAGCATGAGAGATTCTCCCCAGCCATGTAACTGCATAAGAGAATATTCTAGGTGGAATACCAGAAACATCCTTTTCATATGACAATGGAGCTGATATGGCCAGCACAAGAAATGCTGCTACTCTTGTACTATCAAAGCCCAATTTACCTCCAAAAGCTGGCTCCACCTAAAGCCAACAAAACAATCAATGTCATTTCACAAACAGGGAGAGGGGGAGGGCGTTCCAACATATGACAGCAATCTTGTGATGTCCACATTGCTTAAATGCTTATTGACTCACTGTTGTAATCAGCATGAATATCCTAGAAAAGTTTTCTTTAGGTGTCTGAAATTATTTACAGATTTGTCTAATCTGCCCAAATGTACTAGAAACATACACGGTAAGATAAACTTCTACATGCGCAGAGCAAGCGATGCATCATTTGGAAGATATGTGCATTCTCACTATATAAATTTTAATTAAGAAAGCTTGCATGAACTATTTTAGTGGTACTGTTCTTTTCATAACTGAGCAGGTAATATCATCAAACTAGAAGCAACATGCAAAATAGCATACTTAAAACCAAGCTAACCTGGGGAGAAACCACCTCGATCATGCGAACTGTGAACTTCCCATGATTTCTCCCAATATGAAACAGAACTGAGAATATATCAACTTCATCCTGGAAGCAACTTGAACAGATAAGTGGGAAAAAAAAAACAGATGGATACAGTTGCTGGGAATCAAGTAACACAAATTGAAATATAAAAGACGCAGCCCAAACAGCCATTTGAAGGCACAAACTAAAAAGGGAGCAACAACCTGTGGACATGTCTCCAAATTTCCAAGAAGGCCATCAATACACAATCTAAACAACTCCAATTTTGGAAACTTTGCTACTTTGAGTATTTTCCTTGTCGCAGATCTTACGACAGAGCTGTTGTCAAAAAGGGTCCTCAGAAACTGCCAAATCAGGCAACAATGATGGTTAAATAACAATGTCTATCTTTTAAACAGGAGAAACCTGTATAGAGTGAGAATTCTATAATTATGTACCACAACTTAACAAGAAACTAAGTTAAAACCCTAGAAAAGAAGAGCAATTTTAAAAAGTCATGGTTTCGCCAGGAGAAAGAGAGAGACTGAGTGAGAAACATCAATGAGAGAAGGTCTTGGTAATAACTCCAAAAGTAACTTGCTCATAAAATTAAGTGCCTTGAATGGAAACCATTATTAAGATGTGAGGTTTCATAAATTTACAGCAGAGACATATCAAACAAAACTTTTCCAACAACTACTCGAACCTTGTCCTAAGTCTCAAGATCGTCAATCATCATTTAAACTAGGCACATCAAACACTTAGATGTTCTATATGTGTGCAATTCTTTAAGGAAAAAAAAAACCCTTACTCTGGGCATGTGTATTTCTTCAACTTTTAGATGATCACTGGTGGCCAAGTGATGCATTGTATCCAGAGCTTGTAGCCTGACAACTGTTGAATCATCATTCAGCATGTCCATCAACAGGTTTAAGGCTTCACCAGCAAATTGCAAAGAGAAGACAGTGAGCATACGCAAAGAGTAACAAGCAGACATTCGTACCTTCAGATTAAGCAGAGACAGAATCATAATTAAAAGACATGCCAAGGGGGGAATTACCTTTGAACTGCATAGACATGACCAAGTACAGATAAATTCAAAGTATGTTCTATCAATGACTGCCAAACACTTCTGTTCTGTATAATATGTGTCTGCCATATCAAGCTGAGAGTCCTAGCTAGTTTAATCATATACAAGATTAAACACATTCTCAATAAATTTAACCATGGTACATAAAACTGGAAGAACCACGCCAAGCATGTCCCTCAAAGTTCAGCCAAAGTGCTTAGAATCGGACTGGGATACAGGATTACGTTGATCCAAAAAGACCACAAGTTAAAAAATACCTTTCTTTGAGACAAAAATTGTGAAAGCAATAAGACCAGGGATAACAACAAAATCAGGGAACATTTACCTCAGAGAACTCATCCTCAAGCCCATGAACAAAAGCTCCCGCAGCAGCAGAAGCTGAAATTTCAAATCCTTCAATTGGTTGGTAGATTTTATCTTTGTTGACCCCTAGGACTTTCTTAAACAGGGTTTGCAGCAAGATATCTTCAGATACAAGTCCTATCTTCCCCAAAGCATCAAAGGCTTCGAGCCTTACCCCAATACTCATATCTCTTACCATACAGCAGAGCTGCCCATGCACGTTAACAGAAACAAATCAGAGGAAAAAAAAAGTAAAGCTTAAAATGCCATATATTTAGTGTTGACATGAGGCAACAAGCCCTACACATTTCTAATTAATTTCCAATAATCAACTATAAATTTTAAAGTTTCTTCAACATAAAATAGGCAAGAAGAAACACACACAGTAAATATAAGGGGCTAGTGGTTTTTTTTTTTTACTTGTCCAAAATACCTGGATAAATACTGCATCTGAAGACTCTTGTTTATTCCTCTCATCACTGGATGTTACAAGCAGCTTACCCCAGTCACATACCTAAGTTCAAAAAGAATGAGAGAAGAGTGATAAATCAGAAACTGTAAAATTCAAAATTAATTCTCAGAACACTGTAAATTTATCTAAAAAGAGAATCTTACAGAACAAAGTATCTTACTGCGCGAACTGCTGCAGCTCTGATGCAATCCTCTGTATCGCAGAGCAACTCAACAGCTCGGCAATAGCATCCCTCAATAACATCACGATCATCAAAATCACCATTCTTACACAATTTCACCAAGCCATCCAAAGCTGCTTTCTTCACACACGGATACGGATCCCTCGTAAACCCTAAAAAAAGGGCTAACAATACCGATTCCCTAACGGCAAATTTCTCCGCATTTCTCAGTAAGCATAGTCTTACGGAAACAGACGGACCGAGACAGAGAGAGACGAAGCGGGCAGCATCAATGTCGTTTTGGGATGAAGTGAGCGTAAGAAGCGCGGAGAGTGACTCGCCAACAAGGCGAGGCGAACCGGTTGAGAAGAGCGAGCTGGCACGGAGCAAGTCGAGGGCAAGAGGGGAAAGATTGGGGCGGTGAGAGGCGAGGTCGGTGAGAAGCTTAAGAGAGTTGTGGAGGAAGGAGGAGTCGCGAGTGAATTGGAGAGAGCGAGTTAGGAAGTCGAGGACAGAGGAAAGCGTGGAATCAGAGGTGGTGGGATTGATAATGAGAGATCTGAGGGAAGCTAGGGTTTGGGGTGAGAGGGGCTGATTATTGTTGAGGGATTGTTTGATTGAGTTCATAATGTGCTGCTCCATTTCAAATCATATCTCGTTTGGCTGGCTGGAAACAGAAATATTTTCCTTGTTGTTTCCGTATGTCCCCGCACATCCGTGTTCGGTTCAGATACAAGGGTCAGAATTTCTATTCTTCAGATTCACTCCATTCCGGGCAATCGGAAATCTGAGCTGACGCTGCCGATTCATTTTTCTGCGCGGGAAGGAATATCCTTCAGATCTGTCCAATTTATAAGCCAAACCAGGTTGATTAGCTTCTCTTCTCGTCTGTCAAAAAAAAAAAAAGTAGTAATGCCAACATCCTCTTGATACAGTAATTAAAAATAAGTTGTGAGATATTATAAATTTTGAATTTAAATCTAAACATTCATCATTTTTAATTATTTAATATTTTTTTATAACAAAAAATAATAATAGTAGTATATACTGGATAAATTCCTGTGCGTTGCGCAGGAAGATTGATAAAAAGATTAATCATGAGAAGGTTAAGTTGTTTTAACATTATAAAATCCAAATTAGGAGTTACGTGGAAAAGTTTATGTACATTAATTCATAAAGAAATGCTGCGAAAAAAGGAGATTTCATATGCATGTTCATTTTAAAGAACCTGAATGGTCCTAAAATGTCCTGAAAAAAAAAAAAAAAGGAAAACGAAGTTGAGACAGAGAAAATGCGATGCATAAAAAGTCTACAAATTCCATTCTTACAAAAACAACAAAGAATGCAAACCAAAGTGGCAATTGAGCTAGAAGATGATCTATTTTGGAGACTCAAGCAAGCAAATACCTCTGCCAATGATGCATGATGTTAAGCATCCAGCCGCGAGATGTCCTTCAGTTTCTTTCCAGGTATTTTACCATCAGCATACTTTTCATTCATAGAAAACAAAATTCTCTCGCATTTTCTGGTATTTACTTCTCAGGTTCATGGATATCTTCAAAAAATAAAAGCATTGAGCTAAGTTGTTTTGTCAAAATTTACAGGCCTTTGTTTGGGTTGCTATAGCTATTTTGTCAAAACTAACTGCAGTAACCATATTAAAAGGAGATTTAGAAGTAGGCACTAACAGTCGGACTCTATTCTGACTAAGAAACATGAAAAAAAATTTTACTACATGCATCCACCTAGTCAGCTACAGAGGGCTAACCTTACCATGCTACTCACAAAATAAGAGAAAACATAAAGAAGGAAAACTCCAAAGGATGAAAGATTATACCATATGACAATGGCATTTGTTGAACTTGCTGGACTTATTCCAAATTTATATCTCTTATTAGCTAGCAAATACTCAATTTTTTGATCTGCACATATATATATATATATATAAAATTTATTCAGGTTTCAAGCGTTGATATACGTAGATAATCTACAAACATCATAACTCATTGTCTAGTATTTGCACGGACTCCTAATTCTCTGCTTGCAATGCCATGTGGAAGAAAGATGAGAAAAAAGTCCTTCCATATGGATCAAGAAATTATAGAATTGCAATAAGCAGCGACAAATATACCTATTGGAAGGAAATTAAGTCCATGCAACAATGCTGGCTTGAACATCAGGAACTACAACAAATAACACTACATAAGCATTTGAAGTTCAAGAATCAGCCCATGCAATGCTTCCAGAACTTAATCAATAAATAAAAACTATCCTAGTCATTACAATAACTCTCTACTTTCAAAAAACACAGATCAGGAAATCCTAAAAGGCATCAGTACTGTCCTAGTCATCACAATAACCCTCTGATTAAAATAACAGAAAAAAAAATCAAAAAAGTTAATTTAGTGTGACAATTGGAGAAAAAGATTGCAAAGATAAATGTGTCATGCTTTAAAACAGAGATGATGAATTCAAATATGTGCATATATTTTCCAAGAGTTTTTCCATTTCTGTTTTATACACCTACAAGGTTTGATTCATCATTTATGTGCAAGTCCATGTAAAACAATAAAAATGGATTGGTAGAGGAGATAAAACATCAAATTATGTTTACAAATAGTAAACGTCAAAATGATTTTTCTTTTCTTTTTATTATTATCAGCATAGTAATCAATATTGTCCTTCATTTTTATTGGGGTACATTGTTCGTATAGTAATCAGTATTGTCCTTCATTTTTATGTCTGAGTTAACGAAATTAATAAAATTATTATGAGTTCAGACATTCTAAATCTCATAAGACATAACAAATGACGTATAAGATCAAGTGAACTTGACCTTCTATTGATTTCAATACTCTCATTTCATGCCATCATATTCAAGGTGAAATGGAAAAAATCGTTTTTTACCAAATAAGAACCACAATCAGTTGGCATCTAAATAAGGAGAAACATATCATTTATGAGAATATTATAAGAGTCCTAAGAAGTAGACTTTATCGCTGCCAGCACAATTTGTGCCATTGTTAAAGTTTTTCCGGGATTATTCACCAAGTTTGAACAAACGACAACATCTTCTAACAACTTTATGCATGAAGATTCGATAGATGCTTAGAGAATATAATGAACAAATGATATGAAAGCATCTATATTCAACATTTATTCGTTAATTGGCATTTCAGATGGACAAAAAAGTTTAATTCACACCAGTAAACCTAGCAATTTATTTTATTTTAGTCTTAATACCCAAATATGCCATCTATATTTACCACAAAATAGAATTAAACTCTCAACGTTTAATTAAATAAAAATCAGTCCATTAAGTTTTATTTTAAGCAGTTAAAATCTAAACGTTTCAAAATAACATAATTAAGTACATTTTCATTAAATCCCTCTAATTACTGTTAAGTTTTAATTACTGTACAAGGATAACAGCTGTTAAAAAATTTAACGAAATATATTTAATTCTGTTATTTTGAAATGTTTATGTTTTAATTGCTTAAAATAAAACTTAATGTACTGATTTCCATGTAATTAAACGTTGAGGGTTTAATTTTATTTTGTGATAAATGTGGACATATTTGGGTATTAAATCTTTCATTTTATATAATCATGTAATCTAAGAATATAAGCCATTAAATGTGGATCTTGGGATAATATCAATTGTGAACTGAATTCTGATAATATTTTAATTTTGTGTTGCATATGAAGAATCCTTTTCATTCAATAAATTTGAGAATTAGCACCTATACCTCGATGAATTCAAAAAAGGAAAATAGACGCATGGAGGAAAAAAAATAAAAATTTCAACTATATTTGGGTTGTACCTGAAGTTCTGAAGTTACAAATATCTTCCATGAACATTTTTAGATTTTGTTTGATGTGAGTTTCCAGCAATCATGGTTGACATCCAAATTAGTCCTGCATTCCATTAATAAAAGTAAGAAAATTTTAAACGTGGAAAACCGAAGAAGACAATCACACTAATTGCAAAGAATGCAATAAAAGACAAAAGAATAATAATCAGCATGGTTAAGCAAAGTATCCAAATTAAAACGACACAGGGAGAAGGAAAGGTTAAATATCGAATTGAATTGATCTTCAACCTCACATTCTTGGAGGATTGCGATAATTGCTAAGACAGCCAGAAAAAATCATTAATAATTTGAACTTTCAAAATCATAAAACTCAGAATGACTGCTAAAGTGAACTAAGATAATAAAGAAAAAGCATCATTTGCAAGAATCTCGCCCCCAAGCCCAACTCAACAAAAATTAAAGTTAAGAATAATTTGCTTGTCAGGCATCTTGGCAATTTCTATGTACATATACATAAACATTATGCTATCATCAAATACCCAAGAAGGATTAACTTGTACACCATAAAATTTGCATAAAAAGAAGAGATGGAAAGGATAATCCATGTCATTGTCAATAAATGAATACGACAAAGTAACAAAGCAAGGCAAATTCAGAGCTTAAGCATTTTGATCTCCATAAATATAATGCTACTTAACAAAAAATTACGAAAACAACTAGAGGAAGGTGCAATTACACGCATTAAAAGACTTGTAATAAGCCTTACTTTGTAAAACTGTCAGGATGGTGGAAGCATCAATCTCTGTCAACCTCTTGCTCAAGATGATCATAAAATTGTACATTAAGTCACGGAAAAACAATCATAGGAAAAACAGCCGAGAATAGTAGTTCTCATACATCAAAAGCCATACTAAAAAATATACCAAGTTAGGATATTGCTGCCAACTCTGGAACAGAAATGCAATGACCGCAAAGTGTTATAACTTATTTGTAACTGGTTTCCATTGTTTGAATTTTCAAACATTTAGCAATTTCAACATTTAAAACATTATTTACTTCTTATATTT
Source organism: Heritiera littoralis (assembly GCA_031772115.1). Taxonomy (NCBI): domain Eukaryota; kingdom Viridiplantae; phylum Streptophyta; class Magnoliopsida; order Malvales; family Malvaceae; genus Heritiera; species Heritiera littoralis. The sequence continues at coordinate 6,139,600 of JAPDPK010000031.1, read as the reverse complement.
AAAACATTATTTACTTCTTATATTGTTTTCAACATTTAAAACATTTAAAAAATGGCTAAAAAAAACCTTGCTTAGATTTGAACTATGGTAAAAAATTCTTTAAAATATAACAGAATATAACACTTGACAATTTTGATAGCTTCTTCAAGATTGGAAACTTCGAATATAGCGGAAAGCATGAATTTGAGAAGCTTGGAGTAGTTTACACCTTGATTGAAGTCATAACCATCAATATTAGTGAAAAAAAGAAAGAAATACTTGTTGATGTGTTTTTTTTTTACACAGTTAGGTTTTGTTTGGTAGGATGGAAAGAAAGGGATGAGAAAGGAAAATTAGTTAATCAAATGATTATATTTTATAATAATTTTCTTACTTTGTAGCTTACCCATTTGATTAATTAATTTTTTTTTCTCATTCTTTTCTTTTCACCGTACCAAACAAAGCCTTAATAATTTTAACCGGACAAAGTGCCCTCAGTATACTTCCCAGTAAGCCCACACATTGGTTGCCGCAAGGCGCGTTACCCAAAAGTTGAATCAATACATTATATAACGTGATGACTATCGACTAAAATCTTATATTATCTGAACAGCCTGCATTTGTGCTAAGCTTTTTTATTTGAGCAAGGATCAAATCATGCTCCACTCACCTACAAGTTTTTCTTCTTCTTTAAGAATAAATAATTTCAATCAAAAGTTTAATTTCTATCATTTGTCATATCTTCATTTCACTTTACCCAAAAAACCCTACTTGAAATCTATTTCCTAAATTCTTTTTATTAAATCACTTCTAATTTTAAATATCAAAATATAACTTGATGATGTTTATTAACATGCAACCTATATAATCACGTTTTATTATATATAGACATCCTTTCAAGAGAATCTGAATATTCTTTGAAAATTGTGATCTTTTTTTTTTTAAACTGCCATTGAAATAAAGAGAAAAACTGTCAAGCTTCCCCTCGTCTTCAACCTGACAGCCTTTAGCCACCACTGTTTGCCGATCCCTTGCATTCGTCTGCAATTGACGTACCTCCTGATTCTCCTCTCTTTTTTGTTTCGAAGAGCTTGAAACCCCCCCAAAAAATCCTATATATCCCAAATCTGAAGATTTTCAGGAACCCAAAAAAAATAAATAAATAGGTATAAGATAAATGAAAAAACAATGACATATATTAGATGAATAAATAAATAAGTGAATAAAGTATAATTTAAAAATGGAAGAATCAAAACCAAGAGTTTTTATAGCAAATGGTGACGACTCCAAACCCTTCATTTTTGGATTTAGGTTACAAGTTTTAGGGTTTGGAAAATTGGTTGTGCGGAGGAAAAGAACAAAAGATTGGGAAGAAAGATTATGTATGGGCTTGCACCAAAATTAGAACCATACGATGTTTTGAGTGAGAACTCTCATATGCCATTAGGCTTGGAATTGAAGCAGGGGAAATTGATTGAGGCACTGTGTGATAGTGGTGGTTCAAAGATAAATACCGGTGGATAAATAGGAGGCTGTGAAGCTGGAATCGTGTTAATGCCGATGAAGGTGACGGCGTCAAAAAAATACTGAAAGGGATGCTTATGAAGACCAAAAATGGTGACTCCAAGACCGATAGAGATGGAGAGAACACTGATGGTGAACGTGAAATGGTTAAGTGTGTGTCCTTTATTTTTTTTCAAGTTTGTAAAAGTACAAGCTAGACCTGGCAAATCTAGACACGACACGAAAACGATACGAAAAAACCGTGTACGTGTTTGGAAAATTCGTGTTTCGTGTTTATCCGTGTCGACACGAATTTAGACACGGCAATTTTCGTGTTTAGCCGTGTCTGACACGGCTAAACACGTGTAAGACACGGAAACACGTTTAAGAATTTCGTGTTACACGAATACACGATTAACACGTACACGACACGAAAACACGTTTAAAGAAAATCGTGTTACACGGATACACGAATACATGTATAAGACACGATAATCATATATGTTTTTAGTGAGAATTGAATCTTGACCAAAAGTAAAATACATAAGTGTTTTACCAAATGAACAATTGTAATATATTAGTATAATGTGTTATGAAAATTAATTTATGGTTAAGATAATAAAATTTTATAAATTTTGAAAATAAAGTATTAAGAACTTAAGTTAAGAACTTAAATACAATACTATAATGTATAAATATACATGATATTTTTTATTATAATGTATAAAATATAAATATTGTATTATACTAATAAAAGATTGTATAATTAATTAATTATTTTATGTCACGGACACTAACTGTATCACATAATATTCATAAGAAATTAAGAGTTTACACTTTACAAAATTACATTATTCAGTATACTAAGAGATTTTATAGTTTATTAATTTACTCTATATCAATTATCACATTATAGAAAATAAAATAACATAATATTAACATACAAATTATTATAGTAAGAATAATATTAATATACTTATTAATGATTTATTGATTTATTTTATATACTTAATCTTAAATCATAGTCATATGATGACAATGAATTGATGAATGTTAGTCATATTATGGATTGTATGGATTGAAAATATTATTATTTTGTTATATTTGTTATTAATATTTGAATGTTAATTAATATAGATGTAAAAAATGTAAAAATATTTTTTTATCATTTTTATTATATTTTATTTTTAATCGTGTCATTCGTGTCTATTCGTGTCGTGTCAATTTCATGTTATTTTATCTAAATCGTGTCGTGGCGTGTGACACGATTAATTATCACGTATCAATCGTGTCGTGTCACGTGTTACACGTATAAAAAAAGTGTCGTGTTTCGTGTTTACTATTCAGACACGTTTTATAATTCGTGTCGTGTTTGTGTTTTGATAATTCGTGTCGTGTCTAAACTCGTGTCGTGTCGAAACTCGTGTCGTGTCGTATCATGACACGTAGACACGGATTGCCAGGTCTAGTACAGGCTCTCTAAATACTTACTATGAGAAAAATACTGTACTTCCCTTTTTTATGTACGGGAAGAGAATAAAAAAAGCAAAAGTAAAAAATAAAGTTTTTTTTTATAGAATTAAAAATAAAGTTGAAAAATGTTAAAATCGGGATCTATTTTTACTTAAAAATTTAATTTGATAAGTAAACGGTGGGTTCCACAAGTGAAAAAACTGATCAGCAAGGCCCAGAAGACCATGTCTCAAGGAAGAACTTTTAAATATACCCAACTTTTTATTTTTTATACCTCAAATTTTTTATAATGAACAGTAATTTATTGAAGAAAGTAGGATACGAAGAGAAAAAAAAAAAAAAGAGTTTATTTAGAAATTCTCATCCCAAGGCTGTAAGACAACAAAATTACCATTATGGACGTAAAAAATGAAATTTTCATAATACCACAGCACAAAATAAAAGAACACGAAAAATGAACCAAAAAAAAACAAAAGAACAAGAAAAGACAAATGAGGCCAAAACGGATATTTAGCAGAACCAATCTCATAATAAGCAAAATTACAACACAACATCAATAAAAAACGCATTTTCCAAGAGTGTACAGCAAAACCCAAAATCAGAGAGAAGGCGAGATAGGTAAAATTGCTCATGGTCCACATGAACACCCACCCAAAAACAGGCGACGTGGCAGCAAAAGAAAGCATGAACGTGGCCACACCGTCTGGCTTGCTTTTTCCAAAATTCATTGTATGATGATGTATGATGATGATGCTATTGGTTCACCAAAAAAAAAAGTGTACATGCTATTGAACTTTCTCCGACCACGCTTAGCTAGTCTCTGATTGTACCTTCAATCCTGTAATGATTTGCTTACTGCCTAGATTAACAACTCTAGGAATGATTTTGATTTGTGCTGAAATTGTGGTTTTATGTCAAGAGCTGGTTAATGAATATATTTGTAGGAAATCCTACTGACTACCCACAAATCCTGCCTTTGTTTTAAAATGTTACAACTTCATTCTTTGTCTGTCTTATGCGAATGTGGCATACAATGTGCTTCCTTACTTGTAGGAGACGTTTCTGGTTTCTTCTAATTTTTTTGAATTAAAGATTAATGGTTCTGGTTGTGTGTGCATGTACTCAAACAAGTTTCTAGTCGCAAATTTCCCAAGAGTCCCATACATCGATATTGTATATTTTATTTTTAGGAGGACTGAAATTATACTCCCCAAGAGGCAAAAAAAAAAAGAAAAGAAAAAAGAAGAAACATGTCTTTCATCTTGCCTTGTGTGCATAGTTCTGGACATTTTGCATTTCTTTGATCCTAACATAGAAGTTCATAGTATTTGGCGCTAAATACAGGAAACTTCGCCAATGCAGTGGGAGTAAAGAAATAAAAATATGCTATATGTTATTCTGTCTTGTTGAAGAAGAGTATAGAGCAGCTCGAGCATTATTTTTTGTCTTCTTTATAATGTGAATATGCATGAACTTCTAAAATCTTGAACTTTTCAACAACAATTGCTAATATTTACATAGCTCTAATGGTGGTGTAATGGTGATTTGGTGCTTTCAAATTCCTTGTGACCTTCCATTTGCCTAATGTGTTTGGATCAACGAGGGCTTTTGAATTTAAAAAAGAAGAGAATCTTTAATTTCATCCGACTTTGAGAAGGGTTTGTGTCTAGCAAGCAGTTTTTTATTGTCACCTTCAATTTGTAGCAAGCATTAAACGTTTTCCTAAATGGCAATAATATGGAAGGGATATGTTTTAAGAAACCAATACCAGATGCAGCCTTGTACTCAAAATCAATTCAATTTGGCTTGTCGCTAAATTTTGCTATTAAGGGTTAATTTTAATTGTGAAATCATGTTAATATTCATTGCCTTAACAAAAAAGTCTCAATTTTGTAGTTAGGTTCTTTTAATATGGAATGGTGGCCAACTTAATGCATTTCTAAGTTTGATATTTTGATAAATTAAAATATAAAAGTATTTTGGACATTTTATTAGGATAAAAAAAAAGAAAATGGGTCGAAAAAAATATAAAGCAAATTTGATAAATTAAAATATGAAGGCATTTTGGCTATTTTTAGGGTAAAAAATATAAAAAATGGATAGAAAAATATAAAAATTAATAAATAGGAGAAAAGAGAATATACTGATAATTAAAATTCAAAATAAGGGGTAATTGGTAATTAGCAAAATGAGAGTTAAAATAAAATATTAATTTTTGTAATTAAAATTCCATTGCATGGGTAATTTGGTAATTATATATAGAATTAAAATATTAGTAAATTAATATTGAAGGGTATTTTGTTGATTGTGATAGTAACTTATATTTTAAAAAATCAAGATTGAAGGGTATTTTGATAATTATTTTTGTAATTAGAGGAAAAGAGAGTATTTTTGTAACTAAAATTCAAATACAAGGGTAATTCAGTAAATACAAAAATGAGAGTAAAATTATACTCAATTTTAATAAATTTATATTGAAAGGTATTTTGGTCATTTTATCATATTCTCACATTATTTTTACACCAAACCAAACAACAAAAAAATTAAGAAAAATTATTTCATTTCACCGACCAAACATTTTAATATATATTCCACCTATATTTACTTTATTTTTTATTCCCTCAGGATGCATTTTCCATTTATTTGTGTTTAAGTTTTAGTTTTTTATGGAATTTTTGCTTTATATTATAATTTTATCAATTTTTTAATTTTTATATTATTTGTAATATTTTTAGTATTTTATTCGAATTTTCGCAAACCAAATTTTTTAGGTATTTGATTTGAATTTTTATAAATTTTAATACATGTTTTTGAATATTTGGTTTTTTTACATGAATATTTGGTTTAATTCCTTAAAATGATTATTTGAATTTTAATTTTTTTTTCTTTCTGCTTTCATATCTTTCACTTTTTCTAACTTTGAAAAAATAATAATAGTATTTATAAAAGAAAAAATGGTGAATATTTGATTTAATTCTTTTTAAAAGTTTTTGTTTAAACTTTTCATTATCTATTTTCTTTCTTCATAGTAAGTTCATTTTTTTTTTATTTTTAGTATTTTCACATTAAAAAAATTAAAAAATAGGTATTTTAGTTCAATTAAAAAACATCATATTTGAAACTAAAACCTACCGCATGGCTAATTTTATTTTTAATATTTTAATTTTAAGGAAAAATTAAAACTAATTATAGATTTAAAAAATAAAAAATTGTCTCTAAAAATATAATAAAGTGCCATGTGATAGCCACTTGCTCATTAATGCATAACATTTATACCTAACAATATCTTAACCCCTGCTATGTCATAATTTTTATCAAATCAAAACAACATAAAAATTATAACAAAAAAATATAAAAATAATATTTATGAAGCTAATTCAAAATAGAAAAGAAAAAAATAGGATAGATGTCAACTTGACGCTAATGAGATTCTTTTTAATATAAGTTATTGATTTTATGTTTTTTGTTGTTGTTGTTGTTTTTATTTTTATTTTTATTATTATTATTATTATTATTATTATTATTATTATTCATTATTGTCATCCTCATAGCTTTTATTTCAAGAGATTGAGATAGGTTATATTATTATTATTATTATTATTATTATTATTATTATTATTATTATAGCTAAGTCCAGAATTGCCAAAATTGAACATCATTAGTAACCAAAAAAACCGACTACTTTGAATGTCAGAATTCAAACCCAAAAAGGAAAAAGGATTTGGTGTGGAATGCAGAACCGACCATCTAGAATTTGGAAAACTACGTCCAGCAACCTCAGATCAATGCTTCCTTCTTTTCTTTTTCCTCATAATCAATGCTTCCTTTCGGTCCAAATCGTATATTATGTGTATTTATACATGCACATATGTATATATATATATATTGTAAGATACAAACTTAATTGATAAGATAAATCATCAAAACTAATTGATAAGATAAATCATGTTGATGTTTATGTAAACGTGCACAACATTCAGAACTTATGATTATTATTCAAGGTGTATTATCAACGGAGTTTTGAAATTTACAAATAAAAATAAATGATGACAAATGCCCAAAGAGAATATTAAAAAATTTTAAAAGAATATAGTTAGTATATGTTTTGGTATCTTAACCTCGTTTATATAATAAAAAATTTCAATGACAATATATTAAATAATAATATTGACTATTACTTTTTATTTTTCATGTCTTCAAAAATAATCATCTCATTTTAAATAAATATTTTTTTAAAATCAATTTTTAATAATATAAATTTAAAGATCTCTTTAACAATTTTGTTCGCTTTATTCTTTAAGCTTTTTTTTTTTAATTTTTAATTTTAATTTTATTAAAAAATTTAAATTTTAAAAATTAATACAATGGTAGACAACGAGCTACTTAAAATATAAAGTACATATTTTGTTTAATACAAAAATTCGAATTTCTCAAGTTTGACCAGTTAATGCAGATAAAACGACATTTGCAATTACTAATAGAATAATGGTGATAGTATGGCAGGCATGGGTTATGGGACTTTTTTTAATTTCCAATTTTTTGTTAGTACTTTTACTCAACTTTTTATAATGGCAGTGGAAGAAAAAGCTTCCAAGGTATTGATCACTAATTAATTTTTATCATGTGATTCTTATTTCTTATAATAATAGTCAATTCAAAGAACATACAGTGGAATAATAATCTTTTAATATTGCTTGGAATCCATTAACACTTTTAGCCATGCGACCAACTTAAAACGTTTTACAAGATTTTAGTTGCAAAAACGTTTTACTAGTTTTATTAATACGACTGCTTGTCTTAATTATAATTTTGATGGGATTAGCTTTGCCTTTAAGATGGCAATTGGTAAAATGAAAATAAAAACGACAGGATAGGATAGCTAGGCAGGTTTGAAAAAGAGAAAATTGTTTTTGTTAATATTTGATAAAAGAGAAAGTGTGAAAATAAAAAATAAAAATATTTTTATTAACATTAATAAATCATTTTAAATTGAAAACATTAATTGAGGGAAAATGATAAATGTGAGTTAAATATGTGTATTTATAAAATTATTTTTATTTTAAAATTTTATTTTGTTATTTTAATTAATGCTATAATAGTAAATAAAATTATTTTATTTATTTCTTTTCATTTTTCAATTCTATTCAGTTGGGAAAAATATTATACTTTCTTTTTTTTTTTATTTTTTTCGTTTTCAAATTTTTTATCTTTCTATTGTTTTTTCTTTTGTTGAGTAAAGCCTTAAATTGTATTGTTTTTAAGTTTAAATTTTACATTTGATGTTTAATGTCTTAAATACTTTTGGAACTACAAAAATTTTTGGTTTTTCTTTTTTGGACCCTTGCTTTCAAGTCAAGTTCAACCAATTATTCGTATCCAATGTTCATAATAAAGGTTTCTTTTTTGTAATGGGTTAGTTTATTTGAGCAACATTTATGAGTTATGCTAGTGTTTGCTCTTTCTTTTTTTTTTTTTTGAAGTTAAAAAATCCTTTATTGCTAGGAAATATTGGGATAGTACATAATAAGGTCTGAATGCTCTCTACCCATATTAATTCCCCATTAATGATTAGCCCCTGCTTTGCTAGTTTGTGAGTTACATTATTACACTTTTTGGGGCATGTTCAAGACTGCATTTGGAGAAGAATCTCATCTTGGCTTGAATCTCTTCGACCAAAGGTCCAGTCGGAGAGAGATCCATGGCTTGGGATTTGTGTTTGCTCTTTCTTCAATCTCTTCAACACCAGGAGAGTGTATATTACAAAATAAAAGTTTCTTTATAATAATAGACCATGCATTAATTAACTTAATTGGACATAACTTTCTATGAAATCCGTGAAATGAAAAAGCATGCTTTAGTAGTGGCATGATTTATACGTATTTATATATTCAAAGTGGAAGTCCGGTCCAATGTCATCTAAAAGAAAAGCCTAAGTAGAGCGGCTGGAACGCGCAGCCTTTACTGGTCCAATTCCATTTCCAAAAATACCCAACTAATCCACGATTTCTACGTCCCACAGCTGCATTCATATCTTCTGTTTTCCATTATCTTATTAAAATATGAATTCATATTTAATTCGTTGCCGGTGCATAAAATTTACACTATGTTTGAATAAACATTAGTAAAGAAAGAATGAAAGAAAGGAATGTAAACCAGAGAAAAGAAGAGGAAAGGAAATTGTACATGTACCCCTTGTTTGGATAGTTAAAATTAATAAAGAAAAGGAAAGAAAAGTAATCCTAACAATTCTTGTTTGGTTAAACAATGGAAAGGAAATAATTTATTGTAATATTTTTTTTTCCAATTATAACCCTTTTTTTTTAAATTTTATAAGATAATAAGGTTAAATTTGATATTCTATATGTTAAAATTTTTTTCAAGTTTCTTTTCCTTCCCCTTTACCCCAAATTGAGGTTTTAAAAAAACTAAGTAACTCAAGGGAAAGCAAGGGGTGCTCACTCCTCCTCTCTTTCCTTTTCCTAACTAAAAAATCTTCCCAAACAAAGGAAAGGTTTACAACCTTCATTTGTTTTACTTTCTTTAATTTCCTTTCTTTTCCCTTCTTCACCCTCAATCCAAACATAGGCTTATATATATTGCTCGATTCATATGATAACATTTTATTAACTAATAGATGTGCACGTGCCAGTCTACTGCCCGATCAAAGGGGAATAGGATACCCTAGAGGACTTGTTTTACTTTAGTTTGCTTTAGATTGTTTCCTTTGTAACCAAAAAAAAAATTAATAATATTTAATTTTATAAATTTTTAATTTTATAATTTATGAATGAATGAGATAATATGTTATTGAATACAGTACATATAAGAAAAATTATAATTACATTTATAAATCACTTGAATTAATTAATCGAATCAATACATAATTAAACATAAAACTCACATTAATAATGAAATTTGAATTCGAAATTTTTTGATTTCATTAAAATCTTAAAACCTCTTTTTCATCACTAAATTAAGATATCATTTATTAATATGTTATAATCATCGACAATGTATAAAATATATACACAAAATGTGTATCAAATATAAAATCTTAAAAAAAAAGGGCTACACAAAGCCATTTCCTATGCAAAATTTTTGTCTATATAACGCCAAGGGAAGCACGCTTTATTAAGATAAACCACGAGCTAGCCATTGTCCAAACCTTTTTTGACACTGCTGCATAAGATTAGCACTCACAAAGAATTATACTCCAAGCGCGGGCAGACCAAAAAGCAGGAAGATGCCTTGTCTTTACATCTCAACTAACCTCAACCTGGATGAGGTAGAAACTGATCCCATCTTCTCCGAAGCCACCAAAGCCGTCGCCTCCATCATCGGAAAACCAGAAAATGTAAACTCTCCCAGATGCTCTCTGTACTCTTTCTATTCGTATATACAGCATCTACTTTTAGAGATCAGCTTTAGATTTTTGTGTTTTTGATTCTGTTTTCTGCTTTCTTTTTCCAGTTTCCAGACCACGTAGATTAATTTTACTTCAATGTGCAGTTTTTTTTGATGGAAAACTTCCATGTTATTTAGATTGGTGTTGCGTAAATATTTTGGATGCATATACGTAGGATAAGTCAAAAGAGAAAAAAGGCACAGGATTCTATTTTTGAACAAGTTAATCATCTGATCTGACAACTCATTAACTTTGGTGATAAATGATAAATCCAGGAGAAGAGAGCCTATCCTATCGAGATATACTAGTCGATCAATAATATTGGAGTACTATTAATTTTGCTTGCTACGGGGGTAATGATTTATATATATAAATATATGCACACACTTTTCCAGTTTTTCCATTGGTCCCACTCATGGACTCCAGCATCGCTACTAAGATTTCATCTGATATTTGCTTGGACAAATAAAATGAGAAGCTCTGTAAGCATGCTCTAGCTAGTCCTAGTCCGTACGTACATTAGCCAGCCAACCAAAGAAATATCTAGTTGATGATGTTTGGTTTCAGGAACGTGATAATTAAGTATGAGATAATCAGGTTTCTTTTGTAACCCTATATTTGGATAGTAATAGTTGATTGTCTACAATAATTGGAGAACTGGTCCCATATAGACATAAAGCATAAGCACTTCTACTACAGCCTACAAGCTGCCAACAGCACAGTACCCGCCGACAAAAGTGATTTTGACTAAATGGGGATCATTCAAGTAGACACAGTTTATTTGATTTGATTAAATATATATTGCAGGCTTTGCAGCTGATGAACATATGTATGCTCTCTCTCTCTCTCTCTGTATATTTCAGACTTTGTTTTTGTGCTTTCATTTCTTTATAAATGAATGCATGCAGTTCGTGATGGTCATTCTCAAGGGATCAGTGGCAATATCGTTTAACGGGAACAAGGACCCAGCTGCATACGCTGAGGTAGTCGCAATGGGCGGCATTAATAGAGAGGTGAAGAGGAGGTTGATTGCCGCACTGGGAACCATTTTAGAGAACAAGTTGTGTATACCCAGAACACGATTCTTTCTCAAAGTCTATGACACAACAGCATGTCGCTATGTCTCCAAAATATAATTAACTCCACTATATATGTTACAAATAAATTACAACAGTAGTTTCCAGTTTCTGCTGTATCACTGATATTTTAATGGAATTATTTACACTACTCAACTTGTCCAACGCAAACAAATTTTATATATAGTTTGATGCAAAAGCAAGAGCCATTCTTTTCGAGGGAGGATTTGCATTTGTGATTTATGTTGTGCTTGTGTACGCTTCAAGACACACACACATTTATGTATATATAAAGAAATTAACAAATGAAGAATTTAATTTGATTGAAATAATCATCAAATTAATCAGGAATTTAAACATTATATCTGTCCCATTACCCATTAAGATTGTCACGAACTTACAATAGAGCAACTAAACAATGTGGGCCTTAGGCCGAACAATACTTTAGCCCAAATGAAATGGACACGAGCCCAGGCAGGAGGAGCGAGGCCCATTGCCCTTTTGGGGAGTTGTGCCTTACGGGCAACTCGAAAGTTCTGTTGTCCTGGCTCGCTTTACGATATATGGGGAAGCGGTGTGTGGGAAGCACAAAAACGAAAATCAGCAGTAGTTGGAGAAGAGAACCACAGCCGAGAATCAGAAGATGCCTTGCCTCAATCTCTCAACCAACGTGAACCTGGATGGTGTTGACACCTCCTCTATCCTCTCTGAAGCCACCTCTTCGGTTGCCAAACTCATAGGCAAACCTGAGGCCGTATGTTTCTCGATTCCCCTCTCTTTATTACTACCTTCGATTTCTATTTTATCTGTTTCGAATTTGTGAGTCTTTAAATTCTGTTATGTAGAATGGGTACCCATAGTCCTTAATTTTTAAATTTCTTTATTAAAATAATATGGGAAGAATTGCGGTTTTGGTATGTTCTGTAGTCTCGGTATTGGGTGTATACTGTATAGAGTGTATACTATTTGGTAAAACCCTTTACCACTAGTGGTAAAGGATCAGAACCCATTTAAGGAATTTTTTTTTGGATTGGGCCTTCAAGGGGTACTGCACTTACGCTTGCTTGCTTAAGTAGCCGCTAAGACCTGAACTTGTGTTTTTGCCCTTTATCATCCTAAGATCCCTTAAAGAAAGACCAGTAGGTACATATCTTATTGTGAAGCTTCTAAGCTGGTTTTTTTACTTTTTTTTTTTATTGGAAATGCTAGAAAGAGTAACAACTCAATTATCTCGCTTGAAAGAGGCTTTTGGTATGTGTTTTTATATACGCTTGTGCAAATTTGCTTGTTATTAAATTATCTTTTAGCCTTTTTCAATTCTTAATATCATTCCAAAGTGTTACAGAAGAAGTTCATCAAATTTAGGTTGGATACTGGCTGATGCCTCAAGAGTTCTGCATGTCTTAAATTCGTTGTTAGAACGGTTCTCCTTTAGTAGCTAAAGAAAGATGGTTCACCTGGACTTGCATCCTATGAAGTATTAAATGAAGATGAAAGACAATTGTAACATATTTTTCGGGGTTATGTTTGAGTGAAATATTAGAGTGTGTGGTGTAAGCTTGATTTGGTTTAAGCTATAAATTCTTGGACCATTGTTAATTGTCAAAGAGATGAATCTTTAACAAATGTAGTCTAATGGATTTTTGTATGAGTGATATAAAGATAAGAATTTTGATACTTTTAGGACGTGAGAACTATATGTATATGAGTTACGAAACGGTGGTGTACTTGTAAAGTTTGACTTATTGGTAAGAAATACTCTCTCATATTTAAGCTTGTATTTCTTTAGGAGTTATTGCTAGTGATGGTTAAGATATACAAATTGTAGTTGTTTTGGATTGTATAGAAATCATAAGAGTTTATTTTTCTATGATCAGGTTTGACTCTAGAATAAGAATCGGAGAAAAGATTAGTGGATATCCCAACTCATAGTGTTCCTTCTAGTTAGAGGCTTTTTGTTGATAGACATTCTTCCAAGCAGGGATCATGTCGTTAATTGTATAACATAGGATGGTACTGGCACATACCCCAAGGATATTAAAATATTATCAAAGGTATTAACACATCCATGAACTTGAGCTAGCAGTGATAATTTTTACATTTGAGGTTTTGTATACGTTGGTTGTTTGGGGAATATTTTAAGGCGTACTCTTATCATTGGAGTCCGAAGCATATCCTTACTCAAAGTGGAAGATTTGAGTAAAATATTTGGTTAAGAAATGATGAAAGACTAAGGTTTAGTTACAGATGAACGCTATTGTTGTTGCAAGTGCAGGAAAATTACTGGTAATTTAGGAACTTTAATCATTATGCATAAAAATATATTTTGGAGAACATTAAGGTTTAATCATAATTAATCTTGGGCAAAGCGACTGCTCAGTAAACTTTCGGATTCTGTTTCGATTGAAAGGATAATCGTACTTAAGATTAAGATATAAGCTAAGTTGATACAAGGAAACAAAAAGAATTTTGTACCCATAACAATGGAATTTTTTTAAGAATTGGATATAGATGATGTTTTCCTAGAAGTATGAAGATCTTGAAAGAAATCTAGAGCATTGAAGTGTATTAAGGAATTGAGGAGTGTATATAAGGACTTTCAATTGTTTTTCTTTCATTGTTAGGTTAATTGGCCTTGTTTTTAAAGTTGGACAAGGACTATGTGTTTGAAGCTGTTGGGTCACAGAAGAGAGAAACAAGGATACAGATTACTTTCCTTGGTCACTTTTAGCAAACATATTTTTGTGTTTCTTTATATAGTTATCTAAGTTAACCTACTTTCTAAATGAGAATTTCTATTTTGTTAAAAGCCCCACAAATCAATGTTGTCTGATTTAGGTAAGCATAAGTTTTGATAAAGGCTTGATTTTAGGCTTCTAGTGAAAGAGAAGTATGGAGGTCCAAGTAGGCGATTAGGGCTTCAGGTAGATAACATTCATCTAATAAGCTTCAAAAAAAAGAAATACTTGGAAAGATGATTGTTTGAGGGATCTTATAATGATTAAGAACAAAGGTTTCATATTATTTTTGGGTTTTACTTGAATATTAAATGATCGTGTTATATCTTAGTGTGGAGGTTTAAAATGGTGTTAGAGCTTAGGTTATGATCTTTGGATATGTGGAAACTTTCTGTGAGTATTGGCTAATAATTCAATAAAATTTGGATTACGGGGAGATATTTTATGGTACTAGATTTTGATCTTTTGTATTATGTGGGGATTGTCTAAGATCGTGAGCTTAATTTATGAATCGTAGATTGTCGATGAGCATTATTTATACGATTTGATGAATTTTAAAATAATGAATGATTCAATGAGAATTTTACTTTGTTCAATTAATGTTATATATTAGTTTTGGGGTTTTGTAGTTAAGAGAAAGTCTAATTATTTTGACATAGTGTAAAGTTATAAGTTGAACATATTTTCTATACTATTAATAACAAGTCATATTGGTTTTATCGGTTTGAGAAAAGAGAGCAATTGATTATTGGAGGTCTTATTGGTTTGAGAAAAGATGATTGTTTTAACGAGGAATTGAAGTTATTTGATGAGTGTTGGGTGAACCTCTAAATCACATATTAAGATTTTATTAAGTTTGTGCGTTGTTGGAATGAAGTATGGAATATTGGGGTTTGAATGAAATGATTTTTGAAATTTCAAGTAGCTAGTTCTTGGTTATAATGTTTGAGAGCTTGTCTTGATGGATTTAGCCAGGAATTTAACAGTTGTGCTAAATAGCTTTATATATGTAATGGTGGATATTCGCTTGATTTGGTTTTATCTTTGACTTGGAGTTGATAGCGATGTATCTGTTCTAAAGAAAATCTGAGGCATTAGAGGATTGTGGAGAATTAATTGTTACATAATAATGAACTATGAAATTTAAAAGAATAATATTCAAAATTGGAGACAACTTGGGCAATCAAAATTCTTGTTGGTTTTGTGCTATGCAAAATTTACGAATATGACTTGTTGCAATGACTTATTTTATCAATATTTAATGATGGTTAGTTTATAAGGAATATCTAGATAGCTAATGAAAAAGGAAATAAAACTAGCATGTGCTATTTTTGTTTACTAAGAGTGTATTTGGATGAGGGATTTCAAAGAGGGAATTCATTTCGATCAGGATATATAGAAGTCCAAAATGCAAATTCCTTGTTTGGCAAAAAAATTCGAAGAATTTCAAATTTAGGAGGGATATCAAAAGAAAAATTGAGATGCTCAAATTCCCTCTTTGAAAATTCACCTAAAGAGGTGGTTTTTCCAAATTCTTTCCACTCTTCTCTACTTTATTAGACATGGCCTACTATTAAATATAAAGTTAAAAACCTAAACATATTATTTTATTTAAATTTAATATATATTTTTATTTTTTATTTTATTAATAATATTTACACATTTTTACCAACTTAATGATACCCATATTGCATATTTTATTTGATATTTTAATATAAATCTTATTATTTTTCTTTTATAATTATTTTTTTATTTAATCAAATTCTAGTATTCAAAAATTCTTTCTAAAAATATTATTAAACCTTTTCCTTATTCGGAAAAATTTTTAAGGAAAGGAAAGAGAGGGGAAGTGAGCACCTCTTGCTTTCCCTTGACTTACTTAGCTTTTTTTAAAACCCCAATTTGAGGTAAACAGGAAGGAAAGAAAATTTGAAAAAAATTTTAAGATGTAAAATATCAAATTTAACCTTATTATATTATAAAATTTAAAACAAAAGATGCTAAAATTGAAAAAAAAAGCATTATAATGAATTATTTCCTTTCCTTTCCATTCCTTAACCAAACAAGGGTTCTTAAGATTAACTATCCAAACAAGAGGTACATGTATTTTTTCCTTTCCTCTCATTTCCTTTAGTTTACATTTCTTTTTTTTCATTCTTTTATTAATGTTTATCCAAACATAGTGTAAGGTAGATGCGATTGGTGGGTGGGAGAGTGGAAACGGAGAAGGGGCCTTGGCCCTTAGGTGTGCGTTGCTAGTAGTGTCGGCGTCAGCCAAGGGTAAGAGGTGACTACTATCGAGAGGGGAAATTAGGGAGAACCAATGGAGGGATTTCATTTCAATTGATGGGGTTAGGGGTGACAGGTTCGGTGGTCAGGGGGTGAGGTCGTGAGGGAAAGGTAAAGGCCGAGTGGGTCATGGATGGTAGGCTTAATGGGACAAAGAAGAATTTGTAATGGGCTGATGATGGGTGATGGACTAATGGGTAATAAGAATGGCAGGCTTTGTTTTTAAATGGGCCTAAAAATAAAAATCCAATCTTATAAAAATTCGTCGGTTTAATGGACCAGTCTGCGAATTCACCCCTATTTATAAGTAATATTCTCTTTGTATTAAGTTGGTATTTTTGTTGGAGTTATTGGTTGCTATGATTAAGATGTATGGATTTAATTTGCTTTGGAGTGTATAGAATTCATGAGAGTTTATGTTTATATGATCAGGTTTGACTCTAGAAGAAGAATTCAAAAAAAGATTAGCGGATGGCTCAATTCTTAGAGTTCCTTCTAGTTCTAGAGGCTTTTTTCTTGATAGACATTCTTCAAGCAGTGCTTGAGTCGTGAATTATACAACATAGGATTGTAGCGCCACATACCTAAAGGAAATTGAAATGTTATGAAAGGTGTTTACCTATCCATGAACTTGAGCTAGCAGTAAAATTTTTTACTAGTTGTTTGGGGAATATTTTAAGATGTCTATTTATCGTCAGAGTTTGAAGTAGATCCTTTCACAAGGTGGAAAATGTGAGGAAGATAATTGGTTAAGAATTGCTGAAAGACTATGGGGAAGCGGTGTGTGGGAAGAACAAAAAAAGAAAATCAGTGTCTGGGGTTCTGTGATATACTGTAGTAGTTGGAGAAGAGAACAACAACTGAGAATCAAAAGATGCCTTGCCTCAACCTCTCAACCAATGTGAACCTGGAGGGCGTTGACGCCTCCTTTATCCTCTCTGAAGCCACCTCTTCGGTTGCCAAACTCATAGGCAAACCTGAGGCTGTATGTTTCTTGATTCCCCTCTCTTTATTACTGCCTTCAATAACTATTTTATCTGTTTCGAATTTGTGAGTCTTTAAATTCTGTTATGTAGAATGGGTACCCATAGTCTTTAATTTTTAAATTTCTTTATTAAAATAATATGGAAAGAATTGCGGTCTTGGTATGTTCTGTAGTCTTGGTGTTGGTTGTATAATGTATAGTGTGTATACTATTTGGTAAAACCCTTTACCACTAGTGATAAAGGATCATAACCCATTTAAGGTTTTTTTTTTTTGGATTGGGGCTTCCAAGGGTATTGCACTTACGCTTGCTTGCTTAAGTAGCTGCGAAGACCTGAACTTGTGTTTTTTCACTTTATCATCCTAAGATCCCTTAAAGAAAGACCAGTAGGTACATATCTTACCGCGAAGCTTCTAAGCTGGTTTTTCACCCTCTTTTTTTTAAATTGGAAATGCTAGAAAGAGTAACAACTCAATTCTCTCACTGCTATGAAAGCATTATTCTGACCTTTGCTTGTATTTCTCGCTTGAAAGAGGCTTTTGGTATGTGTTTTTATGTACGCTTGTGCAAATTTTTTTGTTATTATCTTTTAGCCTTTTTCGATTCTTAATATCATTCCAAAGTGTGACAAAAGAAGTTCATCAAATTTAGGTTGGATACTGGCTGATGCCTGAAGAGTTCTGCACGTCTTAAATTCATTGTTAGAACGGATTCTCCTTTAGTAGCTAAAGAAAGATGGTTCACCTGGACTTGCATCCTATGAAGTTTTAAATGAAGATGAAAGACAATTTTAACATATTTTTGGGGGTTATGTTTGAGTGAAATGTTGGGCGACTAAGAGGCTACATACACAAAAGATGTGTAACAGAAATGCGAATGTTGTGGTGGATATGTGGATATACAAGAAAGGATATAATGAGAAATGATGATATTCGTAAGATGGTTGGAGTGGTACCTATCGAAGACAAGATATGTGAAAATCGTTTACGTTGGTATGGACACGTAAGACGTGGATTTGTAGATGCTCCAGTTAGGAGAATACAGGCTATGGATGTTGAGAGAAGGGTTAAGACTAGAGGAAGATCGAAAAAGACTTGGAAAGAAGTAGTTTGGAAAGATATCGAGGTTTTAGAATTGGATGAGCAAATGGCCTTGGATAGGAATCTATGGAGGAGGAGAATACATATGGACGATTTAACGTGAATTCAGATATTCGTTCATATAGCCTACCCCAATCTCTTAGGATAAAGGCTCTGATGATGATGATGATGTTTGAGCGAAATATTAGAGTGTGGTGGAAGCCTGATTTGGTTTAAGCTATAAATTCTTGGACCATTGTTAATTGTAAAAGAGATGAATCTTTAACAAATGTAGTCTAATGGATTTTTGTATGAATGATATAAAGATAAGAGTTTTGATACTTTTAGGACGTGAGAACTATATGGATATGAGTTACGAAATGGTGGTGTACTTGTAAAGTTTGACTTATTGGTAAGAAATACTCTCTCATATTTAAGCTTGTATTTCTTTAGGAGTTATTGCCAGCTATGGTTAAGATGTACAAATTTAAGTTGTTTTGGATTGTATAGAAATCATAAGAGTTTATTTTTCTATGATCAGGTTTGACTCTAGAATAAAAATCAAAGAAAAGATTAGTGGTTATCCCAATTCATAGTGTTCCTTCTAGTTAGAGGCTTTTTGTTGATAGACATTCTTCTAAGCAGTGATCATGTTGTTAATTGTATAGCATAGGATGGTACTGGCACATACCTCAAGGATATTAAAATATTATCGAAGGTATTAACACATCCATGAACTTGAGCTAGCAGTGATAATTTTTACATTTGAGGTTTTGTATACGTTGGTTGTTTGGGGAATATTTTAAGTGATAATTTTTACATTTGAGGTTTTGTATACGTTGGTTGTTTGGGGAATATTTTAAGGCGTACATTTATCCTTGGAGTCCAAAGCATATCCTTACTCAAAGTGAAAGATTTGAGGAAAATATTTGGTTAAAAAATGATGAAAGACTAAGGTGGCGTTGGCTCACGGAATGGAAAAGAGAGGGAATGGAATAAATATTCTTTGAGAATAAAAAAGAAGAGGAATTGAATAGAATATATATTATGATATTGGTTCATTGGAATGGAATAAAGTAGGAATTAGTATTATTATGTTTGGTTAGTTCAAAGAATATGGTTAGAATAAGCCTAAAAGATTATTTTATCCTTTTTATTAAATTAATTATAAGTTATTATAAGAATGACTAAATAAAAATTATTAATTAAAAATAATTATTACTTATTAATTATAAACTATTTTAATTAATTAGTAATTATCATTTAATTATTAAATAAAATGTTAATTATTAATTAGGAATAGGTAAACAATATTATTAATACTAATTAGTAATTAATTAATAAAATAATATTATTAATACTAATTTATAATTAGTTAGTAAAGAGTAATTTTCTATATTTAATTAATAAAATAAAAATAAAAATAATTAATTAAAAATATTTTTCTTTTTTCTTTTATTTTCTTTTTCTCTCTTCCCATTTATTTTTCGTTTTTCTTTCTCCTCTCCCTTGCTCTTTCTTTTTCATTTCTCATCTCCTCTCTCTCATCTTTTCCTTTCTGTCTTTGATCGACACCGGCACCACTATTCATCAGCGCCGGTTTCCATCCCAAATGACATCTTATTTCTTTCAGTGTACTCAACTCATTTTTTAAGTTGATGTTTTCAAAAAATACCAAGAAAAACATAGATCTAATTTTGAAATCTCAAACCCAAATCTAAAGAAAGTTAAATCAGGTTGAATTGGAAGGGAAAAAATTGGAAAAGATCGGCGAACCTTCGTGCTGGATGGACTAGTGCTAACAGAGAGGGGTTCGTTTGATGGCGATGGGTTTAAACAAGAATACTCTTGTTGGGTCTATGAATGGAGAAAAATAGGAGCAGGAAGCATTGGTTTGTCCCAAGCTTGATTATGAAGCAGGGATGAGAAAGGAGAAAGAAAATGAAGAAAGGAACAACGGAGGAGAAGACCGTGACTATGGGGCTGTAAATTTCCAAAATCATCAAGGGTACGCTTGGAATTAGGATAATTTGAGATTTTCCTTACCGCATGGAAAAGAAAATAACGAGTCTCTTCATAGAATTGGTATTCTGGAGCTAGCGGAACGCTAATTCTGAGGAAGCCACTCCATTTTGCAACCAAACTGTTGAATACGTGGGCCCTTCGGAATTGAAGCTGAATAGAAAAACTTTTCAGCCCAACCAAACTGCCTGTAAGGTTTGGTTGCAGATGAACACTATTGTTGTTGCAAGTGCAGAAAAATTACTAGTAATTTAGGAACTTAAATCGTTATGCATGAAAATATATTTTGGAGAACATTAAGATTTAATGGTAATTAATCTTGGGCAAAGCGACTGCTCAGGAAACTTTCGGATTCTACTTAGATTGAAAGGATAATCTTGCTTAAGATTAAGATATAAGCTAAGTTGAGACAAGGGAACAAAAAGAATTTTGTACCCATAACAATTTAAATTTTTTGAGAATTGGATATAGATTATGTTTTCCAAGAAGTATGAAGATCTTGAAAGAAATCTATACCATTGAAGTGTATTAAGGAATTGAGGAGTGTATATAAGGACTTTTAGTTGTTTTCCTTTCATCGTTAGGTTCGTTACCCAGCCAGTTTTCTAAGTTGGATAAGAACTATGTGTTTGATGCCATCGAGTCAGGGAAGGGTAGAAACAAGGATATCGATTACTTTCCTTAGTCATCTAGCCAGCATTTTCTGTCTTCTTTATACAGTTATCTAAGTTAATCCACTTTCTAGAAGGCAATTTCTATTTTGTCAAAAGGCCCACCAATTAAAGCTGTCTGATATAGGTAGGCCTAACACAAGTTTCGAAAAAAGGCTTGATTTTAGGCCTCTAGTGAAAGAGTGAAGTAAGGAGTTCCAGGCAGGCGATAGGGGCTTCGGGGGGATAACATTCATCGTATAAGCCTGAAAAAAAAGAAATACTTGGAAAGATGATTGTTTGAGGGATCTTATAATGATTAAGAACAAAGGTTTCATATTATTTTTGGGTTTTACTTGAATATTAAATGATCGTGTTATATCTTAGTGTGGAGGTTTAAAATGGTGTTAGAGCTTAGGTTATGATCTTTGGATATGTGGAAACTTTCTGTGAGTATTGGCTAATAATTCAATAAAATTTGGATTACGGGGAGATATTTTATGGTACTAGATTTTGATCTTTTGTATTATGTGGGGATTGTCTAAGATCGTGAGCTTAATTTATGAATCGTAGATTGTCGATGAGCATTATTTATACGATTTGATGAATTTTAAAATAATGAATGATTCAATGAGAATTTTACTTTGTTCAATTAATGTTATATATTAGTTTTGGGGTTTTGTAGTTAAGAGAAAGTCTAATTATTTTGACATAGTGTAAAGTTATAAGTTGAACATATTTTCTATACTATTAATAACAAGTCATATTGGTTTTATCGGTTTGAGAAAAGAGAGCAATTGATTATTGGAGGTCTTATTGGTTTGAGAAAAGATGATTGTTTTAACGAGGAATTGAAGTTATTTGATGAGTGTTGGGTGAACCTCTAAATCACATATTAAGATTTTATTAAGTTTGTGCATTGTTGGAGTGAAGTAAGGAATATTGGGGTTGGAATGAACTGATTTTTGAAATTTCGAGTGGCTAGTTCTTGGTTATATTGTTTGAGAGTTTGTCTTGATGGATTTAGCCAGGAATTTAACAGTTGTGCTAAATAGCTTTATATATGTAACGGAGGATATTCGCTTGATTTGGTTTTATCTTTGACTTGGAGTTGGTAGTAATATATCTGGTCAAAAGAAAATCTGAGGCATTATAGGATTGTGGAGAATTAATTGTTACATAATAATGAACTATGAAATTTAAAAGAATAATATTCAAAATTGGAGACAACTGTAATCAAAATTCTTGTTGGTTTTGTGCCGTGCAAAATTTATGAATATGGTTTGTTGCAATTACTTATTTTATCAAAATTTAATCATGGTTAGTTTATAAGGAATATCTAGATAGCCAATGAAAAAGGAAATAGAACTAGTATGTGCTATTTTTGGTTACTAACTATGGGTTTTGATGATGGATTTCAAGAAAAGAATTCATTTCTATCAGAATATTTAAAAGTCCAAAATGTAAATTCCTTGTTTGGCAAAAAATTTCGAAGTAGTTTAAAATTTCGGAGGGATTTCAAAAGGGAAATTGAGATGCTCAAATTTCCTCTTGAAAATCCACCTAAAAAGGTGGTTTTTTAAAATTCTTTCCCCTCTTCTCTACTTTATTAGACATGGCCCACTATTAAATGTAAAGTTAAAAACCAAAACATATTATTTTATTTAAATTTAATATATATTTTTATTTTTATTTTATTAATAAAAATTTACACATTTAACGAATTAAATGATAACCATGTTGCATATTTTATTTGATGTTTTTCTTTTTTTATTATATAATATTAATTTTCTTTTATAATTATTTTTTTATTTAATCAAATTTTAATATTCGAAAATTCTTTTTAAAAATTATTCACCCAAGCAAATCAATTATAAATGCTAGCATTTTAAAATGATAAATTTTGAAATGCTTTCATTTTAAAATGCCTCAAAATTTCAAATTTCCCATCCAAACGCACTCAAAAGGATTTGTTGATAGTATTATCCAAAATTAAGGCAGGAACTAACCCTATGTTTGGATTGGGGTTGGGGAAGGGAAAGGAAAGAAAAGCTAAGTAAAACAAGGAAAGGTTGTAAACCTTTCCCTTATTTGAAAAAATTTTTTAGTTAAGGAAAGGAAAGAGAGGGGAGTGAGCATCCATTGCTTTCTTTTGATTTAATTTTTTTAAAATCCTAATTTGGGCTAAACAAAAAGAAATTGAAACTTGAAAAAAATTTTAACATGTAAAATATCAAATTTAACTTTATTATATTATAAAATTTAAAACAAAAGATGTTATAATTGAAAAAAAAAGCATTATATTGAATTATTTCTTTTTTTTTTTCTATTGTTTAACCAAACGAGGGTTCTTAAGATTATTTTCTTTTCCTTTATTAATATTAATCATCCAAACAAGGGCTATATGTATCTTTTCCTTTCCTCTAGTTTACATTTTTTTCCTTTTCATTCCTTTCCTTTATCAATGTTTATCCAAACATAGTGTAAGGCAAACGTGATTGGCGGGTGGGAGAGTGGATTTTTCTTGATAGACATTCTTCAAGCAGTGCTTGTGTCGTGAATTATACAACATAGGATTGTAGCACCACATACCTAAAGGAAATTGAAATGTTATGAAAGGTGTTTACCTATCCATGAACTTTGACGCATATCCATGAACTTAAGCTAGCAGTAAAAATTTTTACTAGTTGTTTGGGGAATATTTTAAGATGTCTATTTATTGTCAGAGTTTGAAGTAGATCCTTACACAAGGTGGAAAATGTGAGGAAGATAATTAGTTAAGAATTGCTGAAAGACTATGGTTTGGATATTAGCTTTCATCTTGAAATGCTATTGATGCTGCAAGTGCAAAAAATTCATGACTAATTTAGGAACTTTAATCACTATAGAAAAATAAAATTTTTTGAGGACTTTAGGATTTGAAGGTAATCTTGGGCCAAGTGACTACTCAGCAAGCTTTTGAATTCTACTTTGATTGAAAAGATAAAGGGTAGCTAAGATTATAATAATAAGTTGAGATTAAGAAACTTTGGGATTGGATATAGATGATGTTTTCCAGTAAGTTTAAAAAGATCTTAAAAGAAACCTACAGCATTAACATTCAGTGTTTGTAATGTTGAGGTGTATATATAAGGGCTTGAAAAGAAACCTTTTGTTTTGTATAACAATATTTATAAGACATGTGTTCAGTGGCTTCTTAAGGTTTTATATATAAGCAGATGTATGTCTCTCAAATGTTGTCTGAATAGTGGTGTAGCTGCTGCTATTTTGTGGTAGTGACATCATCCAAGATTGTTATGATGGAATTTTGGGAATTGGATATCGATGATGTTTTCCAATAAGATGAAAGATCTTAAAAGAAACCTGAAACAGTACATTCAATGTATATGGTGTTGAGCTGTATGTATACAAGGACTTGAAATGAAACCTTTTGTTTTTTATAACTATATTTATATGACATACATTCATTGGCTCCTTCTGAGGTTTTATATGAATGTAGTTGTAGGTCTCAAACTTATTGGGATCAGGTATACAAAAGGCGTCTGAATAATGGTGTAGCGGCAGTTATTTTGCCGTAGTGATGCCATCTAAGACTGTTGTCCTTCACAATTTAGATGAAAGAGAAGAATCACCCTTATAGCGTTGGTTTGTGGCTGCAAATAGCGGAACAACGGGTAATAGTGGCAATAATGGTACCCTATCTCGCTAATAGTCTTTTGTGTGATTTTTTTTAATCAAATAAAAAATTTTATATCTAGCAGATAAAAAAAAAACCCATAGCAGTCAAACTGCAACAATTTAATGCCTTCAAGCAAAGTAAAAGAAGGAATCCATGACCTTTTATCAATGGCAACGGCTAGCAGGTGGATTATTTTTGAGACTTGACAGTGAGTAGAAAATTTGAAACAAAGGCCATGGGGCTTGGGTGCTGCTGACTCACTGCTGCATAAGGTTGCTCAGTGCACTGGGTTGGGCAGGTTGTGGGTGAATTTACCGTGTGATGAGGAAAGGAAAGGGCTGCTTGAATGGGAAAGAAAATTAGAAATTGAACTGAAGCAGGGGACTTGGGAGAGTAGAGAAGAAAGGAGCATAAACAGAAGAGAGTGAGGTGGGGAGGGATTTTGGGGCTTTACAGTTTTTTTTGTCGCCTGAGAGGTCTAGACTCTACGCTTAGCTTTAATTTTTTTTTTCTAGTTTATATGAAAATTTTGGAGGGAAAAGCCTTTAAGCAGTGGGAAATGATAATTTGACAAATTTTTTGATGATTTAGTTTTAAATTGTGAAGTAAGAAAATGAATTTATTTTTATGAACATTTTGTATGTATTAGTATGCTATAGAATAATTAATTTTAAATGTTTTTCTTGTGTGTTTGATCTAAAGGTTTGGTTGCTAACTATTTATTTAATTTGTGAATTATATTATGTTAAAATTTTCTTGCATTATTTTTCTGACCAAAATAATTTCTGAGTTTAACTTCACATAATTGAAAAGAAAAGGAAACACTTGATTTCACATATGCAATATTGTTTTGTCACTTATATAGCTATGGTAGCATGTTTTATGATATTGATGGATATATTTTAACAATTTTGAGATATGTGTAGGAAATCAAAGTATTGTATTGAAAGACTTAAAATAAAATCCTATTTATATACAAAGAACTATAACTAAATAGGTAAGTATATCACTCATAATCCTAGATATTATTCTAATTAATCGAATCTATAACCTTAATGTTAGGGATAGACATATTTACAGATTTCCTAAAATAACATTAATTAAACCAATTGACTTCCAAATAGTATTCTTGGCACTTCTTCTCAAGTTGGTGAATAGACATTGTCCATTCCCAGCTTGGTTACAATCTTGTGGAAGTGTAGATTGTTAAGTCCCTTGGTTAGGACATCTGCTAGCTGTGATTCGCTTGGTACATAGGGTGTGCAAATGAGACCATTGTCAAGCTTCTCCTTAATGAAGTGTATGTCAACTTCAATATGTTTTGTTCGGTAATGCTGCATAGGATTGTGTGCAATGCTAATTGCAGATTTGTTGTCACAGTAGAGCTTCATAGGGCCATCTCACTTGAGTCTTAGATCTTCCAAAATGATCTTCAACCATAGTAGTTCACATACACCTTGCGCCATTGCTCGAAATTTTGACTCTGCACTTGATCTTGCCACAACATTTTGCTTTTTGTTCCTTCAAGTAACTAAGTTTCCTTCCAAAAAAGTGCAGTAACCCGTGATGGATCTTCTATCAATCATTGAGTTTGCGTAGTCAGTGTCGGTGTAGGCCTCCAAAGTGAGCTTATCACCTTTTTAAAATAAAATCTCCTTTCCTGAAGTTCCCTTGAGATAGTGCAATATTTTGTGAACTGCATGCAAATGGAGTTTCTTAGGGTTGTGCATAAATTGGCTTACCACATTAACTGCATAGGCAATATCAGGTCGTGTGGGATAAGTAGATTAGTTTACCAACCAATCTTTGATATGATTCTTTGTCTGTAGCACTGTCTCCCTCTGCTTTTCCAAGTTTACGATTAGGATCAATTGGTGTACTGGATGGTTTGCACGCCAATTTTCCCGTGTCTCTCAGGAGATCGAGGACATACTTTGTTGGGATATAAAGATCCCTTGTTTCGATCGTGCCACTTCAATGCCCAAAAAATACTTCAAGTTTCCTATTCCTTAATTTCGAACTCCTTTGCCAAACATCTGCCCAAGTTATGCCTTTCCTTCTCATTATTTCCTGTCACTATGATATCATCAACATAGACAATGAGAGCAGTAACTCCCTTTGAACCTGTGTTTTATGAATAGGGTGTGATTCCCTTGTTTCTGCTTGTACCCCATGGAATGCATTACCTTGGCAAATCTCCCAAGCCAGGCTCTTGGTGATTGTTTTAGGCCATATAGTGCCTTCTTGAGCTTGCAAACCTTATTTTTAGCCATGTTTCTATTGAATCCAGGGGGTATTTCCATGTAGATTTCCTCTTCAAGATCTCCGTGTAAGAATGCATTTTTTACATCAAACTGTTGTAAAGGCCAGTCAAAGTTAATTGCTGAGGACAGAAGAATTCTCATCGCGTTCATCTTAGCAACCAGAGCAAAGGTTTCTTGGTAATCTATTCCATATGTTTGTGTATCCTTTAGCCTAGCTTTGTACCTCTCAAGCATTCCATTTGCTTTATACTTAACTGTAAAGACCCACTTACATACCACTAGTTTCTTTCCTCTTGGTAGCTCCACAATCTCACAAGTATTGTTCTTCTCCAGGGCCGGCATTTCAACATTCATAGCATTCTTCCAATTTTCACAATTTAAAGCCTCTGATAATGTTTTGGGAATGGATAGTGTTTATGTTTGTAAGGAAACTTTTGTGAGATGGAGAGCATTTTTCAAAGGACAGATAAGGAATCACTTTGAGGAGTAGAGCTAGAAGATATTACCTCATTTCCAAGATTTGATTCTGATGCTTGGTTCGGCCTTGGTTCAGGAGCTAGACTTTTTCTTCTTGAGTAAACCTGTGAGAACCGATTATCAGTAGTGGCCTTTCCCCCATCTGCTTGTGAACTAGGTTGTAATGAGGGTTCATTTTGGGTTTGTGAAGGAGGAGGCTCAAGTTGCTTAATTGTAACTTCAACGAAGGTCTTAGTCTCGGGTTGGAATTTAGAAGATGATGATGGCAAGTCAAGGAGAAAGAAGTCTTGATCCTTATCTTTCACAAATGTTGTCTCCCTCTGAAGATAAGGTTGAGTGAAATATGGTTCTGTTTCTACGAAGGTAACATCTGCGGAGATTAGAAGTTTTTTAGTAGGTGAGTGATAGCACTTGTACCCTTTTTGTGTTGAAGAGTATCCCACAAAGACACACTTGATAGCTCTAGGGTCTAACTTTCCTCTATTTTGGCTGTGGACATGAACAAATGAGACACACCCAAATACTGTAGGAACAAGATGGTTTGTTGTACTGAGATTAGGATAAAAGTGAGACAATACTTCCATGGGACTCTTGAAGTTTAACACTCGGGATGGTAACCTATTTGTGACGTGTGGCCGTAAGAATTGCTTTCCTCTAAAAGTATTTTGGCACATTTTTCTGAAATAATAATGCTTGGGTAGTGTTTGGGAGATGGCCATTTTTCCTTTTTGCAACTATTTTGTTGTGGAGTAGAGACACAGGATGACTCATGAATAATACCTTGTTGAAAATATGGGGAAAGTGTTTGGTTGAAATAATCTTTTGCATTATTTGACCTAAACGTTTTGATTTGGACCCCAAATTGATTTTTTATCATGGAAAAGAAGTTTGGGAGGATATCACTCACATCAGATTTTGATTTAAGCAGAAATATCCAAGTAATTCTTGTACAATCATCAATAAATGAAACAAACCAACGTGCCTCCAAAATATTTGGAATTGTAGATGGAAAAAAATTTACTTTGCAATTCATGTCATGAGAAAGCTTGGATATTGATAAAAGATTGGTGGACAATTTGGGAACATGTAGGACATTTTTCAAAGTAAGGTTAGGACTGATTTTTATTTCTCCTACCCCAGCTACCGTGGCCAAGGAGCCATCAGCAGTAGCAGTTTTTCTATTGCTAGAACAAGGTGAATATGAACTGAAGTTTTGAGAGGAATGAGTCATATGATTTGTGGTTCCAAGTCAATAATCCATAAATGTTTAAAGGTTCTATCTGAGGCATTTAAAGCGTGAAAGATTGGAAGTTTACTTGAATGTATCAATGAATAGATACCTTAAAGTTTTTCGAGGATACTTAGGAGATTTCTCAGCTTTTCTATCTCTTCTTTGTTGAGACTGCTCGACTCCTTTGGTGCTGCAGTGATTGTTTTTGCAACTTCTGACATCTTTCACATATCAAAACTTGCTGAAGGACTGGTGAGAATCAGGTATAAATCGGCAATGAAGGCCCAACAACAAAGAGAAACCACCAACGATGAAGAACAAAGGAAAAATCCAGCTATGAAGGTTGGTAAAAAAGAACACGTGAAATACTCTGTTTTGTCCTTAAAAAACGGACCAAAACAGAGAAAAAAAACAGTGATGAAGGCGGGAACAAGAGAACCAGAACCGAGCCTATAGAGATGAATAGAAACAAATTTTGGTGATGAAGGTTGGATGAGAAAATGGCTATGAAGGCCTAAGGCAAAAATATCAGTAATGAAGTCTGAAGAAGAAACTGCAAAAAAATCAACAATGAAGGTTAAAAAAGTGACTGATTTCCAAGAAAAAACCTAAAGCTATTGATACTATGTAGGAAATCAAAGTATTGTATTGAAAGACTTAAAATAAAACAGTACATAGGTATCCTATTTATATACAAAGAACTCTAACTAAATAGGAAAGTATATCACTCATAATCCTAGATATTAATCTAATTAATAGAATCTATAACCTTAATGCTAGGGATAGATTGTTGACCCTATAAGGTGTCTATACGCAAGTGCACGCGGTCATACAAGTAATACGGAGGTGAGTCCAGAATATCGTCCCACAATGATTAGTTAGGTTATTTAGCTAATTACTAAAATTGTATCACTCTAGGTTTATTCAAGTTAACTAAGTGTTCTTAATTAGAATAAAATAAAATAAAATTAATTTGCAAAAAATTAAAAAGCATGTAAATTAAAATGCAAATATTTAATTAGCAGAGAAACTAAAAATCATAAACTTGTTAATAATAAAAAAAATTAAAATGCATACAAAAATAAAAATAAAAATAAATGCAAAATTAAATTGATGATATGAATTAAGTTACCCACGCATAATTTACTAACTAAAAAAAACTAAAGCTAATTCTACTCAAACTAAAAAAAAAGAAATATAAAACTAGTGAATTAATGAACTAATAAACTAATTAACACGTAAAATAATATATTTAAACTATTGAATTAACAAAATATGCAAAACATTAAACTAATGAAATAATAAAACTAGTATAAAACGTGGCCTTTGTCATGTAATCTCCTTGTCCTTACAGCCACGCAGCAGTAGCCATCCAAGCCAAATGCCACACGCCTGCTACTGCACTACCCCAGCCCCTGTCCTTACGTGATTCAGCAGCCTTGCTAGCACCGATCAGCCATGGACCATCAAGCATCGCCACGTCCAGCTCCACATGCAGCAATCAGCTTGTCACTCCAACTAGCGACGCACGGCTCAAGCTCTGCCACGCAAGGAGAGCAGTACCAGTCCAGAACCA
Source organism: Heritiera littoralis (assembly GCA_031772115.1). NCBI lineage: Eukaryota > Viridiplantae > Streptophyta > Magnoliopsida > Malvales > Malvaceae > Heritiera > Heritiera littoralis. The sequence continues at coordinate 6,109,174 of JAPDPK010000031.1, read as the reverse complement.
GAAAGCAACGCTACAACTAAGAAAGCAGCTTACAGCCAAGAAAAAGCAACCTCACAACGGCTTCAGTAATGCAAATTAGAATCAAGCAGAAATGCAGAACAAGAAACAAAGAATGATGCTGGAGAAAAGAAACGAGACAAAGCAGAGAATAACAAGATATTAACACATGAATTTCTAAACTCAAAATTGAAAAGAGATGAGCAGAAACAACAAATGGAATTTAAAACATAAATCGACAAAAATGAAGTATGAAAGAAAAAGAAGACAGAAGATTTACTTAAAACGAAACTTAAGTTTTGAATTTAAACAATGAATAAGAATGTATCCAAACTAAAGTACTAAACTTAAAAACCTCCAGAAAAACAGGAAAATATAAAATTTTAAAACTATACAAAATTACTTATAAACAATAGAAAGCGTCAACGTAAAGTGTAGCAACGATGATAAAGAAAACACAGCAGTGAAACAGAGCCTGCTGTCACCGACGAAATTCATTTGGCGAGACACTCCCCTCTCCTTTACAGTCTATTCTATGACTGAAAACTACAAGCATAAAACCACTAGTCCTAACTAAAGAAAGCAGTAAAGAAATTGGCCGTGAAGGTTGAAGAAAATGGTCTCCTGTCACGAGCCACCTCCTCCACTGTACAAATTTTTTATATTTTCTGTTTATGGGAAATATTTAAAACTAAAAATATGACATTAAAATAGACATATGAAACAGTAAGAAAAAATTATAAACAAAAAAAAAGAACTGGAAACAGTAAAAAAAAATCACTAAAGAAAAATATAGACAAAGTTCAAGAACAAAAACTATGGAGGTATTGTTTCAACCTTTTGAATTCCCATTCTCATAGAACCTCATCAATAACCAAAATAAAATAAAAGGAAAGAGTAGAAGAAGATATCATTGCAAGAAATATAAATGAACACTAAGATTAAAAGATAACTTGAAAGAAACTTTAGTAAATTTAAAGGAAATGTGAACAAAGTAAGTAACTTGCATAAAAAAGGAAAGAACTTGAAAAACGTGAAAGATGGTGGCTGCTTCTAAATTTCTTAAGACATAAAAGAAATGCTGGAAAGCAAATAAAATTAAACCCTAGGCAGCCCCCCTAGGTTAGGTCTCATAAAGTTGCTTATATAGTCACTTAACCTAGGGATACAATGGTAATTTTTTATCCTAGATGAGTTGGCATTAATTGCCACTTGTCTTGATGTCCTTGTCTCTTTAAAATAGATATTTCCATGTCATTTAAGTGCTCACATCAGCCATGGACATCTCATCCCTTCTAGCACTTTTCTTTTTGTTTTCTAAGCCACATAAGCATGCAAAGTGGCAAGGGCATGTGTCCTCCATGTGTTGGCATGTGTCTTTTGTTTTTATCCACAAAGAGTGAGTAGGATGATGAAATGTGGCATGCTAGATTTCAAAAGATGAGAGAGAAAATGAAGAGTCATGCTCCCTTATCTTGTAGTGGTCTAGTCTCATTTCTTGCCCATTTTCAGTCTATTTTCTATCGAAAAGATTGAAATTCATCTAGAATTTATTTTTCTGCAAAACATGATGAATTTAATAAAATTAAGGAAATAATTAATAAAATAATGGGGGAATTAAATAATTATTAATTAATAAAATACTAAAATAACTCTATTTTCATAGAGTTATTATAGACATATTAACAGATTTCTTAAAATAACAAATTAATTAAACCAGTTGACTTCCAAATAGTATTCTTGACAATATGCATGTGATTATTTAGCTATAATATAATTTTTTTTAACTTATTATTCAAGTAAAAGAGTGAAAATGTTCTAAATTGTTTTAAATATTATAAGAGTTTTCACGTAACTACAATTATAATTTATTTCATTTTATAGTAAATTGTGCAAAGTTAAAAAAAAAATTCAAGATTGCGATTGACGCAAAGGCTGTTATCTTATTTGTTATGTTTACAAACAGGATTAACGTGGAGTGATCGAAAATGCAAATTTGACCACAATTTAAATCCCTAATTGAGACAAGAAAACTTTTATATGTTGAATTTATTTAACAAACGGTTGATAAATTTTAGTTTATTAAAGAATGATTTAAAGTAAGCTAAAGATTATGCAGAAAATCAGAGGTAAGATTGTGGCTTTCAAGTGGGTAATCGTGAACTTAATTTAATGTTACCTCTTAAAAGTGTTATGAGGATTAGAAAGCAACAAACGTTAAGTCTACATCATGCAAGGACATTTTGAAATTCTTGGTAAAGTTGAAGTTAAATCAACATAAAGAATCTTGCACTCTCACTCAGGTATCTAGTGTACACAATGCGCTATGCGTTTATGCTGAGCAGATATGTGTTTGATCCAGCTTATGTGGTTGAATATCAGTATTTAGAAATTCAAAATGATGTAAACTTATTCGAATGGTTGATTGGGAAGAGCAAGCTTTGAAACAGAATAATTTTTCTTTTACTGTTATTATTATTTTTTTGTAGTACATTGACTTTTACAAGACTTGTAAATGGCTTTGTTAGGCCCTTGGCGTCACCTGCATCTCTTGGTTCAAGCATGTTCTTGTTCAAATAATCTTGCTCTCTTCCTTTCTTGTCTCTGCTTCTTGTTAACAATCTAGAAGGATCATTATCCATGGCACGTAACATATGGCTGTTGTTAAGCAGTATGTGATGATTGTGCTGAAAGGTTCAGTACCCATGTCATTTGGTGGTACTGAGCAGCCAGCTGCCTATGGTGAGTTGGTATCCATTGGTGGCCTCAATCCAGATGTGAACAAGAAATTAAGTGCTGCAATTGCTGGTATTCTTGAAACCAAGCTCCAAGTGCCTAAGTCACGATTCTACCTCAAATTCTATGACACTAAGGCAAGCTAACTCTTCATTCTTAATTGTCAAGATGATGGGTCTCGACTTCTATATGTCTCTTATCATTGCATTTCCCTGTTTGTCTAGGCGCATCAAAGCCAAGAATATGCACAGTGTTTGCATGCTTTACACCAGCACTAGATAATGTAAATAAATCTTTTCTGTTTCATACTGTGAACATTTTGAGTCCAATTGATGCCATTCCTTGGCCTTTGATGATATTTAGCACTCATTTGTGGCACTTGCTGCTTGATGGTGCTGATACTTTGATTATTTTGCAGGGATCCAACTTTGGATGGAATGGATCCACCTTTTGAGTCTCTCATGTTCTGAATTTCTGAAGAAAGAAAGGATGTCTGTTCTGAACGCGCTCTTTCTATGGTGAATTGGTGTTGAATATATTGGTAAAGCTTGGCATGGTATCATGTTGTTTATCTTTGTGTCTTCTTATGAACATAATATGCAAGCATTAATGCACGCTAATATTGCCAGGAACTTAATGTTATCTTGGCACTAGCCTATAAGAAATTATGGCACATAATTCAGTCTTGGTGGGAAAACCGCATTACTTAAAGTTTTGATCTTTTTGAAATAATGTTTAACTATCCGCTATAGTCTATATGGCTGTGGACAGTTTAGAGCTCATTCCTATACGTGATGCACTTTCAGCTGAATAATGGTACACTGTGGTGCTTATACTCAGCAAAGGATGCATTTAAGCACAAGTTAATAGAACTTGAGAAAGTAACTCCATCTTTCCCCTTTCTGATCTCTCGCCTCGGTGCCTGGTTGAGAGATGTTTTACTAATTTTGCTGGTGCGTAATGCTAACAATCTTGAAAGTCAGTGATCATACTTTCTTTGTTTTCACATTTTGTCTGGCTAAACCCCCTATGTGACTATCAAGAAATATAAGTTGGGAAGTAACTATTCAGTATAAATTTATGGTTATGTATGAAGGTTTTAGGGTCTTGATGCTGTTTGAATTTGATATCTTTTTCTCCACTGGTAGTTTTTATTGTTATCGGGCTTGGCAAATGAACCGGCCGGCCCACCGACTTAAATAATAGGAAATCTTAGCAGCGATGGCGTGTCAACTATTTAGTGGTTGAAGTACGTAGGAGGAAGCTCTGCCCAGCTCCGATCCGACCCGATCAACTGTTTACTTTTATTTAAGTCTGCTCGTCAACACCAGCCTGTCTGTCGGCGAAACGCAACGACGAAGAAAAAAATAAAATAGGGGAAAACACCGTGAAACGTCCTTCTAGCTTTGGTTCCCCCCTCCATCTCTCCTTACCTCACTGCCTTTATTTTCTTCGCGCCGTCGCTCAAATCTAATTCTAAATATCCCTAAAGTCTGTCTATCCCTGAACTGACCCAATAAGCCTAGCCATTCACGAATCCTCAAAACATCTCTCTACGCAATGTCATCCTCAGCTCCTCCCCTCCTCCCAATCTCCACTGCCCAATCCGAATCTCAACCACCCGGCGCCACCCCTGCGTTCCACGCCTTCATCTCTCATCTCAGTGATTCCCTCCGCAACGGTCTCTCACAACGCCGTCCCTGGGCCGAACTTGCTGATCGTTCTGCCTTCTCTAAGCCTGAGTCATTCTCCGAAGCCGCCCTCCGTGTCCGCAAGAATTACTCGTATTTCCGAGTCAATTATCTGTCGGTGATTGGTCTGATTCTTGCCTTTTCGCTTCTATCCCACCCCCTTTCTCTTCTTCTCTTTCTGGGACTCCTCTGCTCCTGGATCTTCCTCTACTTCTTCCGCCTTGCTGACCAGCCTCTTGTCATCTTCGGCCGCACCTTCTCCGACCGCGAGACCCTTGGCATCCTCATCGTCTTTAGCGTCTTCGTTGTCTTCCTCACCACCGTTGGATCTCTTCTCATTTCCGCTCTCATGGTTGGGTTCGGACTCGTCTGTGCTCATGGTGCCTTCAGGGTCCCAGAGGATCTCTTCTTGGACGAGCAAGAACCAGCAGCCACTGGTTTCTTGTCCTTCCTAGGTGGTGCTGCCTCCAATGCCGCTGCTGCGGCTGCCCCTGCTGTTGCCGCTCGAGTCTGAATCTGATCCAGAGTGCCATCGTTCTGAATCTCGTTCTCTAGGGTAATACAATGTTGCTTCAATTACGATTGATTCAATTTTTCGTTTATTATTCTTGTAGACAAAATGAAAATTTTTGAACCTTTTTTTTTTTTTTTCATTTTATGAATGGGGTTTGTATTAACATTGGTGAAGTGTACATGGATCTGGTTTGTTAGATATTATTCCTGAGGATCCATTGAGACTCCATGATACAAAGTTGTAATTCCTTTTTATTGGCACAGATCATGATTATATATTCTTTTCTCTTAAAGTTTTATATTTTATCGCTGAATTAGTTAATTTAAAATTCACCAAAAACTAGTAATAGCAGCCTGTATGCATACGGTTGATTCTTCTAAGAAATTGTAGTGTTCTTTATTTGTCGCACCTGGCAATATGAAACCTATGAAATAAGGTAAAAAGATCAAACCGAAAGATGCTCAGGGTTTTTTTTTTCTTGTTATGATGATGATGATGATGATGGTATTTGTGGCTGATTCACTCTAGTTGTAAATTAGGCTTGTTTTTGTAAATATTGGATATCTGCGCTTTATTAACACACAGAATCTATTTCCCTTCCCTTTTTGGGTTAAAGGGTTGGGAAGGGGAATTTTTGAGGTTGCTGCGAGCAGGTATAACAGATTTTATTCCAAATGCCAGCTTCTCTTGGCATGTTGTTTGTTAGAAAAAAAGCTGTGGCTCTGCAGTTTCAGGTACGTGGATTAGGATGAGTAAATCGGTCTTCTTTACCGGTCTGTGGTTCTCTGGTAGACTGGTTGAGACAACTCTTGCAATATTTTTGCTTATTTCAATATTACCGTTCTGAAATTCTGATACACATAATTTTATGCTATTTGTGAACTGTTGATTGATTAATTTCTACTGCAATTGAAAATCTCTAGGATGTTATTAATCTTTTGTAGAGAAAACATGATAGATCATGGTGCGCCCCAGTCTGAGGCACACATGTGTGCACATGTTGATGGGTGTCAACTTTCGAATGATCTCTAATGACATTTCAATTTGTACTTTTTTTTCTTGTTTGATTTAGTCGATCATCTACTGATTTTTCTTTTTTAGAATGACTTTATCGGTTTGTCAATTCTTGTATCGGAAATGTTATATGGATCCATTCTCTCACATGGATTATGTTTATCATTTGCCAGAGGTGTGAATCTTCATTGTTAAATTGAATGAATTGGTTTCATTTAAAGATTAGGAGTGGGATACGGCAGAGTTGTACTCATGCTTTTATCATGGTTTATTGTGCTGATCTTAATCTAATATAGTTGGACTCTTGTGGAATGGGATAAAACTGTGCATCAAATTAACTCTCGACTTTTTGTTAATACATTTTTACCATTCTAATTGATGTGCGATAAGGATGGTTAAATGTTGTAATTTGGTCTTATCACCAAGCATTGCCAAGTATAGAGTTGGTCTTGTGGTATGGTATGTTTGGTGAGCAGTGCCTGTATAGGTGATGCTAAAGAATTTTCAGATCGTAGCTACGAAGTATAGCAGTGTAGCACCATATCCAAATCCATTATGATTGATTTGAGATTCAAGAGAAAGATGATATTTGTCTTCTTCTCAATTTTATACTATATTTAACAGGCCACTAAATTTAGCTTCAGGGAAGAACCGGCATAGACTGGGAAGAATTGGAGAAAGAGAGAGATGGGGCAAGTGAATATAGCTTTATAAAATCCAGAACGAGTCATGCCGGGGTCAAGTTTAAGCCGTTACAGCACGATTGAACCTCCGGCCCCCGCCTTCTTGAAGACTCCGACTGCCAACGTTTCGTAGAATGAAAGTATAACTTAAGACTGGAAGTTTTCAACCCACCCCGATCTCTACTGACATTGTCTCTGCCCCCATTCCCTATAGCAGAACAATAGTCTATTGTCCGGTCCCTTGGTCTCTTCGGTTTCTCCCTTGTATCAGAGGGATATATCTCTTCAAAAACCAGCTTTCAGGTTCCACCCCCCCTTCAGTTGGTTATTGTCCTGTTCTTCAAACTCTTGATTTGAGTAAAAATACACTCACCGCTCCAATTCCGCCTGGTATTGCCAATTCTACTAGGTCACATAGGCAAGTAGATTCAAATAACTTAAGAACTAGTATAGACACATCTATAGGCAAATCACTACACATAATTAGTTGGATACTCAACTAGTTCTAGGAGAGAAATAGAAGAAAAATAACAAGGATATGTATAAAGATGGAAAGACTGCTGCTAGAATTGGAGGCTAATACTTAATATTCTGAGAGACATTCAAAATGGAGCTTTTGCATACTCCAACGGTTAACTTCAATCCTTCACTCAACAGTCGGGAGGAATCTGTCACCATTATGCCCGTATACAATGTCTTTTGCCATGATCCTTCTGTCAATTCTAACAATGTAGAAATCCTTCTGCAGCTCGATGACCAGAGAGCACCATTGACTCGCCAACAAGGATGAGAATAGCAATTGGGGTTACACGAGGATTGAACTACCTATATACTCGAGATAATGTTATTCATGGAAACATCACATCAAGCAACATACTACTTGATGAGCAAACCAATACCCGCATTGCAGATTTTGGCCTCTCTCGTCTAATGACTGCTGCTGCCAGCACAAATGTGACTGCCACTGCAGGAACACTTTGCTACCGAGCACCAGAACTCTCAAAGCTGAACAATGCCAGCACAAAGACCGATGTTTACAGCCTTGGAGCATTATACTGGAGCTTCTTACAGGGAAATCACCAGGTGAGCCAATGAATGGCTTCCACTTGCCCGATGGGTGGCTTCCACAGAATGGACTAATGAAGTCTTTGATTTGACCAAAAAAGAAGTCTCTGATTTGGATCTCATGCGAGATACACCAAGCATAAATGATGAGTTGCTTAATATGTTGAAATTAGCTCTTCATTGCGTGATCCCTCACCTGCGGCACGTCCTGAAGTTCAGCAGGTCTTCAGGACGTGCAGCAATTAGAAGAGATTAAGCCAGAGGCAACTGCTGGTTCTGGTGACGATGGTGCTAAATTTCCAGCAGCAAGTGAATAGAGTTTCTTCGTTGTTTGCAGCATTTTAGGCTGCACAAAATAAAGGGGTTCACAGAATTAGGGGAGGTTTAAACTTGAAGTTCATTATATCAACCGATTCTTTGATTTTTTTTGTTACAATTTGTCGTTGTTTTTATGTAAATATAAGTTGTCTAGAACGACTATTCTTTTTTGTCTAGGACAATAAAGAATCTTTGCAATTCATGTTTATGTTAATCAGGAGATGAAAATCCATATGATATGTTGTTATTTTCACATTGGAATCGCCTGGTTTTAGATGATAAAGCTGTGTTGTTTCTGCCCATGTTCATTGCTTTGATCTTTAAGGATATGTTGATTAGTGATTAGTAATATATTCTAGTCGTCTTTTCCTTCGTGTGTCTCTCTCTGTTTTTCAATTATTTTTTAGTGTAAACCATAGGTAAGAGTTTTCAGGTTCGACTCTCATTAAACACACTTTTGAAGAAGGGTGAAGAATTTTAACTGTGACGAAGTCCCGAAAAAGATTAGTATCAGACTGTTAAAACAGATGAGGATACTTGTGGTTTACAGATTTCCAGTTGTTGTTGTTATTATTATTATTATTGCTAATACTATACCACTATAAAATACTGCTCTATTGTCAGTATCAGATTATGAGCAGAATATGCTGTAAATGGTGTAGAGATGGCAAATGAGTGGGTCGGATTGGGTTTGAGTTGGGTCATTTTGGATCGGATCATTTTGGGTTAAGAGCAAATCGAATCATTTCGGGTTCAGATAATTTCGGGTTCGGATAAGGTCGGGTTTGGGTCAAGGAAAAATCGATCTATTTTAGGTTCGGATAAAGTCGGGTTTGGATCAATTTGAATTTGGATCAATTTGGGTTCGGATTATTTCGGGTTTGGATTAGATCGGGTTTGGGTCATTGACTTTTTTAGTCAATTCGGGTTCGTTGGATTTGGATTCGGGTCGGTTGGATTTGGATTCGGGTCAGTTGGATTTGGATTCGGGTCGATTGGACAGGTTTATTGGGTTAAGCTTTGATCATCTCGATGTGATTTATTTGGTATGAAAATCATCTGAAACCATATTTCTAAGAATTACAAAACTCATGAAAATAAAATTTTCTTCTTACATGAACTATAGTACAATTGGGATTGAAATAATCAAAATATTTAATAATTTGTACGATAGTTTTTTTATAATATATTTACCAATATTCATAAATTAATTACATTTTTTTCATTTTATTTTTATTATCTATAATAATTAATAACTTTATGAATCAAAGTGATTTAATAATCCTTGCTAAATATCATAAAACAGTACTATATATCTATTTAATTTATCTTGATTTTTTATAGAATAATTGGAGACATTAAGTGTAGATGATATAGCTTCTCTACTCTATTATAGATTGCCATTAAATAATTATATATTAGGTTCAAATGAATGTAATATAAAAGTGAATATTTAAGTTTAACTAGATTAAAAAAAATATATAACACTCATATTATTGACAAAAATTATATTTTTTCTATATTAAAATACTTTGATAATTAATTTTAATATTTAAATATTTATTGATAATATTAAATTTAAGTTTAAATCTTTTTAGGTATGGATCAATTTGGATTTGGGTTAATTTAGGTTCGAATCAATTTGGATTCGGATCCGGTCGGGTTTGAATCAATGTAAATTTGGATAAATTTGATTTCGGATCAATTCGGATTCGGATCGGGTTGGATTTGGTTGTTGAATTTTTTAGTCAAATTGGATCCGTCGAGTTTGGATTCGGATTAATTAGACGAATTTTTGGGTCGGTTCAAATTTTGCCACCTGTACAATGGTGAGTGATTGTTTGGGTTTTATTGGACGGCAAAAACCCAACTTTCATAAAACAAAGCCCAATTTACCAATCAAAATCAACAACAAAGAACTGGACTTTCAATTTTCGGACTTTGAGCCCAAGTCCCTTCTGGAGCCACTTTTCATTTATCAGGGAAAAGCCCAAGTAAGCATCGCAAAGTACAAATGAACGGTGCCGTTTGCCTCTTTTAGCTGAGCCTGAGGGAGATGAGAGAAGTGAAACGCATATGGCTGCCTGCCTGCTTTTCATTTCAGCCTCTTTATTAGCCCCCTCCCCTTCCCTTCCCTCTGACTCACTCGCCGTTGCTCTGAACTTTGCACGTCATGGAGGATCTGGTATTGCAGAAAATAGCAATAGCAGGGCCCACACTTGCCTCCATGATCCAACGCCTCTCGTCCTCCCCCGCCGACGTCGACGGTCTCCTCTTCGGCCATGTCACTTACGTCGCCCCTTCCACCCTTTCCGACGATTCCGCCCAAACTCCCTCTGATTCGCAACTCGTTGCCACTATCTCTAGCTTCCTGTCCTTCCCTTCCCTTCTATCCTTCTACGACGCACTCGGCCGTGTCGTCTCCTCCCGATTCACCCCTACTCACCTCAACCACAAACCCCTCATCGGCTGGTTCTCCTCTCGCCGGAGAAGCCCTCTCCGTCCTTCCATGCGGGAATCATCTGTCACTCGTTCTCTCTCCTCTATCCCCAATCTCTCTCACCCCATCCAAAACGCTAACTTCAATTCCCGTTTCGATCCCTCAATTTTCCTCCTCTTCACAACTCCCGTACAAGATCAATTCATCCAAACCAACCAATATCGAGCCTTCCAGTTCCAATCATCGAAGTTCTGTTTTAATCCTGTATCAATCGATATAGTTAACATTGGGCCTGCCTTCAGAGGGCATTACGGGTCGTTTAGCCCGAGGTCTGCGCTCCCCTTTTTGAACTGCGAGTTAAGGAGCTTAACGGCGATGAATGAAGATAGAAATGAGGAGAATTTAGTTGGACTGAAACAAACAGGAAAGGATCAATCGGAGTTGGATATGTGCGCCGAGGGAATGCAAATTGGGAGATTAAGCCGGTTGATTGGACCAGAAGCCGTTAATTACACGGCTGGATTAGAGGAATTATATGAGAAAATGCTTTCTAAAATCGAAAGCTTGGCCAGGCTCGTTGAAGCCAGCTCTGCTAAGGTTCTTGAACAGGTGAGCTTATTACTATTATTTTCTGTGTTGAGTGTGATTAAAGTTGGTTTCATTGTGCATTTTAAGATACTTTCTAAATCAATTGATCACAGGAAAATCATATTAGGAAGTTAAGGTACAAAGTTGCTAGGTCTACTGGATTGGAATAGCTGCTTCCTGTTGCTTTTTATAGTGCCAGGTAATTTCTTATATTTTGTTTGATTTAGTTTTCCGGAGATGATCCTACTTTATATTGCGTTTTTAGATAATTAACATTTTCATGATTACTGTTGCATCACTTCATAAGGCTGGCGAATTGACTTACTAGAACAACTTGTATCAGTTAAGTTCAAGGTTGAACATTTTTTGTTATGTTCCAAATGAATTTAGCGTTAAGGATAGCAGAATACTGTTTGTTTCCCATTAATGCTTTGTATATTTTGCTGTTACTTTCTATGAAGTTCACCTTGTTTTAGCAAATTTCAATGGTTTATAATTTTGATTCTTGCAATTTTTGTGAATGCTGAATAATTTGTGGTATTTACTATGTGGAGAAACTAATGCCCTTTCCTTTCTTACTGCCATTTATATTTGTCTGTCGCACCACTGTGAAAAAAATGTGGTTTTACTTCTATAAAAGAAAGGCATGCTGAAGATTCTCGATATTTAGGTGTAAAATACAGGATGGCAATATTGAGTTGCCTTATGTTCAGGAAAGCTCTTGGCAGTGAGGATAAAGAATGGTAGAAAGTATTTGGAGCTGCATGACATGTTACTTTTATATGGGTTTTATAGCTCTAAAGTCTTACTGTAAATCAATTTTCAAATGCAGAGGGATAACAGAATGTTGTGTTATTCTGAGCACTGTGGTTCACATTTGTGCGAGATTATTCATCTCTATCACAGAAATGTAAATCTGTTTCTGCCAGTTCATCATCATCATCATCATCATCATCATCAGAGCCTTTATCCCAATAGATTGGGGTAGGCTATATGAACCAATATCTAAAATCACGTTAGATCGTCCATATATATTCTCTGCCTCCATAGATTCCTATTCAAGGTCATTTGCTCATCTAATTCTAAAACCTCCATGTCTTTCCAAACTATTTCCTTCCAAGTTTTTTTCGGTCTTCCTCTAGTCTTAACCCTTCTCTCAACATCCAAACTACTTCCTCTAGTCTTTTTCTGCCAGTTGATAAGCAAAATTGTGATGGTAGAAAAAAATGCATAGTTCTCTATGTTTATGTTGCAAGGTTGTCAAGAATTTTATGGACTTTTTATTTTGAATAGTTCTAATCAAATACAAGGCTTTATGAGTTCAAAACTTTATATTTAGGATGCAGTAGCTAAGAGCATTAGAAATTTGTAGTCAGGTTTCTTGTGTCGTTTCTGCCATCTAGCAGTTTCACTTTGTAGTCAGGTTTAACTCATTTAGAAATTTGGAGAAAGTTTTTCACTGATATCACGGTGGGTACAGTCACATTCTTTTTTTGCTAAAGTGGTTTATTATTATATGATTAATTGTGCATGTAAGTTACTTTGGAGCCTGTTGATCTTCATCAGTTGGTAGGCTAGATTTCATTAGAAAAAAATCCAAAAGAAAAAGAAGTGAAACAATTTGACTCACCATATCGGATTTCCTTGTCTTGTGTCAAGCTGATTGGCTTTCCTGCTGACTCTTTGAAGACAGAAATTCTTGATGTTGGAGCTGACATACGAAAAAGTATGGACTTTGATGCTTCATGAGGTGGGGTTTCTTTCTCGACAAAAAAGCATAAGTTGATCTGCTTATTCTACGTTTGCTGCCACTACCTCATGAATTGGGAAATTCCTGAGGTGGTCTTTCAACCAAAGGAGGGCTTCGAAGCTTGGCTCTGGATTTGTATACTACCTATGATGTTGTGCCTTGTACATTGCACTCTTTCTTCTACATTTGGTCCTTAAGTTTCATTTTGTACTTGGGAACGAGTATATGGATCGTGAATTGTGATAAGAGAAATGAAATTCGTTTAGGAGTCTACGCATATTCTGATTATGTCTTAGTAGGCATTCTCTTCAGAAATTTATCCAGCTCATGATACCGTTCAGCACATCCAACAATTCAATGGAAATGTGCTTCAAAACCCTTTTTTTTTTTTTTGAACTTATTTGTTTTTAACTAATTTGTCCTCGTGGAATTTTGCATCGTGGTGTAGGTTAGAGGTGTTCAAATGTTTGTATCAATTTTAATTGATTAAATTGAAATTTAATTCAGTTAATCGGTTGATTAATGAATTATTTTAGTTGATTAATAAAAAGAATTTTTGATTTTTGATTAATTCAGTTAATTAATCAAATTAATGGAAATATAAAAAAAATCCGAAAACAAAATTAAAAATATTTTTAATATTTAACATTTGGATGATGTTTTAAATTTAATGTTATTAGAGTTATATTTGGGCATTTGAATATTTTGTTAAATGTTATCATTTAATTTGTTTCAAATATAAAATAATAATCTAAGTTAAATATATTTTATTATTTAATTAATTAGGTTAGTTGGATGTAATCTGAAGTTAATATGATTCGATTAGTTTTGAAATTAAAGAATAGTTGATTTAATTAAGAAAATAAAAATATTTAAATTAAAATTTATTTTAACCAATTTAATTCTTAATTAATTGAACCAACAAATTGAATTACTAGATTTTGTGCTACTAATAAGAGAAATGAAATTTAATTCTTAATTAGGACTGCTCGGATTTAAAAACAAAAAAAGATGTGGACTCCTGTGAAATGCTATGTTTCATAGGACGATTGATTGTAGAGGGCGTCGTTATCCTCTCCAAGTCCAGTCATCATGAAACCACCAACAACTTTCCACGTAGATCCACAAGAGAAAGGCAATTTTACTACAAACCACCCCTTTCTTCTCGAGAAGTAAAAAAGTAGCTGCAACTTGTACTTCGAAAAGCAGCGTCAAAGGAGCTTGCAGTAAAGGAAAAGAATCATTAGCACCTGGTCTGCTCAAATCTCTTAAAACAAAAGCCAAGCCTTCCACGCCAAGAAAACTCAACTACGTTGGTTGTGGTTGGGGTGTAGCCACGAATCATCCTCCCTTCTAAGCCAATGGAAGGATGCCACCTCCCAAATTTATCTATTTCGGGAATATCACCAAAGACAAAATATCTCCCAATCCGGCGTACATGTGTTTTTCTTCGCTCCTAAGAAATCCTCAGCTTCGTCGCAGGCTCGTGGCTGACTTCACCTCAGCCAAAAACAGAGTACAGTACAGCCTTTACCCGTTCTCATTTTCTCCATACAAATACCAGAAAGGAAGAAAGTTTAGCTTCTGATGCTACAATTTGAAGTACAACTTGGAGACGCGCACAGGCTTCTGCGATTGTTAATGAGTGAGTTCCTCAACTACTTCTTTCCTACAGTAAATATTTACTTTGATTTCCTCTTTTGCTACTTAATCTCAAGAAACTTGTCAGCTTTTTCACTTGTTTCTTATGGAATCGGTTATGAGTTCCCCAACGAATATGGCGGCTTGTGTTAGAGCAAGTGATAAGAAGCCCCGGGGGAGAAGAAATGGACGTGAGTCAGTAGAGGACACGATTGACAAGTGGAAGAAGTACAATCACAACCAACTTCAATTTGGTGAAGAAGATGGCCTCAAAAAGGTTACTAAGGTTCCGGCCAAAGGTTCAAAAAAGGGGTGTATGCGAGGTAAAGGAGGGCCAGAGAACTCCAGATACAAGTTTAGAGGTGTAAGACAAAGGATTTGGGGCAAGTGGGTGGCGGAAATTCGACAACCGATCAACGGGGGTGCTGTTGGAAGTAAAGGAAACAACAGGCTTTGGCTTGGCACGTTCTCTAATGCCGTTGAAGCAGCTCTTGCTTATGATGAGGCTGCAAAAGCTATGTATGGCCCTTATGCTCGCCTCAATTTCCCTTCTCAGTCCAAGGAATCAATAGATAACTCCAACAAAGTTTCTGCTTCATCTACTACTGAAACATGTTCAACTTACTCTACTTCAATATCAAATTCACAGGACGAAAAAGTTAAGCAATCAAGTATTCATTCAGCGCCCCCTGCAGAAAAGCCTCAGTCTTCTCAGCTTCATATAGTTGAAGAATCAAAGGTCTGCGTAGAGCATAAATTGATGGAGAAAAGTGATTGTTCGCGAGTTTATACAAAAGAGGAAGCAGGATGTATAGCAGAGGATACCGCAACAGAAACCGGCGGAACAGAATGCAATTCAAGGAACGACTGCAAACCTTATAAAGAGACGTTGAGGGAAGCCACGGATGACGAACTTACAGAATTTATGAGAATCCACAACTCCAGTGGCATCAAGGATACAAATGAATACTTGCACAATGAGCCGAAAGATGAGGAATGCCGATTAAGGATCGGTTATATGGAGTCTGATGATTATAATATGCAGACACCTTTTAAGAGGATAGAAATGGAATCAGAAGTCGAGATATCGCAAAATATTACATCAAATATCTACAGTGACTTCAATTTTAGACACAGATACCTATATGATTATGAAGACCAAGATGCGGGCATTTCAATGATGGACTTGGAGCCTTCTAATGATGTTGAAATTGATATGACAGCGACAAGGGAAAACTGGGTAGGTGAACTTGCTGGAACTATTGAAACCGTTGGGTATAATTGTTTCTTTGGTAAGGATGATAACTTGCAGACGCAGCATGCGGATGGTAACTTCAGCTCAGATACTTACTGTAAGCCTTTAAGTGAAATGAAAGCAGAAGCGTCTATGTCAAGGGAAGCATTGGAGGTTGAACCTGGGGGATTTACTGATTTTTATAGCTACAAGAGTTTTGATAATATCTATGATCATTTACCTTATGAACCCACAGATTTGAGCTGGGAGCAACAAATTAATACTCGAACACCCATTGGTTTCAAAGTTCAGACGCCTATGAGCTATGGTGGCTTCAACGGCTTCAAGAATAAATTGGATGGGTCAACAGAAGCCACAGCTGATGTGAAACCTTTTACCTTAATTAGAAACGAATACTGCGGATTAAGAACGGAAGAAAATTACTACTCTGATCAATTTGAGTTTTCTTCTACGAACTACCTTCAAAGATGTGGACTGCAGGAGCCCGAAGGAAAGAAACAGGATGGCTTCAACCAACAAGAGACAGGCCCTGCTGTAGATTACAAGATGGAATTAATTAGGCCTGATGTTAACTTGGACTTCATGGAGGCGACAAAATTCGGTGATTTATGGTTTCCTGAGCGTGGATTCTAGGAATCTTGGGGCTTGTTTGTGATCTGTCCCATGAAGACTATGATCTTCACTAACTGCCTGGCATTGCGGTTGATACCAATCTTCTCATTACAGCCATATTATTTCTGATGAAATTTCTTCAGGGGCCATGTTACTATGTTATGTTGCCCAGGGATTACTTGGGTTTATAACTTACACTTTTTTCTTTGTTTCAGGCTGTCTTTCTGCTTATGAATGTTTTCTCAATGTATTTGCTGAGCAAGTAAATGTTTTTCTTTTCCTGCTTTTTTTCTCCCTTTGAGAAGGGTCATTATCCCAACATCTCATGTCACGCCACAATTTTCACAACAAATTCAAATAAAATAGACGTTCCATTTTGTATGGATAAGAAAACTGTCAAATCTTGAGTCACTGTACAGGAAAACATGAATGATATGTACAATGAGAGCTGTAAGCAAATTTGCACTGCTGGTTATGCGTGTGAAAAAGAGAGAACGAATTCAATTCTAACCAAGATTTAAATATAATGCCGAGTACATTAGTATCATCAAGTTTACGACGTTATTGACCTTACTCAGAAATCGCAGTAGCAATTGCAGCAGTGAACCAGCAACGCCAAAACCAATGGAAAAAATCAAAATTGCATCCAATGTTGCATTCAGTAAGCTGCCTGCACCTGTTAATTCAAGGAAGAATTTAACCATATTCCGAGCAGCTATATCAAAACAATAAATAACCTACTAGCATGATATTTGTTCCAAAGACTAAACTAAAATAATTTTTGGATATCGAAGAATACTATTCTTATCCTTTGTTATAAATCTTGCACCAAGTAATTCAAGAAGATTTGGGGGCGCTTTTTCAACAAAACCAACCATGCTAGCATAACTAGCAATTGTCTCTACAAACGATGAGTAAAAAATTAGAAGTAGAGCTGAAACTGGATATTCAAAGAGGAAAAACGAGAATGACAAAGATAAAAGTGTGCCTATGATCTGCTCATCAACACAAAACTAACTTTTTGGAATCTTTCTCTGTCATGAATTATTGGCTGGGATTCAGCAATTCTTATACTCCTGAGATCTTCTAGTTGATCTGGCTAGCTCTTAGACTCCATCGCATGGGCTGTGTTTCAGTAAAAGATACTGAAAATAAGCAGCAACGAGGCCCCTCGAGAGAAAATAAGCAGAAATACTTGCCAATGGCATACAAAGCTGTCTTGGTATCCTTAAATCCACGAAAAGTGCCTTGGGCAGCAACTGCAATTACAATTACAATTGGCGGCCCTCCAGATGAGAAACTGCTCAGCTAGTTCACGCATCGGTGAATCCTATGAAAATGGTAAAGAAAAAAAAGAATAATGTTTATCAAATTAGAGCATTAACGATTTAAAAATAACAATAAACTCATAATTAGCTAGCCTGACATACAAAAGCTATACCCATGATATTCATTAAGAAACCTGAGCCAACTGAGAATGCAACCGCTTCTGCAATGCCTAGGCCAGCAGCAAGTGCCAGGGAAGTGGACACTAAGAGAAGAACTTTCTTGCCTTGATGCTCAAATTCACCATCTTAATCATAACTAAAAGCCACCGTTAAGTAAAAGTGCAACCAAACAATAAGCATGATAGAATAGAAGAAAATAACAAGAAATTGCCCAAATGGCCAACAAAGGCTGTATCGACAAACGAAGCAGTGGGGTCAGCAGCCAACAAGTAAATGCAGCAGGCAGCGCAATTGATAAAATCTCCAATCCAAACTCATCTAACTTAAACCCATTTCTGCAACCTAAAAAAATTAGAAAAGAAAAACAAAAGCACGCTCAATTGATTGAATTTCAAGAACATAGCAAGCATAACAAATATTAGCAGCCTGTGCCCTGTAACAAAAATTGTACCTTAACCGGCCAAAGAGAATCGAAAAACCCCCGAAAAGAACGGGTTAGAGTCAGGAATATCGAAAAGTTCGGGAGGGAGAGGGGATTGAGATTTTCTAGGTTGATCATTTTGTTGCTGAGGTGAGGTTTCTGCTGTATCAACGGCTAGAGTTCTGTTCTTTGGTGCTGCAGGTTTATAAAATATCTTATCGTGTGGGCTGAGCTGCGCTGGGCAAAGTCACCTTTTTAGTGTTTGTTGACTTGCTCAAGGCTCAATATCGCCTTCTGAGCCTACTTTCTATTTACACTGGATCTGGCCATTGTTTTAATCTTTTGGACCTTTTTTTGCGTGACACAAATTATTAAACAATAAATTAATATTCATCTAGTTTGGTTAATGCTTCAAAATTATCTTTTCTCATTGTTGTGAACAGAGTTATAAATTTTATAAACCATTAAAAACTGTGTCTTTTAATATGGAAAATCAATTAGCCGAACTGAATAGCAAGGTAATGTATTTCATGTAACCAAAAAAAAAAAAGGTAATGTATTTCAGTCCTTGGTACTCGAAGATCCGTAGTACAAACTGAAGAACATGGTTCACGAATTCCAAGAAAAAGGAAGTCCGGACAAACTTAGCCACAAACCCTTCGGCACAATGGACAACATCTCATATTTTACTTCCAGTCACAAAACAAAAAAAACAGAGAGAGAAAGAAAGCCCACAAATTAACTCTCCTTGCCAAAAGAAAAGGCTCAAATCCAGATGCCCTGATTCCTCCATGATTCTAGTTACACGCATGGACCGTGGTGACAGAGAGGCATAACTCTCGAGTCTTGATGCTTGCAACTATTGAGGCACATGCTGCTAAACAATTCATGCACTTGCCTTCACGATTATTAAAAACAAAAACAATAAGTGGACTTGGAAAGTTTTACCTGACTTGCATCCTATGCCACTGACCAACATGGTCCTCGAGCAGTCTTAGTTTCGCAATCCATTATCTTAGTATCACTGAAACGTACAAATATTTATGAGTGTAATTGTCCATAACTACGTAATCGCTGTAATTGCTACTCACTTAATTATTTATTTAATTATGTAACCGTCCATTTAATGAGCGTAACTGTCCACTTAAACACCTATATAAGGGTGTAGAGACACAGAAAGTAGGGACGGACACACTTTCACGCTCCTCCAACTTTGATATTCTTTCTTGAATACTCTACTGACTTAACCATCGGAGAAAGTCGTATTGGGAACAATCCCGATGATCCTTCTGTTTTGCAGGTTGATTCAAAGAGGAACAAGTTGATCCAACATCAACAAGCCCAGCAACCTTTTTGGCATCAACATTTTGGCACCGTCTGTAGAAACTCGAAGAAGAAGTCATGTCGAGCTCCCACGCAAACCAACAAATACCAAACCAAAAAGATACACAGCCACTCCCCGTTTCTACCGCTGTTGCAGTTTCGTCAACCCTCATTACTCCCCTCCCCCCGATGTCAATTTTGATGGGGCAGCAACAAACTCACATAACACCACAAATCGTATCAATTGAGCAATACAATCAATTGCTCGCCCAAAGCAAAGCTTTAACAGCTAAGGTAGCCCACTACGCCCAAATAGTGGAATCTTTGAGTGCTCGCCGTAATATAACTGCAGATCGCCCAGTCGCGCCTGATGCTCGCTTATTTACATTCGAGATACAACCAATTATTCCTGTTGTTCACTAACAATATCTTGGGCATCAACTCTCCATGGGCCTTAGCGCCAGTATCTTGGGCACTTGCTCGCATTGGGCCTTAGCGCCAGCATCTTGGGCACTTGCTCGCCCTGGGCCTTAACGCCAGTATCTTGGGCACCATCTTGCCTCGGGCATCAGCACCAGCATCTTAGGCACTTGCTTGCCCCGAGCCTCAACGCCAGTATCCTGGGCACTTGCTCGCCCTGGGCCTTAGCGCCAATATCTCGATCGCATGACCCCCATGGCTTCAGCGCCAATGTTTTAGGCAGTTGCTCACCCCAGACCTCAGCGCTAAACACTTGCTCGCCCCGGGCCTTAGCACCAATATCTTGGGCACCAGCTCACCCCGGGCTTTAGCACCAGCATCCCCCGGCTTTAGCACCAGCATCTTGGGCACTATCTCACCTTGGGCCTCAGCGCTAGCATATTGGCACTTGCTCGCCCTAGGCCTTAGCACCAATATCTTGATCACATGATCTCCATGGCCTCAGCGCCAGTGTTTTAGGCAGTTGCTCGCCCCGGACCTTAGCACTAATCACTAGCTCGCCTAAGCGTTACCACCAATAACTTGATCATAAGCTTGCCTAGGCTTTAGCACCAGTATCTCAATTGCGTGATCGCCATGGTCTCAGCGCCAGTATTTTGGGCACTTACTCGCCCATGGTCTTCGCGCCAATATCTTGCTTGATTGCCCATGGCCTTGGTGCCAGTTTCTTGGGGTGCTTACTCGCTATGGCCTTAGCGCCAGTTTCTCGAGTTTCCACTCACTCTTGGCCTGAGCGGCATTCTTCAGGAACTTTCTCACCCATAACTTGGATTCTTATCGCCTTAAGTGCTAGAATTTAAAAACTCATATGCAGTCACAACCTTGATGCTAACCCTTTGACAGAGGATACAAAATTCAAGAATATGAGAGGAGTAAAAGGTCTATGGTGAATACCGATCACTTTGTAATCGCCATTCGTCAAGTGAGCATAATGTTAGTATCACTATAACGCACGAATATTTATGAGTGTAACTGCCCATAATTACGTAGCCACCGTAACTGCTACTCACTTAATTATAAATTTAATTATATAACTGCCCATTTAATGAGCGTAACCGCCCACTTAAACACCTATATAAGAGTGTAGAGACACATAAAGCAGGGATGGGCATACTTTCACTCTCCTCCAACTTCGATATTCTTTCTTGAATACTCAACTGGCATAACCATCGGAGAAAGTCCATTAGGAACAACCCCGATGGTCCTTCTGTTTTGCAGATTGATCCAAAGAGGAAGAAGTTGATCCAACATCAATAAGCCCAACAACTTTTTTGGCATCAACACATTGTTATAACAAGAAGTTGAGGTTATTGATCAACTGTCAAGAAGTAGTAGTTTGAAATGGAAAACAAAAAATGAAATAATACTGAATCCGAATATCATCTCATTGGAGCAGTGGCAATGCTGCTGGCTGCCTGGAGGGGAATATATGGCTTGGGTTGCATGGTAAGGCTAGTGAAAGGAGTTCTCTAAAGGCACATGGCAAACCTTGATTCTCATTCAATGCCACTGCTAGAATAGGACAAGTTAAAGGCTTTCCATGATTTCAGATAGATGATCACTAAACACTCTTTTTCAATGCATTTCATCCCTATAATGGTAAATGTTACTTATACTGTGAGATGAACAGAGTTCATTTCATTTGAAAATGATATATACAATTTGATCGGCTGCAAAATTACATATTAAGGCAACGTTATAAAGAAACTTTCTTTAAACAAAAATTCTAAGCAAATACGAGCAGTGACCTTATTCAAGCAACAGACATTAGCCTAACACGTCCTTTAAATATTCTCGAGAAACATTCTCTAGAATAGAAGCACTTTATATTGGCACGCATTGTTTTTCGTTGTCCATTTTCAATTCTAACTGTTAAAATAGGGATTTAAACCTGCACGACGCACTTCTTAGTGAATAATTAACAATTATCTCCACATAACAGGACACGAAATGTGAGATCCTTGTTTGTTGTATTTTTTTTAATAAATAATTGAAAAAGAAGCCACGACAGTAGAGAAAAGAAAGAGAGCACTAACGTTTTTTCTAGTGGAAGCAGAAAAGGAGGCGTGGAAATACAGTCACCTAGAAACTGGGATTAAAAATACCCGAAAGTTCGGAAAAAGAGGCGGCCTTGGTAGAACAACTGAACCGTGGCTTACACGAATTTGGAAACATGTAAATCTCCCCCACTCCAACTCGAACCTTTCCATCCTGCAACAGCCCCTTTTTACTTTCTATATATCATATTTTCCGAACATATACATATTCTACGAGTAAGATAAAGGAAATCATTGGCCAAATCCAGTTCCCTGGATGTTGCCAATTCCCCATTGGAGATCCTTTGAAAAATCATCAGAAACACATATATATGTGCAGATGTTAGATTTAGATATTGTGATCAATAAGTCAAGCGACAACAGTAAACGACATAAAGGGAAACAAAAAACCAAACAGAACAAGGCAAACCAAAACCCTTCCTCATTTGTCCAGCCATGATGTTTACAGAAATAAATGAAATCTACCATTCTTTCTCTTTCAAACACAAAACCTTTGTTATAACCATCAAGTAGTTATAAAGTAATAGTATATTATGCATACAAGATTTGTTATCACTTAACTTCTTATTGCTTGAGAGAGGAAAAAAGAAGAGCGCTAGCAGGGAAAGCTCAGACATTTTTAAAGAAAGAAACCAACAAGAACTTGATAAATTTGCTACCGAGAATGGTAGAGACTAGAGAAGCGAAGATAATGGAGGGGGAAATGCAGCACTACTTACCCACATGAATATTTCTTCAGTTGCAGGACCGAGAGACATGGCAAGAGCAAGAAGAACCTATGAAACTCAGGATGGATAGCGCTAATGAGGATCAGATTACATATCAAAAAGCTTCAAGATCATCCATGGCGCTATCCCTCCTGAGCTTAACAGATTCTTCTGTACTAATATATCTTCTACTTCATATCATGGCTTCAGAAACAAAACAACTCCCCTGAGCAAGGATAAATAAACCAAGTAAAAAGAAAAGGAAAACCCAGCTAATGGTCTGCTCTCTGCTCTGATAATGTTGGTGAGATAGTTAAAACAAGAGCAGCCTGTATTTATAGCAGCTGAAGAGAGACGTGGGGGAAATGCAGACAAACTTCATCTCCTCCTGAAGCCACGAGAAAGCTTGACTAGAACTTTAACTCTTTATTTTACAATGATATCAGAAGGACGGATTTGATAAATACATAAATAAATAAATAAAAAAAATATATATATATATATATATATATATATATGTATGTACGTGTATTTTTGTTGTCTCGTCATTTTAATGCCCCTGCCGACTACGGTACTAGTGGAAATTGTACATGTAAATCATCATCTTCTTTTTTTTTCTTTGGCTCACAAATGGGCTCGTATTTTTGCATAATTATTAATTGCACAGTTATTTGCTTTGTTTTATTTATTTCTCTTCTTCTGCTGAATTTTCAAAGGCTAGCTACCCAATAATTCTCTACCCTACAGGATTACTTCTCCTTTTTGGTTAATCTTCTAATTCATGATTATGATCGTACATAATATAGTTGTAATCACATTTTTTCCACAGATACGTTGGGGGTGTCTCCAATTTGCTTACTCCCAAGTCTGCCTGTCAACCTAACGCGATTGGTTTACCTGCCCACAAGTATCTGCTTCCATTGGCTGATTATTAAAGTATGAAGGAGTTGAGAAAAACTTGTCTCCATAGAAATCTTTCTCAATTTTGGTTCAATTTCACGCAGCATTTCACACATTTCAGATTAATGTTCAAAACTGTGCCTAATTGCAGCACTCCTCGAGTTCTTTGATTATTGCCATCTCCATTAATGGAAAAATATGTGATTGTAATGCAATATTATGGTGTGGGCCTCTGTCCAATCCATTTAACAGTATTATCACTGAAAGGCTGTTTCCTAATTGTTTGGTTTTGTCGAAAACAACCTTATTAAATTTGGGAATTTTCTTACTCTATGATAATAGCCTTCACGCAACATGTTTTTGCTTCAAGTAGTTCCCACCATCAACACTAGCAGTCCCAGAATTTAGCATCGCCAAATTTTCTGGTCACGCCTGTTCTGAGTAGATCATGACACAATCCTAATTTAAAAAAGTCTTAAGGAAGGGATAAGAAAGTTAAGGGTATTTGGAAATTATGAAGGGAGGCCCTTAATGTTTACGATGAATGTTGATGGATAAAGTCAAATCAATTTTATTATTCTACATGGAAATGATTTTTCAAATTAATGATATGAAATTTTTTACCTCGATTTGATTGATTAGGGAATTGAAACAGCTGGCATCAAATGAATTAGCAACTTATATTGATCATAAATAAGTTGAGCAAAATATACTGAAAAAAAAAAAAAACGTACTGAAAAAACACTAAGAGCTCATTCTGATGTATATATGAATTTAAAATCATTTAAGTCACATGTTTTTGCGTACTGTTGGGGTAGATTTTTATTTTTAAGAAAAATCTGATATATAAGTTGATCTGACCTATCAAAGAAAAAAAATTCAGAAAACATCAAAATAAGTGTATTTTATATATAATCCGGAGTGAAACTCACAATTGGTGTCTCTCATATGCTGTTATCACTTATGTCAAGCTATATTAAATGTCAGCTATATTTGGACTGATTATTGAGACTCAACAAAGTTTTTGAGTGTTGTAAAAACCACTCACCACACACTCAAATCGACTATATATAACTAAACAAGTACAAAAAATATATATAACTAGCCATTCACCACACACTCAGCTCATTAAAAAAATATAAGATAAATTGACTAAATATATTTTGTTGCTAAAAAAATATAAAAAAAAATATTAAATTGTTGTTAAAACAAAAATTTTATTAGTAACGAGAAAAGTTGTTGTAATAAATACATTTATGCAACGATTTATTATTCAATGAAAGTCGTTATATATGCTTTTAGTAATGGATTTTTCGTAATGACTTTGTAACAATTAAAATTCGTCGTCAAAGAACTTTAACAACAATGAATTTATATTTTGTAATGACTTTAAGCGTTGCAAAAACCTCTTTTTCTGGTAATATTGGACTTATGGCTTGTGTTTCCATCTTCCTTAAATGCTCACGGCAGTAGATTTTGAATACAGGAGATTTCATTTCCACCCAAATAAACAATGGAAGCTGATGCTGATGTTTTATCATCTGCATTTCTACCCAATCTGCATTGACATGTGCAAGCATGAAGCTGTAATGGAGACTAAAAATAATCCATGGTAGATGGTAGCTTTCAGATAACGTACGCAAAACCTGTTTCAAGGAACTGAGCTAATTTATTCACTGAAAAAGCAGTGACAATAACAATCTTTAATGTTGAAACAACTTCACGAAGTCTTTAATATCGTCTGTACATATATAATAGTATCCTAGTACGAGTAAATAGATATGATTCGGGTAATGGATGGTGGACAGGGAGAAAAATGGGGCGACATCAGGGTTTAACATTGTAATACTACCAATGTAATGCCAATATAGTCGTGTTCCTTAATGATAGTAAAATCGAGCCATGATGTTGAGCTTGAAAATAAATGGCGGCACCTGCCATACTGCCACGTGATGCAGAAATGAGCAATTAATGGCTGCTAAAATTTAAGGACTTTGGGTCACCAAATGCTCGTTAGTCAACCCACTAAACCTGCCGGGGGATCCCTCCACGGGATCGAATCCTGCGTAACATCAGACGGCTCAAAGGTTCCATGTGTTTCCACACTTTCAATATCCTTCGTCAACCGATTATTGGTTGGCTAATGAAGGAAAGGAAGTCAAACAACTAAGGGAAAGTTTTGCAACTGGTCTAATCTCATTTTTTGTCGGGGTTAAGGTCTGAGGTTGAGCTTCATACATCTTAATATCGTTCAAGTTTATCTAGAGACGGCTATCGCTTTCTCATTCGATATAATTGACTATCTTTTTCTCTATGCCTTATTGTTACACATTGTTTAAATATCTAGTCGAGCGGACCATCATATTTTTCTCTTCGTCGTCTTGTAGATTTTGCACCCATGCAAGGTGTTCTTTTCTTTTGATGCTTGATGGAGATTTTCCTATGAATGATTTTTAAGAGAGCGATGATCTGAGTTGTTTGTATCTGCACTTAAAAAAGGCAAAATCAAGAGGGACAATGTTTAAATTTTAAAACGCATTTCGATACTCAAATAGAGTTGGTAAGAGGTGGTAAAAAATGGAAGAGTTTGAGAAACAAAGGCAGGCACAAAAACTAGGAGAAAAAGATAGAATTAGAGTCCATTTTCGTTGAATCACCCAGACTTCGGATGTGAATCAAGCCACATTTAATCGTGTCCTGTGTTTGAGTGCACAAGTGATATGATTGGACGATTAAGGAGGGAGGCCCTCAATTGGGCGAAATGGGCCTACCAGGAAGCCCAGGTAGTTGCATGAGCGTATCACCATGCAGGCAGGCAGGCAGAGCAGAGAGGGGATCTTAGTAGAGCAAAGCAGGTAGTTTTGCACTTTTCTTCGTGTGACACATGCTACCATTTTTCCACATTCTTTGTTTTCAAGATGGAAAATGATAATCGCTGCCTAAACATGTCTTCTTTTCTTCACACTTTATAAGGAGGAAAATGTTCAATCATTTTTTTTCTTTTCCAAAATCTAAAAGAGCTCATCTTAATTGA